>JAGFMF010011702.1:6204606-6291257 GCA_019455555.1 Galemys pyrenaicus | reverse complement strand
CCTCGCCTGGCTGGCAGCAGGGCTCGAACTCGTGCTGCAGTGGCTGCGGTTTGCTTCACAGTGCGTTGCTTAACCCACTGCACCACCAGGGAGGCCCTAAAACATTTTTCTTAAAGAGAAAGCTATATATATTGTTATTCTAATTTTTAATCAAATTGTATGACAAATATGTAAAAGTGACCAACTTTTTACCAATAAAGTAGTATTATTTGTTATGGCAGTAGTAGACGTCTCTTCAGTTTAAAGTATAGTGAAGACGTTACTTCATTTCTTATTTTCTAGATATTGAAAAAATATTTTCACAGACTTGGTTTGTTCAGTAAGCTGAGGAAGATTTTTAGCCTCAGTTTATTCATAGGAAGTTGCAAGAATGACCTAAAAAAAAAAAGGAAATGTTTAGTATTGTTCTTATTAGGAAATTTAAATCTGTTGTCAAAAATCTGTATTTATTAAGAGTAGTCAGCTTTTTAATGCCTGTTCTCAACTTCAGACTGGAAATTATTTACTGAACAGTTTTTTCTTGCCATTAGACTTGGTAAAAATTCAGTAGTTCCTCACGTTTAAACTTGCCTACTTATGTCAAAACTTATACCACTGGCTTTCCTGATTCTGAGGCATTTGGACTCTGACAGGAACTATACCATCAGTCCTTGGGGTCTCCAGCTTGCTGAATACTGATCTTGGGGCTCGTCGGCATCTATAATCATGTATCATAATTCAGACTTCTGTTTCTCTGGAGACCCTGACAAATACAGACTATAGGATAAGAAATGAGGATGAAAACAATAAAAGATTATTGAGTCAACTCCTGGAAGATTTTAATATCATATTAATGGACTTGATTAACTTCTGTTAGCTATCAAAAACACATTAGAGGTTTATAAGAAGTCATGGCATATTGAAAAAAATCAATTTAGAAAAATCTCTCAGGCAATAGTGGAGGGGAGTCAGAAAGACTGAAGTAGAGTGATAATGAAATTGTTACCAAAGCAGAAACAGGAAACTGAAATGAAGTGACGTCAATAGGAACTGAAAAACCACATGTTGGAGGGGATCAAAGAAACTATTCTAATCTTTGGTTTTAATCTTGATGAGGCTGGAGATGGGATTGTTCTTCACTAAGAAGAGAGGAGTAATAGGAGATCACAGAGTGTAGGAAATGGAATCTGCAAATAGTTGTATATAGGTACAAATTGGCTTATAGATGCCCATAAACCAAACCTAGTCTATTGATTATTTTTTCAAATTGTCTTACAGTTTATTTTTAATTTTTATGTTTTTCAATTTTAAATTGTGATACTTCAAGAAAGTTTAGTATTTTTTCCTTTTTTAGGCATTTTAGAATCGAAAAGGAATTGCTTTGGTCAGCTTAACAGTCAGTAGAGCGGAGTAGCAGCCATCTCTGCTAGGCAAGGCACGGCCACTTGTTTGCCACAGGCTTCTTTCCTAGCATCATCCTAAGCCTAAGCAGCATCAGGAGCCACTGTATCGCTTTCCTGCCCTTAGTAAATATCTCAGCCTCAGTTAGGGATTCAGCATCTACCTAGACTGTGAGTCCAGTGTAAGTCCCTTTATGGCCTGAGTATTTAAAACAGTGTCAGAATCTTTGCTGCCACTGTGAACTGAATTTGTAATTTGGCTAACTCAAAGCGTTCATGGCAGTACAAGAGAAAGGTTAATGAGAGACAGTTTTCTGACTTCTAATTCCAGGTTGTTCAGCAACAGTCATCATTTTTGAGCCTCAGTTTCTACATTAGGGAAATGAGAATAATAATAATGCCACCAAGGTCTTTATTAGCTGTTGTGTAAGAAAAGCTCAGCACATTGTTTGAAGCAATGACCAGTAGAAGTTAGTCATAATAGAGGATTAATTGAAATCCCACATTGTGCTTAACCCTTAAGGAAAAACTGGAAACACTAAAATAGTCTTTAAATTGTATGCTCTCAATTAAGAGTAAACTTTTTTTATTGTTCTTAAACATGGGCAAAAGTAATTTAACTTTCTTAAAGATGTAATCGAGTAGTTTTCCCATGCTTAACCCATTTATATTGTCAACAAATTTTACTATACCTTGAAGAGTGAAAAGTACGCTATACATAAGCTTGAAAAAAAATTTGTCACATGATCAATTGGCTTATTTTATAGCAATATATCTATAAATAGTAGGTAGGTGGGTATCTAGACTATGCCAAGAACTTTTTTGTTTTATTTAATTTTTTGTATGCTACAAAAACAATTTAAGAAGTCCTATTGTGTTTTTAGCAAATAAATTACATAGTAAGCCAGTCTACACTCCCACCAGCAGTGTAAAATGGTTAAATTTTCTTCATACTCTCTCTAGCAGTTGTTTGTGGTTTTTTGATATGGGTCATTTTCAGTGTGAGATGGTATCTCATTGTGGTTTTGATTTGTCTTTCCCTGATAGTAAATGATGATGAACGTTTTTTCACATGTGTTGGCAGCTGCCTATTTAGTTCTTCTGTTCATTTTTTGATTGGCTTGTGTGTTTTCTTTTTGTTAAGTCATATTAAGTGCTTTGTAGATCTTTGATATCAATCCCTTATCAGATATATGGTACACAAGTATTTTCTCCATTCAGTTGGGGCTATCTCTTTCTTTAGTCACTGACTCTTTCACTGTATGGGGCTTTTTGTTTGATATAGTCCTGGTTGTTTATTTTTTCCTTTATTGTCCTTGCTACAAGAGATGAACCTGTGTGTATGTTTCTCTGAGGGAAGAAATCTTATATTGTAAAAAAGAAGCAAGGATGTTTAAAAACAAACAAAAATTCATAGTGCAGTTAAAATGTTAATAAACAGAATTGATTAATATATAAAATATATTTCTGTACAAAAAAATCTCAAAAAAATCTCAATCCCATATCACCAAGAAGAAAAAATACCACTTACTACAGCCTAATGTATATTGAAATACTAGTTTGATATGTGCCCATGAGGATATTACAATGGGAATTAAGAGGTTTTAGAATATCTCATAAACTTGAATAAATTTTTTTCTTTAATATCATGAACGCCCATCTTCAAATGTCCTAACTCTATCACTATTCTTTTAAACAAAAGTTTAGTTTTGTTCTTTAATTTGTTCTTTTCTCTTGATTGCCAGATAAAAGTTAAATTATCTGTATCTGGAAATGAAATTCCATTATTAGCAAAGTTTCTTAGTTTTACAATTAACTTTAGCAGAACATTCAAAGAGATTGTTTTGAAAAGGTGCTGACACTGAAGCAGAAGGTTATTTCATCTGGGTTGAAAAGCTGAATTAAACCCATTAACTTCAATTGGAATTAAACAGCCACCTTGGGAAAGCTTGTCCAAGTGAAAATGAGTGTGGTCAAATTTAAGGCAAGGTGTATCAGAACATCTGAAAGTCTAATGTGATCCAAAGTGTTACAGAGAGGCCTATTTCTCAGTCTTAAAAGTCTGTTTTATATGTCTAGATTGTCAATAAAAATAGCTATGATGGAAAGTAAAGAGAGATTCCACATGCCCACGGATTTTCTTTTAGTGGAGAAATGATTTAAACTAAATATAAACCACCTCTCCTTATACCAAGCAACTTTAAAATGGGTTAATTTTGGTGGTCACATTTAAATATTTTCTTAAAGTTTATTCAGGTTATTCCTCAGAGCCTTATAGCTTTACCTGCTATAGAGAGGAAACAAAAAACCCTCAACTTTTAAGCTTCTATTTTAAATACTCTAGGGAAACTTGTCTTTTAAAGGAATCACTTTTTGCAATATTTTTTAGAAACACATAATTGGTCTCTTATTGTAATCTGTGAGAATCCAAACTTTTATGTGTAAATTCTATTTTTTTCTACTTTTTTTGAGAGGTCTTACTGACATGTAGATTATATAGAGAGCCATCCACCACTGTAAGTACATGTGTAGGTGTACATGTTTTTATTAATATGTCTATTCAGATATATTTGGGAGCCAACTCTTAGAAAAGATTTTACTGAAAAAGGTAACTGGAGAATATAAAATTTGGGCCTCCACAGGGAGTTGATCCACATGGCATAGCAGACCTCTCCTGCCTCACCCTCTGCTCCCCTCAGCAGTGTATTTCAGTTAATTTGCCTGTTCTGTTCCCCAGTCTGTCTCTGGTGTATCCTCTCCTCACCAACCTCCACCCCTGCCCCCCCCCCCCACCTCTGGCCAGTACCCCAGTTCTTGTATGCATAGATAAATCTTTTTTTAAAAAATATATAAAATTTTCAAGAGTTTGAGTGCATGTCAGTTTGAATCTAGCAGCACCCAAATAAAAGGCTATTAGAGGTACTCCTGATCAGGAGCTAAGAGAGGGGTTTTTGTTTGTTTTTTTGTTTTTTAATAGAGATGCAGCAGCAAAGCAATGAAATTATTTGGATATTAAGCACTTGCCTTGCTTGGGAAAGACTAGTTAGCTATGAACTTCCTAATTTATATTAAATGTAATTATTCCCCAGATCAATGGAAGAAGGGACTGTGAACTTTACAGCATCATGAAATTGATCTGCATATGCTCTAGAATATGATCTTCTTCAAAGTTGATCATATCCTGTGTAGTTGTTTTTGGGAAATCAGCCAAGGAAAGAAATCCTTCTTTCAGCATGGAGTGAGATGTACCTGCGAGAATCCATTATCAACACATTGACTGAGGTAAGAGATCACAACAAAAGAGTCTATCCTCATTGTTGAACAGTGGGCTTAGTTTCTTAGAGGAAACAGGGTACAGCCACTCTTGAAAGTGTACATTACAGAGCATGGGGAGAGGTTGGGATTAATGTTCCATGTGTCAGCAGTGGAATATTCATAAAGGATACCTGACCCCTCCTCTGTTGCCTGCAGGTGCTTGGACTAGAGATGCATTAGATTCACCGCACAGATAGATCAGACTGTAGCCAATGGCAGGGTCATGAAAACAATTCTAGATGAAAGATAAGCATGGAAAGTTGGTAGTAGAGAGCCCTGAATGTATCTTGTGCCCATTATGAGAGTCCTGGAGAGTCAACATATTTTCAAGGAGCTGGCAGCATGTAGTTAATGTAGGGAAGTTCTGTGCCTCCAAATAGAAGAGAACTTTACCAAGCTGCCTTCCTAGAATTGCACCTATACTGTGGCCACAGACAATCCCAGAGACATGGATCCCAGAATTCAGTGTCTGGTCAGACTCATCCACAAGGAAGAAGTGGTTATGTGAGTCCTGGTTAAAGCTCAGTGCTAACCCCCCAGATCATATTCTGGCCTCTGATAGGCAAGCCTGCTTCTTATCTGTCATTTTCCAGTATTAACCTTCTTGCCTCTAAATCTAACATGTCCAAAACTGAACTCATGTGCAGACCTCATTACGCATCTAATGCAAGTATTGGATTCTTTTATGGAAGCATTCATGGAAGATGTTTAATAAGTTTAGGAATCTTGGTGTTATTCTTGAGACCTCCACTTGGCTGCATTTCTTTGATCAGTTTCAAAAATTTAGAATCTAATTCACCATCTCAGCTATCTCTAATTATGTTACCACCTTGAACTAGCCAAATAAAACTGCCATAATCTTGTAGACAGTACCACAATGGATCTGTTACTGATTGGCTGCAACTACCCATGAAAATATAAGTTATCTTTCAAGTGCAAATTTTATAAAGTCATTCATACCTTTTTCTCACTCTTAGTTATCCATTGACAGCCAGTGACTTAAGCTAAAAGTAAGTTGTTAGGATAATTTGGATGTTGATGTTTTTTCTCCTATGCTCAAAGCACCTGTGTGCTAATAGGAATGAGTTACTTAATAAGGAAAGAAAGCAGACATAGATGATTGATAATGGTTTCATAAAGTCATAAATGATTAGTTGGAATCAAGGTCAGTAGCGATAGTTTGGTTTTTGATATTAGTTCAAAGTTCCATTGCGATGCAAAAGAAAGTATGAAACAGGATTGAACTGTGGAGCAAATTTTTAGGTCAGTGAAGTGGCACTTACTTGATTGCACCTGTTTTCTCAATGAAAGATGAGAGACAGGATCAGATGAGACTATACTTTGATATTAGGGGTCTGAGGAGAGAGGAGGATGTACAAATACCACTTTTAAAGATTACTTTGTAAAGGTATGCTCAAGTACTTTTTAAATGAAATACATTTTTTAAAATGTCTTAAACTATAGTGAAATGTCAGGAGGGGTGTGCTGTGTTCCCTGAATCTTGCACTGTCACCTGTCTCCTCTGTTTAATCACTTGTGAGATAATTCAAGCCCTCAGTTATCTCAGTTTGTTCAGTGATAAAACAAAGCATCTACTGCTATCAGTCTGTTCCTTTTAAATTTTTTTATCATCTCAACAAGATTTCCATTTCTGAATGACATTAATCTGTGTTCTAGCAAATTGGGAAGATAAATCATTTGATTCAAGGTAAATGGCACAAATAGAGTCTCATGAAATTTCTGCTACTTATCTGTCTGGTGACAATTTGATTATTTGACCAGTCTTACAAGAACACACATGATTAGGAAAACTCCCTTTCTCCCCAGGTAGTTTGCATTTGTAACAAATTTTTGAAAGCTGGTTACATATTATGTTTAAGAACTGAATATTTTATTCTACACGTGAAATTTCCAGAGGAAGATGAATGGGACAATAAATAATAGTAGGTTTGCTATCTGCAAATTTTTAGCTCAGAGTGTGGGTGAATTTATAGTAAAACCTTTATTAGTCTGGCAGAATAATCCTTTCTTAGAAGTCATAGTATCTTTATTAGATACTGTGAACATATTTTGTTCTCAAAAGGAAATGGTTAAATACTCTCCCCAAAGTATTTTTGAAATCTTAAATCAAAAATTTACCAGATTAAAACAAAGATAGAAATGACAATTAGGGTTATTGCAGTAAGACTGTGTGTGTGTGTTTCAAAGTACAATAGCACTCATGGAGATCACATTTATTTACATAATCAAGATATCACCTTTGCATATTTAAATATTACTACCATTTCTCTAGGTCCTTATTTGACGAAGGTTAGATTTTCTGAAGTTTTAATTTTCAAAAACATGCTGTCATAAGAAATTCAAAGCCCCATTATGGAACAGCATGCAATGCCCCATTGGGGATGAATATAACTTTTCAAAGAAAGATATTGTTTCTTATCAAGAAAATCACCCATCTGTCACAGACAGATGTAATACTGGTTAAAAACATAAATGAAAATTAACCTCATAAAATGAGTAATACTTGTAGAGGAATAATACTTATTAGCATCTGAAGTACTAATATAATTACTAATGCTGAAGAAACTTTCATTTCTTTTCCCATCTATGTTAAAATATCTGCTAGAGATTGATCTCAATAAATTTCTTTAAAATTGTTGTTAAATGTTTTAATCACATGATATTCTCTCTAGAGTAAAAAAATTTATGACATTGAATAGAATCATGTACACACATTTTTCTGTACATATGTGATTTAAAATATGGTACATATTTTTTGCATTTTTATTTTATTTTTTTTTTAAAGATTTATTTATTTATGCATACAAGCACTGGGGTACAGGCCAGAGGTGTGGGTGGGGGGCGGTGAGAGGATTCACCACAGAGAGCAGGGAGCAGAACAGGCAGATCAACGGAAGTACACTGCTGAGGGGAGCAGCGGGCATAGCAGGAGAGGTCTGCCGCGCCATGTGGGTCCCCCGCCTGGCGGGCAGCAGGGATCGAACTTGTGCTGCAGTGGCTGCGGTTTGCTTCATAGTGTGATGCTTAACCCACTGCGCCACCAAGGGAGGCCCTTTTTTGCATTTTTAAAGAAAAGGGTAGACACATTGTTTTTAGAATTTGTTTTTAAAATTTATTTATTTATTTTGCATAGAAGAACTGGGGTATAGGCCAGAGGTGCCAGGGGTGAGAGGATTCACCCAAGACAGAGTGGGGCGCAGAACAGGCGGATCTACCAAGATATACTGCTGAGGGGAGCAGTGGGTGCAACAAGAGAGGTCTCCTGTGTCAAGCATTGCTCCTTGGCCAGGGTTGAACTCAGGCCATGGTGGTGATAGCTCTGAGACTTAACCCCTAGGTCACCATGGAGGCCCACAAATTTTTTTTTGCTTGGGATTCTCAAGCACTGTTACTTGAGAAAGACATGGACAATGATGACGTGGCAGTAAAATTGTTAACCTCCCACCATAATCTGATTTGCTTATGTGCAGAAACTCTAGCAAGGAAATTTCAATGGGAGTTGAAAAAGACGGTAGAGGAAAACTGATGCACTCCAGGAGAAAATGTGCTAACAGAGAGCATTATATTCTTATTTGGAAAACCATATCTGGAAAACACTCAATGCAGCCATCAGTGAAAATTTACTTCAGTAGAGCAAATAGAAATTTTTCCTTTCAAATGTTGTGAAAAGTAGTTCTATTGAGTACTTAGATACCAAAATACAAGTTTTAGAAATGTCTAAAATATACATGTTCTATAAAATTATGTTCAAATATTTAGGTCTGAGAACAACCAAAAGCACATTTTCAAAAGGTTATATCTTCTGTACATTCTTTTTTACTATTGAAATTGATGATAAAATATTTTTATGCATTGTTCTTCAATATATGCAATGTAATTTGACTTGAAATACATATGAATTATTTTTTGGATATATGCAATTTTTAATTGGCATACCATTAGCTTATAGTACTTTGTATGAGTTTCAATAAATTTTAGGGGTGTAGCTTCATACCTTAACAAATGTATGTACCATGCTTTACCCAACACCAAAGTCCTAGTGCATCCACCACTATTTTTTTTTTTAAGATTTATTTATTTATGCACACAAGAGTTGGGGTACAGGCCAGAGTCCAGGGAGGTGAGAAGATTCACCAGAGACAGAGCAGGGAGCAGAACAGGCAGACTGACTGATACACACTGCTGAGGGGAGCAGTGGGCGAAGCAAGAAAGGTCTGCTGCACCATGTGGGTCCCCTCCCTGGCCGGCAGCAGGGATCGAACTTGTGCTGAAGTAACTGCGGTTTGCTTCATAGTATGTTTCTTAACCCACTGCGCCACCATGGAGGGCTCCCACCACTATTTTTATTTAGTATTCAATGTCTTCTTTAACCACACTTTATGAAACATTTACAATTTTATAGATGAAAAGTAAAAAAAAAATGATATTGCATGTATATAAAACACCAGATTTAAAAATGAAACCATTAGAATAATAACTTTTTTCTTCATAATATTCTAATCATTTTGTGCATATATGTCCATGGTCATTCTTAATTTTTTTTCAGAAGTTTTAAGTACTTAATGCAGATAAAAATGTAGACTATCTACAGAAGGTCCCACTCTAAAAGAGAGAAAACAGAAATTTAGAAATGCCTTTAGTTAGAAGTGATTGAGCAAGTTTTCTGAGATTTTGGGAAAAAGCTTTACTACAATGTACTATGTGAAGCAACTCTAGCTATACTACTTAGAAGTAATATTGTCAGTATCAGTACTAAAAAGTAAAAAGCTTATTTTGTAGACCACACTGTTATGTAGAGTTTATGTACTTAGTCTTCATAAGAACCCCATAAAAGTTACATTTTAAGAGCCTCCCTCATGGAGCAGTGGGTTGAACACCGCACTGTAAAGCATCTACTGCACAGCAGCATGCGTTCAATCCCTGGCCAGGGAGGGGACCCATATGGCGCAGCAGATCTCTCTTGCCTCGCCCACTCCTCCCTTCAGTAGTGTATATCAGTTATCTGCCTGTTCTGCTCCCCACTCTGCCTCTGGGGAAGCCTCTTACCTCTTGTGCCTCTGGCCTGTACCCCAGCTTTTGCATGCATAAATAAATCTTTAAAAATAAAGTTACATTTTAGAAATGAATATAGTATTTTTATAGGTTGAATATTTGTGAACAGTTAAAAAGAGCAGTAAAATCAGAAATCTTAGTTATTCTCTATTACCAAAGACAGCGTGGCTTTTAAATGTTAGTATCAAATTTTATATATAGATGACAATTTCACTACTGTTCGGGAGGAGGGAAAACTTTTCCCAACTTCTTTGGATTCTTTTCAGGTTGATCAAGTAATCAAATTAACATCAGACAGATTAGTAGGGGGGAAAATCAAATTAAATTATGTACTTGTGAAGAATCTACATAGAAATGAGTATTCCAAAGCCAGTGAAGCAAAATGAGGTTATGTACCCTGAGTTAAGGAATGCAATAGGGGTCTGGGGCTTCAAGAAGAAAGGAGAGGGATCATATGACAAAGAGGGTGGTTCATGATGAAGAGCAGATGGTTCAAATTAGATGTTTGCCCTGCCATGTATATAAGTTTCTTGATAGAATGTTTACTTCTGGTAATAGCTCTAATTCTGGGTAAGACACTTGTATTTCATTCTGAGTAGTTAAGATAGTAGTAAATGTTTCTTGTGAGACGAGAACTTCAGTTAGCCTCAGCTCAAAATAATCACATGCCAAAATGACACATCTTATGAAGGTTTGTTTTGAGCATCTTGGTGATGCCTGTGTGTCACTTTCTAAACAATCACAAACCTGCTTTTAAAAAAATAAATGCTTATTGTTGTAAAAGAAATCAGCTACCATTCATCAGTTTAGAAAATGATGAAACCAAGAATAGAAACAATGGCATCCAGACCTAAAGTCTAAAAAAGAGCTTGTATGAGCGAGGAGAAAAATGAGGTTGTGTGTGTGTGTGTGTGTGTGTGTGTTTCTGCATTGTGTGCTATTAGAGAATTTCTCATGCTCTCCAAAATGTACCATCAAACAAAAGATGAAACTGCTTATTTATGGGAAGTTATTTTTCTATGACAGTATTTCTGTAGTTGGTTTCCCAGGATACTCTTCCACTGAGAATGATTTGGGGATGTGGGAAGAAAAAGAAGGTGGATGTTTCTCTGGTAAAAAGCACTGGAAAATATGATGTACTACTATATATTTACAAATCCCATTATGAATGATTCTAAGAGTTTTTATAGTATAAACCTATTTGACTTGTTCAGTATTTATAATCCTTTCAAAATTTTTTCAAAGAGTTGGTGGCATTAATTAGCTACAAAAGTTGCTCTTGGAAATGTAAGTTTATGAACTTACAAGTTTGTTAATGAATAAAAAAATAAAGACAGAATTCTAATTCTTTTTTACACAGGAGAGTTTTAATTATTTGAAGTTTCTTAATAAATATAACTTTTAAATTGTGAGATTGAATTTCATAAGTTTTCCTAAACTGTGCATTTAAGTAGTACTGAAGGTAAAATATCTAAGATGGAATTCATTTTGGAGTAAATATGTGACTTGTTAGGAAATATGCAGTATGCCCTCCCTGCCTGAGGACCTGTTTGGCAATAACAACAACCTACACATATACTTGACTTCTAGCCTTACAACTGCTATGAAGTTTTATAATCAAGTATGATAAATTTTATGATAGACTCATCCTAAAGAATTAATGCTTTACAAAAATGGAGATATTTTCAGTGATGAGGATTTTGAATTCCAGTGCAAATTTCCATTTCATGGTCATTAACTTCCTTAGGAACTCCTGTGGAAAATTAATGAGACGATTTCTCTCAAGAGTTGCTTCAGGAAAATTTTATTTTCAATTAATTGATGCTCACAAATGAAATGATAGTTTTAGGCCTTAACAAAACACTGTGAAAAAATTGTAAGAATTAATTTCAGTTGTTTGAATTCAAATTTAATTGAACCTTAGCTTAGTCTGCCTTTGAAACTATGAACTTACTTCCCCCCAGCAAATAAATCTGTCATAAAATTGAAAGGTTATGATTTTCCAAATAGGTGATCATATGAAGACTTAGACTATTATTATTTCTTGTGCTTAGTCTTGGGAAACTCTCAATACATTTTGCTTTAACCATAATAATAGCTTAAAATTTTTTCTGTGCCAAGTTGTTACTCAAATGCTCTTTTGTACTATATAAAAACTCTGGAAATAGGACCCATCATTTCATCCAGAGTTTATATTCAGAAAGAAAGCATTTTGGAATGTGACTTTATTTTATTTATGTTTTCATAGGAGAGCTGGAGTATAGGTCAGAGGTGTGGGGGAGTGAGGAGATATACCAGAGACAGAGCGGGAAGCAGAACAGGTGGATTTACTGAAATACACCCCTATGGGGGGCAGTAGTCAAGACAAGATAGGTCTGCTGTGTCATATATAAGTTAGCTCCCTGACCAGGGATCAAATTCATGCCACAGAGCATGATAGCACTGAGACTTAACCCCTAGGCCACCAGGGAGGCCCTGGATTATGACTATTTTTTTAAGACAATATATACTTTATTTTGAATAATGAGAAAATGAAAATGTTTGGTTTATTTTATATTTGACTATTTTTAATGATTTAGTCAAAATTACATTGTGGCATTTCAAGTCAAAATTACACTTGAAGTTAATTCAGATTCTCCTTATAAAGATTTATAACCAAATTTAACAAATGTCTTTTAGAAAAAGTAACATTGTGGAACTCAGATGTCAGAGGCCACATGTACAGTGAAGGAGACCAGATGTTCTTTTGAATAAAATGACTAAAAAAAACCTTACTGTGAAAGTGATACTGAAGCTGACTTGAATGCCTCAAGGTGAGCCATAGAGGTTATCTGGTGGAAATAGCAAGCTCAAAGATCTACAATTGGCTATTCAAGGCACAGCAAGAAGGCAAATATGATTAAGATGGTACTTGCAGGGAAGGGTAGCAAAAAAGAGAAAAGGAAGGTAATCTGGGTCCAAGTCATCAAGGAGTCAATAGACTTTCAATCTGAGTGAAATGGCAGGTATGAGATGCTTTGGAAAAAAAAAAAAAAGTCTCATTTCATCTTTTAACAAGATATGCTTTAAAATTTTAAGTTTAGCTGCTATATTGGTAATAGTTCTTCCAGGTCTGAGACAGGATTGCATAGTTTCACTTTCCCCAGCTACTCTTCTCAAACCATTGAAATAATTCAACATATCTAATCTAATCTTAGTGGATATCATCAAGGAAATTTTCTAAATAAAATTTTCTTGTAATCTTCAAAAAATAATTACTTGTTTTACTTCAGTGTAAATCTATTTAGATGTAAGGTTATTTATGTAAATATGTTTATTTTAAATTTGAAAACAATCTAGTAATCTACAAGTGAAGACCTGAGAATTAAAATTACTTAATGAATTTAATATTTAAAATGTTTCATATTGCTCTTTGGGATTTAAATTATTGCACTCTTATACTTGAATCCCTATCTTTATATACTATATTACTTCCCTATTGTTTCTGAAAAATTACTAGACATATTAGTTTATAACACCATAAATTATTTTATAGTTAGGTGAGAAGTCCAACAGCAGTCCCAATACATAGCATTTCTCTGAACCCAGCTTGCATCATCGTAGCTCTTTTAAGTCTTTTGACTCCCTCTTTCACTGTGATTACATTAAGTGCATTCACATAAATCCACAACAATCTGCATTTTATGGTCAGCTAATTAGCAGTCTTAATCTCACCTGTCATCTAACATAATAAATTCATACATTACAAAGGTTATGTTGTTATTTTGAGGGACCATTTATAGATTCAACAGATGATAAAGGGGGAAATAAATAAAAAGTAAACAGTTAAAAAAATATTTCAGAGTTTAGGAGGAATCCCCTAATTTATGTGCAGATATAATGCAGTTCTAATGAAAGTCCTAATCAGAAAATTTGTGAAAGTGAAAAGATTTTCAAAATACCATTTCTAATCAGGGTAAAACAAAATATAGTATGCCAAAATCATTGTCATGCAAATTTAAGCAGTTTACCTAAAAATCCTTTCTTTTGTGGTACAGAATAGATGGTTTAGTCATATGTATTTTTGTTCTGTATCTTATGTTAAAAAGTATTGGAAAATATTAATTTATGTGATATTCTGTCATTCATTTTTTTCTGTGAAAAGTTGCTTAAAACTAAATATATTTTACTTATAGATAAGTAATGATTTGTATTTAGAATCATTGAATTTTAGATTGAAAAATACTTAAGTTTCCGGAACAGTGATATTTAGTGATTTCTAATAATGGTTGATTTTTCAAGATTGTAAAAATTTTCAAGGTCATATTTTTATGAAACCATGGGTTAATAAAATCCAATGGTATTATTTACTGCAGGACTTCTTTAACCTTTATGCATTGACAATTCCCACAGACAAGAAATAGTTTGCCATCTTTTCTTTATTTTTTAAGATTTTATTTACTTATGCATATAAGAACTGGGGTACAGGCCAGAGCTGTGGGGCATGAAAGGATTCACCAGAGAAGAGAGAACAGAACAGGCAAATTAACTGAAAGATACCCTGCTGAGGGGAGCAGTGGGTGAGGCAGGAGAGGTCTGCTGTGCCATGTGGGTCACCTTGCTGGCTGGGCATCAAATTTGTGCTGCAATGGCTGTAGATGTTTCATAGCACAGTGCTTAATCTTAACCTTGTGCCACTAGGGAGGCCCCCTGACATACTTTCATAACTCATTTCACTATCAAACATCATATATGCCTAATGTTCTAAATATACACACTACAATAAATTTTGTTCTGGAAAGTGCTCAATAAAAAAATATCTTGTTCATTTCAATGTATTCTTTAGAGAGTCATCTGATAAATAAATGAGTGATTATAACTCAGATAGGACTTAGCAGAGAAAGTTGGTTTATATATTCAGTGATACAGCCAATACAAAGGAAGAAGATTGATGATAGCATCATCAATTTCTTCTATTAAATTATATGTCTTTGCAGTGTCTTTCTACCAGTTACTTTGCTGTTCCTTTATCCTTCAGATTGACAGTTTCTGATGTTTTCTCCTTCCTTCACCTACCTACACTTTATTTCAAAAATGGAATCTATTACTATATCTTATCTATTACAAAAGTGATATCCCCCTTGCTGATTAATTTTTACTGTCATTGTCCACTGTAATTCTGACTTTTTAATTTTCACTTTCATATTTTATTATTATTTAGTTGAAGCAGTGGTTACAGCACTGTGTATGGTTTAAAGGTACATGTTCGGTCCTCCTTAGATGTATGGTACTCTACCACACCAAACACCAACACATCAGAATCAATGGAGGATAGATTTAGGTAAGCCAAATCCCAAAGCTTATACCCAAATCGCAAAGCTTATCTTTTTTAGGCAAAAAGATCTGTGCTTGCTAGGTAAATGGCTTTGCTTTGTTTGACTACATTAGTGTATCATTGTCCCTGTATTGTTATCTGTTCTCAGGCATTGAGCTTTGTATCAGGAAACCTGGTGCTTGACAAATGAAAGGTGAATAATAATTATGCATTAATTTTTATACATAATTATTATTTTAATTATTTTATAATTTTAATTATTATTAATACATAATAATTTAATTATGTATTAATTTTTTAGTCATAGTAATGTAATTATATCAATTGTCTCTTTTAGGGGGTAAGTGAATATGCAGTAATGGACAAAACCCTTACTATTAAGTTTTTCTTGTGGACTAAGGTCAGAGAAATTTTAATACTAAATTATGAGAAAATAAATTGGTGAAATTTCCACTTACTTTACATAGTATTATAAGCTGTACTCATAAAAATATAACAGTCATTCTGTGAAATAGACACTAAACCTAAAAACCCCACAAGTTCAAACAAGCCTCCCTTAAGGTATTCATTTACGAATATCTAAAGAAACAATGCACTTAGTACATTACTGGCAACATAAGGTATGTGAAAAACTACTTATCTCAAATGTTACTTTCAAATAAAACTATGTTTCAAGAGTCTGCCCTTTAAATTTCTGACAGTACATCACTAATAATATTCTGTCTAGGTACATAACAAGTGCTTTGGGACCCTCATTCAAATAAAGACCACAGTTGAGAGTTTTCTGAAGTTGATTCTGAAAGAATACTATGCTATTTTATAATCAATTTAAGTATAAATTTACTGACCTAGGCTTATGAATATAATAATGTAATGTGAATTTGATAAACTTGAAGATTGGAAAGCACATTTATATGTCTAAAAGAACTGAGTCCTCTTAATGAATTTAACTTTTAGAAGACTTCAAAAGAAATGACAGACATGATATATTAACTTCAGGTCTGCTATCTCATAAGAAATATATTTAGGATAGAGAGTCAGTTTATAACCAAGTAAGAAGTATTATGTGTCCAAAGACTTAAAAACTTGTCAAGATGCTTATATCCTTAGGGAGTTTTCCTTGACAAAATCATAATTTAATTCCAAAATCTTATTATATAAAGGGAGAAGCATTAGAACATCAAGAAGAAAGAAAATTCTGAAGAATAGTAATAAGAAGTCCTCTGTCCCCTTGCTGAAAAGATTGTTTTTTTCAGGGAAGAAGGGGCACTGTTCCAGACTCAGAAATCCAGTGTTTTCTTAACAGGAAAAGCATCTCTTGCCTCTTTTTGATATTTGATGTTTTCAGAAGCAACTTTAATACTATAAACAGTCATTTCCTTTTTCCTACCTTTTTAAAAGACAACTTCTGGAAAAATAAATAGCAAAGATTTTTGTTTCAGCTAAGATGTCAAACTAATGCTGACTGCTAGCTTCATCTTCCAAACATAAAATTATGGATGTCAGAATATTCTTTCTAATTTATTCCATTTTTGTTACACTAAATTTAAATTTCTTTTGCCACCAAATTTTTCTCAGTGTGGTGATCCAAAGTACTCTAAGTAGTATTTTATTGGATATACCTGCGCTCCTACAGCTTTAAGCTACCTTAGTTCTGATTTTACTGCACTCTTTTGTGAAAAACTGAAATCTTTTTTTTTTTTTTTTTTTTTGTTACATTCTTCTGGTAAGTAGTTGCCAAATTGCACTAGGAATAAATTATATTGATTATTTCTGGGCTCTGTATTGGGAAACATTAAATCTTTTTCTTTCCTCTGTAGTTTCTAATTTTGTCCTGAATATGCATAGGAGTTTCTGGCATAGGTGGTGTGGTGTCTCTCATTAATTTTTGTAGTTCTATAGAGACAACTATTGCTTACATTACTATAGCTACTTTGTATATGTTGTCTGTTTTATTTTACTATAAAAAATTCTTTTCTGTTGGAGGATCATTCAAAAACCTAAGTAGCTATCACTGTTATTTTCCTTCAAGGGACAGGATGAAAACATATCTTTAAATGTTTTCTTATAATTTGTGAAAACCAAACCAAGAATAAATAACAGTATTGATCACTTTATTAAGTTTTAATTTGAACTATAATATACACTTCAAATTCCCTCAAATATTGGCTAAAAAAATAATTTCACAATTGGTTCATATATTGAGAATCAGGTGTTTGTAAAAATAGATGCACTTTTTTTTTTTTTAACTTTGGAGGGAGTCATGCCTTTTCTTTAATGAGCTAATATGCTAAGATTTTTACTAGGCAAGTTCTAAAACTTAATTAAAAAGTTCCTGCAAAGTGTCCTCTTAAGAGCTCACAAATGAAATTAATATAAAAGATACCACACCAGTGTTTTCTAGTGAGATATTACTAGACAATTAAACAGCTATGAGTCTGGATATTTTCGAACTTATTTTCTTTTTTATGGTATCAAGTTTTTAGGACTGACTGATGAGAAAGACCCTGGGGATAACATTTCCGATTATAGCAGTGAAGCTAATGATGAGGAATAAGGCCCAGATTTCTCTTTTGATGATGGTCAGTGAAATTATATGTTTATATTGAATATCAAATATAGGCAAATTAAGTTGTCTGGAATTAAAAAAATCACCAGTGGCTTATAAGATTATAATTATAGGCAAATTAGGGTAAAATATAAAAGTAAGCAAATAGAACAATTACATGATGCTTAGAGATTAAATTGGATTTCTTACACCTACACAGTCTCTTGACACTAATCAAATTAAAAGTCACATTTTTCTGAAACTAGAACAGAGATCTTCATAGCTATATTTCTTTAAAACTTCCTACAATTAACAAAGTCTAAAGTATTCTAGTCATTTTAGAAACCAATAAACTATAATAAATAGGACTGGGGAATAGTACAGGGGGTTTGTCACTGGCTGGCATTGCTCTGCCTGCTCTCCATAGGCTGCTCTTGTCCTTGGTGTTGTTTTCAAGTGATTTAATTGTAGTTGATACAAAGAAAGAAAAATGAGGAAAAAATGAAGGATGAAAGAGGCAAAGTAGACCATTTCAAACCGCATGGGACAGAAAAAGGAAGTCATCATGTAGAGTTAATGTGGTTGAATAAGACACACTTTTTATGACATCGTCTCTAAATTCAGCCCATTTTCAAAAATGGGAGAGGAATTGTACTTCAGTTCTTGAAAGAAGAAATACTAAGTTATACATATTTTTTTTTAAAACCAGCAACCTGGAATACCCAAATGTTAATATTTTATACCATTTGCTTTGTCATTCTTTCTACCTCTCATTTTCTGTATTTTTTGAGAAACTTTTGAAAGTTAGGTGTAAACACGATGTCCCTTGCTCCTAAAATCTTTAATGTATATTTGCTAAAAGTAAGGGCCTTCTTTCATGGAACTGCTGTACAGTTTTCAAAATTGGGAAATTAATATTGATACAATATTATTTATTAATATATAGACCTTATTCTAGTTTTCCAATTGACCCAAAGCCTTTTGTTAAAAGGAAGAAACTAACCTTGTCTTGGACCAATCCAGGATCACTCATTACATTTTGTTATCATAGGTATTTTTCATCTGTTCATTTTTATCTTCCCTTGCCTCTTTCTTTGTCTTTAAGTTTCTTTCCATACCCCTAACCCCTCTCTGATGGTTGTCAAATAGTATTTGGCTATATACCCTTAAACTGAATATTTCTTAAATGTAAACAAATATTGAACTCTAGTTAGTAGGTTTGTTTTTCTTAGTGGTATAAACAGGTAACTCTGAAACTAAGCATTCTAAGATTGAGAAATAAGTGAAAATATAATATATAAATTTATAATAGGATTCATGATTTTTTTTTCTTACATCAGATAATTCCTCTAATTCTTCAGAATTATACATGCAGAAGGGGAGAGAAATCAGTTGTGCCTGGTGTATAACACACACACACACACACACACGTATGCGTACCTTTTGGACTCTGTCTTCTTAGATGTTCCTTAATCAGTGAAATCATAGTAGCAATGAGCATATTTAACATGTAGCACTGATTTATTATTTCCAAACCAACTAAAAATAAGTGGATGTCTTAACAAAATAGCTAATAATAATAATAGCTGGAAAAAAATCAAATAGGTTTGAAAAATGTTGCTATACCAGAAATAAAGGCATGCTCAAAGAATGATAGAGGCACATCAAAAGGACATGTAAAAGAAAACACAAGAACCAGTTTTAAAGGCCTTCCAAAGACCAAGTTCTTAGTACTTTAGTATCAAAATATATCATAGTGACAGATTATAACATGCCAAATAATTTAAGAATTCATAAATAAGCAGATGCAAAGAAGGAAATGTTCTGTCTTACAACAAACTGGGAACTAACATGCAAGTGTTGAACGAATGAGAAAACTCCTTTATATTTTAATAAATCCCACAAAGTACTCTTGGTAAGTTAAGCAATTTAAAAGCTTGTGTTCACTTCATCTTCAAAGGGTATATTATCCTGGGTCTACTTGTGTTTTGCATAAAATTGGCTCTAAGTATTGTGCAATTCCCAGTTGCTAGTTTTCTCCCATGATTACTTATCATTTATATATATAGTTCAGAGTTCACAATTATTAAACATGCATATTATGACTAGACATATAACCATCATTCACTGCATTTTATTTTATCGTATGTAACTCTCAAAAACCCATATATAAACTATAATTATTAATACATTGCTTAGAATGCCTTACCTCAGTGCCTTCATACTATGCATAAGAACTTTTGTCCAGATAAGTGGTACAATTCTCATTCCACTCAAAATAGAAAATCTGATAAATGTTGGTATTTTTTTGCTGACAATTTTATCTCTGATGAGTGAGTAAAAGTTAAGGGAAATGTTCGAATGAACAATTATCCCAAAAAAAGGAAGGGCTGGTTGGTGATGTGAAAGTGATGGAAATAGTTAGAGATACTAATCATTTCATTAAACTATCTGAAATAGCTGTGAAAGGTAATATTCATCATTGTCAGACTTGCACAATAAAGTTGAGGAAGGAACATTATAAGATTTTCAGAAAATTTTTCAAATTTTCCCTATCATAGAAAATCTATTTCTAAAATCATGCATTTATGATGTTTTGCTTTAAATTTTGTCAGCATTCCTATCATTGACAAGATTGTCTGAAGTTCTTAACCAGATACTTGTGACTTGCTAGACACTATCTAGTCCTTGACAGCTTCATTTCTTTGTATATTTTTTTCTGTCCAGAATGTCTTCCCATTTCAGTCTGTCTATTTGGAAAATTCAGTTCTTTAAGACATCTAATATTTTTTCCTTGTACAGTCTTACTTTATTTCTAAGATTCGGTTAATCTCTGCCTCTGACTTGTTCACAATACAGTTTCAGTATATCTTTTTTCAATACATCTCTAGGAATGTCAAAAACTTTATGTAGTCTACCTCTATTATGAGGTACTAGAACGAAGTTCTAATATTTTTAAAATGTATAATTCACATACACCTCTGTTTGAAGAAGGTACTAGAATGGGGTGGACCCACCATCTAACATGGAGTGAACTGTAGTCCTGAGTAAATAGAGGTCAGGAGCAAAACTCAGTGAAATTCTCTATGGCCTGTACCCTAGTTCTTGTATGCATAAATAAATAAAATATGACATATATTAGGGTACCAGATTAGGCCCTGGATATAGAATGGTGAGAATGCATTGTTTCTGCTCTTAATGAACTCATGCTCTAGAGAAGAAAGCAGAGATAGGCACAAGTAGTTGGAATGCTAATTGATCATAAGAAAGATAAATAATGTATGGCAGGAGGTCACAAACTGAAGAGCGATAAATTCTGTTTGAGACTCTAAGGGATTATCAGAAAAATTAGACAGCATTTACTCTGATACATGATACATAACACATCTAAAATGGTGATAAAAATGATATTCCACTCACTCTGGTCAAAGATTCAAAGATGCAGAATTGCAGGGGTGGTCTGAAAACAGGGTTTGCTTTAATGACTTTTAGAAGGAAAAGCTGTAACCAGAGGGACCAAGAAGCATATCACAGTCAGTCTATAAAAAACTCATTTGATATTAAAGAATTTATATATTATTTTTTAGACAATCAAGAACTATTATTATTACTATTACTATAATTACTATTACTATTATTACTATTAATATAACTATTGAGCATTTATTGCTGCACTAAAATACAGGAGTATATACATGAGTCAGAAAATTTATTGTGGATCTCATCTTATAGAGTGAAGAATAGAAAATTAATAAGGAATGAACCACAACAGGAGGTAATTACAGCCTGAGATGCATATCAAGTATAATACTATAGAAAATAATCATTGGAGGCCCTTGCCATTGCTGTGGAGGGCACTGTTTTGGTGGTGGCAAAAGTGATCTGTCTTAATTTCTAACTACATAAACTCAACGAATCAGAAAGAAGGGTAACTTCAGAAGATCTGCACTACTGTGACTATTCTCCCAGAACAGTTGGGAACAAAAGCTGGGAAGTTTATGCTGTAACTTTCTAATGATACTGAATACTCAGACATGAGGTCTGGATATTCTTAGATTATCCATAGACGTGAGGATGCCCCAAAACCAAAATGTTATTTTCTCTTTAATATTCTTGAAACTTTAACAAACACTTAGAAGTTGTGTTTTTTAAATCTCCAATAATGCATGTATTTAAATTAATTAGATAAATGATCATAAATATGAAATAAAGCCAGTCAAAAATACAAAAAATTGACACTTAAACATGTTTGATGTTTTTCTAGTTGTAATTTTGAAAACACATTCATTCAGTTAAATTTAGGAGAAAACCTTTATTCATGTTTGGGGAAAGATTTAGTATTTCCTGGAGAGGTAATGGAAAGCCTGGGTCCGTTTTTTTAATTAAAGAGACATGATGTTATATTTGACATACACCTATTGCTAAAGTGTATTTTTTAGAGCAAACTTTGCTTTTGAAGAAAAATGATTTGGCTAACATCTTAAATGAAAGTTTATTATATTTTAAGGTCACAATTTCTATTCATGATAGTTCTAGAAAGTATGTGTGTGTGCATATATACACACACACACACACAGTAAACAAGTTTAAAAGTGATTTGCTTCCTGGTAAAGTCTAGTTAAAATAAACTGCACCTTATTTTATGTATTGTGTCATACCTATTAAGTTTATTGTAATGTAAGTTTGAGCAATGAAAAAGGTCACTTTTTTACAAGAAAACATAAATGAAAAATATTATCTTTTTATATATGAAAGTACCCAATATATATGGGAGTTTTCTTCAAATTTCTGCATTAGTATATAATTAAAAAACTGTATTTCCCAGCCTACTAAATATATTCTAAGGTTTATAAGGAATATTAATAAAAATAAATTTACTTGGTCATTTTAATGACATATCTCAAAAAGTCTTGTCTTAGAAAATTTATTCTGAATAATACTTTTTGAAAGTTATTAGATAATCCTGGCCAAATCATGCAAATACTTATGTGCATACACAATTAGAACAGTCTCTGAAGTCTGTGTCCTTATTATACAGTTATTAGAGCTCACAGAATGTTGCTTTCTTTTTACAGGGCCATAGGTTCTTATATTCTATTTGCAGTATGATCACACAGATTTATTCAAATATTAGTTTCTCAAGTATGAATTTGATCGAGAGCTTAATCATCTCTATATCAGTTAAATTGATTTGTAAAAGCTGTTTATACATAATCAAAAATGTTTAAATTTTTAAGAAATATACCTATATATCTATAGATATAGCTATAGCAGTCCCTATATGATTAATATATATAATGCTTAAGTTCTTTTATTTTACATGTTATTTTTATTTTAATTTCAACATAAAAGGTGGAAGAATAAAAACAGAATTCCCATATGTTCCTTATAAAATTTGTAATTTGATTTTTTCTTACACGAATAGAAAGAGAATAGATAGATGATAGATTAAGGAGGGGGGGATTTTTGCTGAACATTTGAGGAAAGGTCAGAGATAGTGTCTCTTTGTCACTACATATTTCAGTAAATATTTCTTTTATGCACAAGGGATAGACATTGTTTTACATGACCACAGTACAATGATCAAAATCAAGAAATTTTGGTATCGATATATTTCCAAAGTATTATTTACAGTCAATATTCAGATGTCACCATTATCTCAGCGACATCCATTATAACTTTTTCTCCTGATTCAAGTTACAGTGTCAGACTGAATAATTTATTTAGTTGTCATATTTATTTAACCTTCTTTAATGCAAAATAGCATCACAGCTTTTCCTAATTTTCTTGGCTTTATAATCTTTGAACAGTTGAAACAGGAACTTTATAGCTTTTAACTTAGTTCAAGTTTATCCTTTAATTTGATCAAGTTATGCATTTTTGGGGAGAGGTGCCACTGGGGTGATGTTATATCCTTAGAAACACATTATGTTCTTATGTCCTAACACTGCTGATTTAGCCAGATAACACTGCTGATTTAGCCAGATAGTAGCAATCTCTTCTCTGCTTATTGTTGGAGTTGAGGAGGGAGCTGGTAGGCAGGCAGTCAGTCACTTTTCTCATGGGATCAGAGGACCTAAAAGTTGGAGTGAGAGAAATATATGTAAAGTGTTTTTTATAAACTTTAAAATAGCTCCATATGTTCTGACTCTCAGGAATTGGAATTGATGAATAAAGTATTATTAGTTTTATTTGTGGGATGGGGTGGTGGGTTTGAATCCCCACTAAATAGGCTTCTAATGGCCAGTAATTGTGCTGAACAAAACTGAATATAGGTCACATTAAAAACTCCCTTTTACAATTTTTCCAAGTTATTCTATGTTGATTTGCAATGGCATTTCTGAAGGTGTATAAGTTTCATGTACTATCAATTTATTTGTTGCTATTATTCTTTTATTCTCTGAGCCACTCTGCTCATTTATATTTACTACACAGTACATTCATGGCAACAGCTGTTTACATGTTTCCCCCCACAAGACAACCAGTTTCAGTGTTTCTCATAACTCTGGATCATTCTCATTGCTTTTACCACTTACACCACATTTTCCCACTAAGCTCTATACCAACATTTCACAGCCATTAGGTTTTAGGTTCAAGATAATATGCATCTGAGAAGTCTTTATCTGTTGGCACATTATCTTTGTTTTATTTTTATTTGTCCAAATTAATTGAAAGGTATAGATTCCTATAGCATATAAAAACTGTGGAAAAAACAAAATTTAAGAAACTTGTAAGTCAACTAGTTTCTCCTAGAAAACTCTCATCCTTATTGAAATCTATTTAAATAACTCTGTTGTTTTGTTCCAATAAATCTAGATGCCTAACCCACCCCAATTTATAGACTTGAGAATTGGTGTCATTGACATTTAATGTTGGGTAGAATTTGCCAGTGAATCCATTTAGGGTTAGTGCTTTTCTTTTGGGAAAGCTATTAATGAAAGAATTGCTTTAATAGGTGTAGTCTTTTTAGATTTTCTTTTTCTCCTTATATGAACTTTTTGTTGTTTTGTCTTTAAGGAATTGGTATATATCATGCAATTTATCAAATCTGTGACTGTACAGTGTTTAAAGTATAAATTTATTATCCTTTATTGTCATGGGGTTAGCAGTGATAAACCTCTCTTTCAGTTCTAATATTAGTGACTTGTGTATTCTCTCTTACTTCTTAGCTAGTGTAGTCATCAGGTTATCAGTTTTCTTGATTTTTTTTTTTAAAGAATCAGCTGATTTTTCTCTATTGAAAGTGAGAAACTCCTGTGGGGATCTCACTCTTAAAGGCATTCAACCTCCAGCAAGCTGTCAAAATTGCCATTTAAGTGTTTCTTTCAAATTAAGGCTCCAGAGGTTTCTGCTTAATGCAAACTGATGTGATTCTCTATTTTCACTTGTCTCTGCAGATTTCAGGGAGGTGGTGTGCCCTGCAACCTCAATTCATTAGTGTGCTCAAGAGAAGTTATTACTTCAGTTTGTTCAGATATTTCTTGTTTTAAAGAAGGAAGTGACAACTTCCCAAGTTCTTGAAATGTCTAAGTTGAAACTAGGAGTTTCTGAAATGTGTTTTCTTTTATAGTTTTATTTCTCCTGTGGTTCTAGTGTTACCTCCATTTTCACCACATTGAACTCTTTCTGAGTGTTTCTAACCCCAGTGCTGTCCCTGCCGCTTCTGTTTACTTGGTACCATTCATGCTTCCTATAATTCAGAGGGCACGTGTTATGTCCCTAATTCTGTCACATAGTTTGCAAGGTCAGATATCACATCACAGATGAATAAATATAGCAGGTGAGTTCCCTTCAAGTTTAACTCCTTATATTTTCATGCACTGTCTAGAAGAAAGAAAAAAATAAATTATTAAATCACAGTGAACTCACTATGAGTTAGGAGGCTAGTACAAATTTTTCCTTACTGTTTCTAACTTCTGTTTCTCATACTATCCTAACACTGGCCCAAATAGTGTCTAAAAATATTTTCTGGCCTCCAGCCTCTTCCAGCACCATCAATCTTCCCCCAGTCTCTTCTTCCTTTAGCTCTACTCTTCAGGCCACAGCTCCACCCCAGGTGTGCTCATATTCTGGGCCTCCCTGTTGATTCTACCCTCCAGTTGCAGGTTTTTTTCCATACTGGAGAATATATTAGGTCGTAAAATTTCCAGACAGTAGGTCAACAAGAAAGGCAAAATTGAGCTTTTTAATAAAAAATGTTGTACGGGAATAAAAAAAAATCTCAGTCAGTGCTATGATCTATAATACCCGATTTTACAATCTGGACCCAATTTTACCATTTTCCTACCCTCACTCTTTCACCACTACTTGTAACTTCCTTACTATTCTTCAAATTACACTAAAGTACCCCTATCTCAGGAATAGTGTTTATGCTTCTCTGCTAGAATGTTTCTTAAAGTGCTTCCAGATAATCTATACAGAACAGCTGCTGCCATGACCACTTACATTTTTTTTCCTCTCTTCATATGTTCTTTGGTTGAATAAATGAATATTTTATGCTGTTATTTTCTCTTTGTCTGAAAGAGAAAGTAAAGAGAAGTAAAATCCCACTTAATATATAATATATGTAGAAATATATATATTTACAAATATACATAGCCTATATGTACATACATATGTATAAGTAATATAACTGTCTTCATAAATAAAGGAAGATAAAGAATCAAATGCTTTGAGAAGAAGTAATAAGGGATGTATTGTTACTTGGGTTGCCTGAAAGGTTTTTCAGAAGAAATTTAAAGTGAGACCTAAAAGATGACTGGAAACTAATTATGAGGAAAGAAGTGTAATAAAGATTTTCAGGTAGGAATCATGACATATATAAAAATCCTGAAGTAGGAAAGCACGTGGCATATTTAAGTCCCTGAGAGACCCTTGGATAAAAAACAACCAATAGGAGGAGGCAGAGCAGGTGAATGGAGACCACAGAATATCTGCTAGGTTGTGTAGGAGCAGAGAAAAAGAGTCATTGGACAGTTTTAGTCAAAAGGATAGCAAAGCAATTTCTGTTACAAAATTGTCAACTTGCCAACTTGCCTGCTATGTGGAAATTGAAATTAAAAGTGACAAAATAATTAGAGATATGATTATTGTAGTAAGTACTCCAAATGAAAATGACAGTGATTTGTTCCAAACTAAAGACTAGATAGATGGTGGATACTTTTTTTGGTATGAAATGGACTCAAAATGACCTGTTCTGATAAACTAGATGTGAGAGTAAGGAAAAGTCACCTGTGCGACTTGACAGATAGCAGGGATATTTATTAATTAATTTGGAGAAATCTATGGGGGCAAAAAACTTTTGTGAAGGGACATGGGGAAGGGACACAATTTAGTTGCATTAAGTATGAAATTATATCTGAGATAGATAAGTGAATGCTTGGGAAGGAAGTTAGATACACAAATATATAGTAGAACTTGGACGAGGTGTTTGAACTAATGAGAGAAAATTGGAAAGGAGTTTTTCTTCTTAAATATTTCTAAGAAATTTTACTTCCTAAATAAAATGTAACAAAATAAATGTATCAATAATTCTCATTATTTCCAGTAACATGTCATGTATTGATTATAGTATAGAATAGGAACTACAAAACACCAAAAGATGCTTTACTTTTTTTTTTTCCAGTGATGCCATACATTTAATTATTTACATTTAGCACATGGGAAAGCTGGGGTTTAAAAGTTTTAAATTGCCCCAAGATCAATCAGCTTCTAAGTAGTGGAACCAATATTTAAGCTCACCCGTTTGTTAATAAAGTCCATACTTTTTCTATAGCACCATATTAATCAATACATATTTTTTTTCTCCCTTAATGAATTAGCAATAACAGTCAATTATTTCCAGAATGGAGGAAAATATAAGGTGTTTTTATAAGACTAGACATGAGTACATACAAATGGTAAGATAAACTTCTTTCTCCTTAGAAGTTATTACTACTTCTAGTGCACCCTACAAATATTTTATCAGAGCAGTTGAAAAAGTGGTGGACTAATTAAGCAGCAGTTTTACTTAACTCCAAACATGAGTATGTATTTTCAAATCCCTAGTTTTGCTACAATTTCAAAAAGTCTGGAAAATAAATTTCCATATCATTTTAAAGGCACACACACAAAAATGGTGTCTTTGCAGCCATTAGTTATTTTCAGTACAGTATTTTAGGGGATTAAGTTATTCCTTAAGATAAGAATTAAGCACTTGATCAAAATTCTGGTACTGTTTATTATTAGAATTACCTGGAGTACTGGTATTTGCTGTCTTGCTATTTTTATCAGGGGCAGAGACAGTGAGAAACATTGTCTCCTAAGAGGATATTTCCAAAATGTGATCATGCATTTTTTACAACTTGAGGGATTCTATTCCATTTGCTTACCTAATTCCATCTCATTTGGAATATTAAGTGATACTTCCTGTGTCTTTCTCTAAGGAGTTTGGAAGAAAAACAGACTAGAGGTGTCCCTTAGTGTTCCTGCTGACAGATGAAAATAATTTGCTTTTTCCATAAATATTACTGCAAAGTCTAAACTTTTTTTCAGATAGATAATATTTTTTTCTGGATTTCCCCATTATTTTTATCTAATTTTAATTGAGGTGATATTTGGATAATCCTATCAGCCTATCAGATGTTGACACCATCATAGTATGTCCATCACCAAATCATCCTTAGTCTACCCTCATTGTTATTTGTGCTTCTGTTACAGGTCAAGGAGAGGGGCACCCCAAAACCTCCAAACCTGTCTGCTCTAAATAGGTTCTACCATCTGCCACATCAAGACAAAACATATAAAACCTTTAATGGAAAGGAACTTTAATACAATTAGTGTGTAATACAGAAAAACAAGGAATATAGTTTTCAAATCGAGCACCCAAGGTTACCTATCCCCTCATGGGTAAAAGTCCAGGTACACAGAACTGACCCAAAAGCAAGGACCAAAATCCTGACACAAGTCTAAAGCACCATCTGGTGGGGACCCCTAGAAAAGGGTCAGAAACAACCAGACGAGTCTGAAAGGAAAAGAGCAAAATTAAAAGCTGCATTGTTAAACTCCCCACTGTCTCTCCACACATCTTTTTCAAACAACCCAAGATCAAGAGGCCAGAAGTTACTTCACATGTCTCTCTGTTCCATGTACCTTCTTTTTCCAGGTCTCCTTCTTGCTCTCCATCCTGCTTCCTTCCTTTTTCAGTCTCCTCTCCAACTTCTTCTCCTCCCTTCTCAGCTCTACCCTTCCTTGGGTAGGGCAGGGAACCTGGAACTTCCCCTTTTCCTGGGGACCACTCTGTTACCCCCCCAACTCTTCCTGTTCTGGATCCTTTAATTCTGTAGTAAGCTTTCAAAGGTTAGTTTTTAAGCTTTTCTTTTATTTTGCTATGTCTCCTACTTTGTGCTACCTAAAAGTTACTTTATTTCATTCATTTTTGTTGAAGCAATAAATACAAAAATACAGTACTAACAATAATAGCAAATTAATTTTAAATATTTACATATATAGTAATATAATGAATTGTTTTTAAATAAAATTTAAATATTTCTCTTTCTACTGCTCTATTAGAAGATCATTTTGGCATATTGCAGTATTTAGAATGTTATAGTTACATAAAATGAAGTGGCTTCTTTTTATTCTGAAAAATAAAGAATGAAAACATACCATTTATTAAAAGATGATATATGCCTGAGAAATTACAGATGAGATTTTCAAAACTTGTGATTTGAGAAATTTGTTTCATGAAGATGATTAAAGTAAGGTTCAAAGATTAATTAGCTAAAAACTGACATTATTAGCAAGAAAAAGGATTGTATAAGTTTTACATCATACTCTGGAATGAATTTGTTGGCTTAACATATTCATGAGTTACTGAGAATGACTACATTCTACTATTTACTTTTGACTGTGCTTAGAGATGTGTGGAAATTCCCAAATTTGCATAATGGAAGTGTAGAAAATAATATCCGTAAAAGGAAATAATTAGTGTTAATATCATTTGACAGATAAAAATAGAAGTAGCTATTCTTATCTTGATTCTTGATTAACAGACATTTCAACTTGATTGCGACTTTATTGCCTAATGAACATCACATAGATATACTACTTTTTATCCATTGACAATCAGTTTTTATTGGGGTTTAGAATCATTACAGGAATATCTTTTTTTTTTTTGCTCTTATTTATCTGGTATCTGTTTATGTCACTTTATGACCAACTGCTTTGTGTTAATTTGTTTAAAATCTTCACTTCCCCCAAAACTGTGATTTCACAGTTTGCTCTTTGGTTAAGACTTAGAGACCCAGTCTTTGAGTAGTGAATATCCTAGGCTAGGTTTTCTTGAAGCAGAACCTGACATGGGGTTTTCACTTGGCTTTATGGCTATATGGTTTGTCCTTGTTGTAGCTTGTATCAGTATTCCATCCCTTTAATGGTTGGGTATTGGACTCGACTCCATGACTATCCCACATTTCTTTATCCATTCATCAGATGGATAGACATTTGTGTTTTATCCACTTTTTAGCTATTATGAATATTGCCACTATGAACATCTGTGTATACTTGCTTTTAATAACTGTAATAAATTATTTGGTGTTTATATTACATAGCTAGAGGAACATAGCTGAATCAAATGATTGCTCTATATTAACTTTTTGAAGAACTGTAAACTTGCTTTTCAATGCTGTGCTTTATCTTAAGGAGGCATATTCAGTTTTTACTGGCAAGAGTGTTACCAACACTTTCTTTCATAGATTTCCTTTATCAAGTTGAGAAATCAGTCAATGCAATACAGCATAATAGTAGAATTAAAAACAATCTACATGTGATATTATTTATGCAGTTTTATATCTTTTAAAGAAGCTGAGGGGAGAAAGGGGGCAAGGACATAAGGTATATATACATTTTTTTTTTATATTTACTATTTTTAGTTCTTTTAATTTTTTCTTTTAATTAGATGACCATCTCATATCATTTTTAATCAAATACACCTTTACTCCCATCTATGAACTCTGTGCTATTATTGCCAAGCATATGTTATAGCTCAATAATCCAAATATACATATAGATGAATGTAATTTTTATTATCAATTAAAAAAAGAAAGACTAAGAAGTATGTATCTATACTGCCTTTCATAATACAGTAAGTCTTTTTTTTATAAAGATTTATTTATTTATGCATACAAGAGCTGGGGTACAGGCCAGAGTCGAGGGAGGTGAGAGGATTCACCAGACAGAGTGGGGAGCAGAACAGGCAGATTGACTGAAACACACTGCTGAGGGGAGCAGAGGGTGAGGCAAGAGAGGTCTGCGGTGCCATGTGGGTCCCCTCCTTGGCCAGCGGCAGGGATCGAACTTGTGCTGCAGTGGCTGCAGTTTGCTTCACAGTGTGTTGTTTAACCCACTGCGCCACCAGGGAGGCCCCAATACAGTAAGTCTTCACTTAACCTTGTTCATAGGTTCTTAGAAAATAAGAATTAAGTAAGCGGTTTCTTGAATAGCAATGTTTGACTAGAATAATTTTCTTTTCATGAAAATTTTAGTGAAATGATGTTGAACAAAATGACATTAATCTAGGCTCTGCTGTACCTGCATAATTACTTCTTTTGGGGAACATTTTTTTTCTGAGAATTTATATTATCTAGCTCCCATTGTTATGCCTGAGAATTCCCTTTAGTGTTTCAAGTATGCTAGCAACAAATTCCCTGAGATTTCATTTATCTGGAAGTGTTTTTGTTGACATTCATTTTTCAAAGATTTTTTTAATGTATAGGAGAGACTTGGTTGGTAGTTTTTTTTTTTTTTTTAATTTCAGCACTTTGAATGTGTTGTGCAAATGCTTGCTACTGACCTCCTACTGCTTCTTAGTAAGACTCCATTTTACAAGATGGACCAATTGTCTCTTGCTTTTGAGACATAATCTTTGACATCGGTATTTTGACTGTGGTATGTTTGATTTTGTGCTGCCCTGATCGTGGTCCACTTCATAGTGCCTTGCTTATCCCATTACGCCACCAGGGAGTCCCTGGCATGTTTGATTTTGAATCCTTGTTTTTATCCAATATGGAGTTCCTCAAATTTCTCAAATATATTTTCATCAAATATGGAAAGTTCTTTGGTTTTACTTCAGTTGATACTTTCTATGTCCTTGCTTCCCTGTTCTCTGTTGCTCTCCCATTGTTCATGAGTATGCTTATTGGTGCCTTCCATGGCTCTGTGATCTGTAACTTTTTCATTCTTTCTTCTCTGTTCTTCAGGTTGCTTGATCTTTTTCAATCTGTTTTCAGTTTTGCTGACTATTTCACCAACTTAGTCTAGTGTTGAATATTTCATTTGGTTATTGTACTTCCAACTAAAGATTTTCCATGTAGTTGTTTTAAAAATAATTTCTTATCTTTTTAACTGATATTTATGAACAATTCTCTCCATACCTTCCTTCAGTTCTTTAGATATGGTCTCTTATTTCTTTTTTTTTTTTAAGATTTATTTATTTATGCATACAAGCACTGGGGTACAGAACAGAGGTGTGGGAGGTGAGAGGATTCACCACAGACAGAGCAGGGAGCAGAACAGGCAGATCAACGAAAGCACACTGCTGAGGAGAGCAGTGGGCACAGCAGGAGAGGTCTGCTGCGCCATGTGGGTCCCCTCCCTGGCCGGCAGCAGGGATGGAACTCATGCTGCAGTGGCTGTGGTTTGCTTCATAGTGCGTTGCTTAACCCACTGTGCCACCAGGGAGGCCCTGGTCTCTTATTTCTAAGAATACATTTATAATGGTTAATTTTAAGTCTTTACCTGACAACTACAATTTTCTGCTTTGTTTTCTTTGTAGGATCAGGACTTTCTTCTTTTTTCATGTCTTGGGATATTTTTCTTGAAAATTAAACATTTCAGATAACACATTGTAGCAACCCAGAATGACAACCCATCCACTTCTGAGTTATATTATTGTTTTTTGACTGGTCATTATTTTCAGTGACTTGACTGAACTAATTTTCTGTGTTCTGTTATCTCCTGAGTGACTTCTGATATTTCTGCTCATGTTTTGTTCTTATTTATATCATTTAGTCTGAACGGAGAGGAATTATCCCTGGATCAGCATAGGCCATTAATCAAAGGTATTATAACCCCTAAATCCTGTTTTTACTATGGGATGTATTTGTGACTTGGAGACAAATCATAGTTAAAGGAGTTCATTTTTGCCACTTGTTCCACCAAGTATGGTTTCCTTAGATTTTCCTTCTATAATCATTCTTGAGAAGCCAGTATTGACCTTATTCAGGACCCTCCAGATTGCTGGGGAAACAATTTTATTTTCAAGCTTGGTTTCCTAGGAAGTGCCTCTGTGTATTAGTTTGCTCAAGATGCCAGAACAAATACCATAAATACCATAGACGGGATCCCTTAAACACAAAGCATTTATTTCTCTAACAGTTCTAGAGGTTGAAACCTGAGATCAAGTGCCCATAGGGTTAGATTTTGGTGTGGACTCTTTTCCTAGTTTTCAGACTGCCACCTTCTTACCATGGCCTTTCATGGAAAAGAGAAAAAGAGAGGGTGAGGAAGGGACAGTTGGAGGGAGAGAAAGAGAATAGACAGAGAACATTCTCTATGTCTCTTCTTATAAGAGTACTATTCCTATTGTATTAGGTCCCCATAAAAATTATGATTAATTTTCTGGTCATGAGCGATTAATTTATATTTATAATTTATTATAAATATAAATTATATTTTATATATTTTATATAAATTATATATTAATATTTTATTATTAATCATAATTATGATTAATTTATGTATTAGTTTGCATCTTGAACAAACTAATACACAGAGTCACTTCCTAGGAAACCAAGCTTGAAAATAAAATTGTTTCCCCAGCAATCTGGAGGGTCCTGAACAAGGTCAATACTGGCTTCTCAAGAATGATTATAGAAATGAACTTATTTCCATAAGGACTATCTCTAAATATAGTTACATTGAAGGTGAGAGAATCAACATAAGAATTTTGGAGGAGCACAAAAATTCAGTCTACAACATCCTCTAACAGAGTAGCCTACTATAGAGCCAGTAATTGTTCAGCTGTTACAGGTAAAGGTATAGTGATTTTGAAATCTACCCTTTGCTTAGTAATTTCTTTGTGGTTTGTGAATGCTTTCAATTTCCCACCAAATACTTCTTTGATGGCTTCTGCCCCATGAATAATGTCTGGTTGGAACAGGACTTCTCTGTTTCTCTCAACTGCTTCTGCTTGAAACAAAATTTTGGCAACACTGGGGAAACAGTTGCGTGAGAAATTCTGCCCCTGTCCCCAAAATAAGTTCAAAATCAAAACCCAGGATGGGATTTTAGCAAAGAGTGAGATCAACTCATCTTCTTGTTATTCTTTGATTAGAACTGTTAAAGTAGTTCTTCTAAGTGTAGCTTTGTATAGGCACCAGATTGTGTCTCAGATGCCACATAGTCTTCCTATTCTTATTAGAATTTATAAGATTTGCTTGAATTATTGTTTCTACATCTGCTGTATTACCAAAGGGAAATTTTTGCACTTTAAATTACTGCTTTTATTATATTTTTCTAGTTAAATTGTCTATTGCACTTTGTTCACCACTTTGTCTTTATAAATAAATTTTGAAACTGAAAGTAAGCTTAGCAATCTTAGAATGAGGGGCTATACCTTACAGTGACTTAAGCAGGATTATGGATATAAGCCAATACAAAGATAGCACTAAAACCTCACTCTGCGAGTGGCACTTACAAAAGTATTTCCCAGGCCTCAGTTCTTGCATGTTGAATCTCTTCCTGCTGCTTATTTGAATCTCAAAATTTCCCTGATTTGGCCAGTTATTGCTTGGATAAGCTGACTCCTATATCCTTTTGATACAGACCCACCACTTTTCTGAATATCTCTTTACTTTCCAGCACAAAAGAAAAGATGTTTTATATTCATGTTATACTTTCCTCAATTTAGTCCTGCAGTCAGGCATTTCTCCTAGGAGTCCTAATGCCTTTCTAGAGCAGTTTTAACCATATTAAATATAATCTTTAAATATTGAGAACTTTAATAGAATTTTTCTCTTCATTTTATCTTGTTAAAATATTTTGGTAAAGTTATTTCCTTCAGTCCACTGCAGATTTTCTAAATGAGAATAGGCTCAGATAAATTTATCTGAGTTTGACTACAGATAATTTTTCCATTTGGCTTAGACTTGTCATCATGCATTTCAACCAAGTGCACACTAAAGTAAACTATTACTTTGTACGTTTTCTTCAATGCCAGTTTCAAGCTATAACAATATAATCTGCTTCTTTCAAGGACTAAGTTATCAAATTTGAGATGAGGAAAATAGAGGCAAAAGCTTAAAAAGTATGAAATACATACTGAATGAATTGCATTCATTTCAGAAAAGTTCAAAGTATATTATGCAGCTGCAGACATTCAACTTTTAACTTTTTTATCTGTGTTTACAATAACACGTGGAATTTTATTCTGTGAAATACAGAACATAAATGTATTTACCTAAATCATAAAATCAGAAAGTATAAATTTATATAGGCTTGGAAGAAGAGAAAATGTCAATACGTTTTCTTAATTTCATCATAAACATAAATATAATGTATTTAATGATTTCAAATTACTAAATACATAAGAAATATAGAGTACGCTCAACTTCTATATCATTTAAAACTTTTAAAATGTTAAAATAAATGAAATTACATTTGATGTCTTTCAAAGATCTTTAAAATTATTCTATCAAGCTAACTTTGAAAACTCATTTACTTTTCATTTGATTAATTATGAATATTATTTTAGTTCTTTGACATTACATTTGACATGGTGATCATTTAGATACCTTCTTTTTCTTCAAACATTTTTCTTCATGTTGGAATGGCTGTTATTTTCTATTCACTTTGGAAGTTAAAACTAGTAAACAAATTTATTTTTTTAAATAGTTTATGGTTTCTCCTCAACTGTACTTTATGATGTAGTTTATTGAATATGAAACTCTAACTACAATTGTTATAACTGTATTATCTACTTTCAGAAATTTACTACTGTAAAATTCTAACCTTGTATGATATAGTAAGTCATTTTCTCTCATTTACCACCACATTACCAAAATTGAAGTCATTGATTTTGTTCATTAATATGTATATAATAAAAGACACTTTAAAAAATAATCTTTGCAGATGCAGAAACAGATAGATATATAGTCATAATTTATCAAGTCTTAATTGACTAAATTTAGAATGTAAGGCTCAGTATTTTACCTAAAATGTTTCTACTCATAGAATGATTTCATTTATTCATAATTTTAAAAGTTGAAATTAAAAGAACTTGTGCTTTAGAATATCCAGGGCATATCCCCTACATTTAAACTCTTGTGTGACACTGGGCAATCATTGTGTGCGCTGTATCCTTTTTAAGCTGAGAAACAGGATAATAATACACATTTTCCAGAGTTTTAATAATTAGATTATTATTCTCAAATTAGTAATTTAATATATGTGAAGTATACTGACTGTATTTGCTTATAAGTAGCTTTAATTGAGTAGCCTTTAGATGGTGAGATATTTCCTTAGAAGCATATGCTAGAAGCATAAATTTTGTTTATGTAATAAAATTTACCCATTATAACAGCAATAATAGCATTTCAGCACTTACTCTTGAACATCTCCCGGCAAGGCTACCTTAAAACTTACACTTCTTGACTAAATGCAGTCACAAAAATTATAAAAACATATATATATATCTATTTGTAAAGATATGTATATATCCTTAACTGCATTTTTAAAGCTTAAAATTTTCAATTACAATTTACATTATATTTTGTAAAGTTCCTTAGGTTATATATACTTTCTAAAATAGTGCTCACATAGCTGTCAAGACTAAACTATGCAAAAGAAAGGTCAGATTTCAACAGATAAATCTTGTTGCCATGGATACTGATTTGATTTTGAAAAGAGCTGTGCTTATAAATAATCATGAATTCATAAACTTCATTGCCTTTCTTTGACAGGAATAGTGAGCTTACCTAAGAAAGCATCAGGTCTTAGATTAATCCCAACTGAAAATTTTAAATATTGGCACTAATATCTCTGTTTTGGTTTGCACCAATGTATTCTGTGCAATGCACACCCTACAAATAAAAAGCTCCCATTAAAATGAATCCTGTTTTTTCATAGAGACAAATTACTTGACATTTACATATGCTTTTTAAGAAATACCAACAGGAACACTTTTATATCTTCTGCTTCATGGAAGAGTAGCAAAGCAAGATACTGAATGGATTAACCTTACACCTTTCTTTGTTAAGGGAGTCCATATTAGGGATGCTAGTCCTCTATGTATTTTACATAATAACACAGGGAAATGCCAATTGCACAAAGGCCAGGTAGAGTCAAGAGAGAGCCAGTTGATTGGGATCGATTATAAATTAGAAAATATTTTCAGATTCATTATTTTAGAGACCTTTGCATTAGATTAAAGAATCATTTGTAGCAGCCAAAATGAATTGAATTTGGGCTACTTCTACACAACATGATCAATATATAGAATAATTGATTCATGCCTACTTTCATAATCATATTTTGACAGACCCACATTGATAATAAATATCTTGGAAAAAGTTGTGGGTAGAAATGCTAGTTACTGTATTGTCATTTTCCCCCCTCACATTTTTCCAAATCTCTATTTTTTATATAGTCATGATTATTATTTATTTTTAAAGGAATAATTTCTTTAAATTTTATCATTTCATATTGAAATAACACTGGTGTATAACACTGTAAGTGAGTCAGAGGTATTATGTTCACACTTCTTCAGATTTAAGTTACCATACCACACCCACCTCTTCTTCTCTTATTCTTGTCTCTTCTTCCTTAAGTTTGCCAAATTACCTTAGGTATTTTGTCAACCAGTAAAATTCATGAGGATACCATATAAATTATTCAGAAAAATTTTCAGTACATGTAATGTCGCTTTAGGATGGCATCAAGACAAATTATGTTGTATCTCCGTTTTTCAAATTTGCATGAAATCACCTTAGTATTAATCTTAACAGAACCACTTTGAAATTATAAAATTTTCATCAATCATTTTTGGACTTGAGGAGAAATGTCTACTAAAAAAAATATTTAGCTGAGATGAGAATCATAATTAGTAACTGCACATCTGAAAAGAGCTTAGAATAAACCCTATAATTTTGAATGAGAGCAAATTCACCCCTATGTCTACCCTTTGTTTCAGAAATTTCAGTTTTGGACAAAGCATATAAAGTGTAATTTACTATATTATTTATTTGTTTTGTCCTTAGAAATTATATTAGTAGAAATTATATTTATATAATTTTATATGTATGTGAAAATATATATATTTATTTATTTGATTGATGGTTTCATAAGTAATGTATTATAATTACCACTTTCTGGAACCTGCACGTTATAAATCCTTGCAGCAGGTTTGATACTAAACCCGAGATACACAAAACCAAAGCACTGCTTGCTGTTTATATTATAGTGGTATTCTAAATGATAAATGACAAGTATCAGAACTTAGAGAGTAGATGGGAATGAAAAATGAGTATGTGAGATGTTAAGCTACATTCTATAACTCAATTCTCTTTGCCTGACCAAACCCAACTCATCCTTTAAGATGCAACTCAAAACAAAAATTCCCAATGAATTTAAAAGAATGATTGCTCTTAATTTCTTTCATTGTGAATACTTTGTTCAAATTGTTCATATATCACTAATCAGAATGTAGCATTTAGAGCCTACTGTACTCAATTCTATAGCCTTAGTGTTTGTTATTGTACCTGTCAAAATGTCATGTCTGCCAAATTAATTGTATATTTCAGTTCTTTTTTCCCATTAAATCCAGTATTTGGGATTTGAAAATTAAATCTACAAAGATTAAATAAATTGAGGTAAGTTACAATCTGACTTTACACCAATTTTTCAAATAGAATGGTTGTGTTATGAGAGAGGTCTGTGACTGGATGTTATTTATGTCTGCCAAGGTCACAATAAAATAGATTTAAGCTATAAACAGTAGCTTCAGATACTGAGAATGTGACTTTGAAAAAGACTGTTCAACTATGCATTGTGAATTTTCTAAAATGATATTAATTGCTCTCATCTGTGGAGACTATATAGTTAACCTTTATTCAGTTTGATGTACAAGTTTAAAATATACACAAGTAATGTGCTCTCTTCCTATGCAAACTAACCCTGAAAATATTCTCAGAAATTTTCATGCTGGTTAGCTAATTTTTTAATATGACTATTCAAATTGTTATCAAATTTATACTATTTATCATTTTAACTATTACAGGGATGATATGGACTTTGTGCACTATCAACTTGATGTGGGAGACATGCAAGTTATTTCAGATTATTAAATTGTCAAGTTCACTTTCAATATTCACTTTATATTGCAAAGCATCTTCAACTGAGCAAGGCAATAAATCTAAAAATTCATGTCTAAAGTGATGTTTTCCACTTTAACTTCTTGTTCTTGAAAGTTAGACTCTAAGCTATAATTTATATTTGAAGAAATCATTGAACCAACCTTTCTTTATTGTGTAAAATCAATAGAAAAAATATTAGGATTAAGGGCCTCCCTGGTGGCACAAGGGGTTAAGTCTCAGCACTATGAAGCTATCTATAGCTGTTACAGCATGAGTTCGATGCCTGGCCAGGGAGCTAACCCACATGGTTTGCAGTAGACCTCTCCAGTCTTGCCTACTGCTCCAGGATTAATACTAATATTCATTAAAAAGTTCATAAATATCAGTCAATTTTGGTGTCTATAATAAAAGTTAGAGGCATATTCAATTTCACTAAAAAATGAAATGTAGATTTATAGTCAATTTTAAAAACCATGGGGATAATTATTTGCAAAATGATAAAAAAATCAGTTTCATTTGCTAATTTAAACATAAATAAATTTGATCCTTATCAAATAATCATATCACAATAATATTATAACTTGTTCCAAAAACTCTAAAAATCACTACAAAGTTAATAAGATATATGGATACATCCCATCATATTCCTTTACATGAAAATAGGCCAAACTCCCCATTATTTCACTTATAGAGCATATTAATTCATTTAGAGCCTACTATGAAACTTTTATCATTGCACTGTAGTTCAAGGTGATTTTGTGTAAAAGCAACAATTTCAGTGAGTTTGGATCCTGCTGTAAGGAACTCTTGTGCAAAGATACAAAAAGAGAGACTCAAACCTCACATCTTTAGGAGTTCAGTTGTTTTGGAGACTATTACAACAAATTGTGAGTTATGGAAAGGAGGACATTGGGAAAGAAAAAAAAAAAAGAAGGAAATATTCATGTAGAAAGACAAAAGATTATACTGGAAAATGAAATCAGTTTGCCCAGTTAGTCTTAATTTATTCAGAAATAAATTAATATTTGTATAATAAAAGTCTGTAACATTTTATCAACTATCTGTTGCATGTGCAGATCCAACTACTCATCTTTCTTGCCATTTAATCCATTTGTCTTATATTCATTTATTAAGTATAAAGAAACAACATGTATATATTTTGTACTCCCCCCCCTTTTTTTTTGTTTAAAATAGCAAACTATGCACTGGTTTCACACCTTGCTTTTTCCTTAAAAAATGTATCTTGAGACATATTTTACATATCATCTCTAATGTGAAATAATTTGGAAGTCATCTCTCTAATCTGTCTGCAAATAAACCAAGAAACATATTTTAAAATACAAAAAAACTCTAATTGGTTTACAGTTATAAATATAAAATGCACCACTATAAACTTAGAAAAATATAAAAATATAGAATGGAATAAATTTACACGACTTTGAGTTTGAGGATGTCTATAGAAACAACACAGGGCATAATATGAAACAAATTTGATGACTTGAATTTATTGAAATTAAATTAACTTTATTTTTTAAAATGAATTTAAATTAGTTTATTAAAATTAGGAATTATCTTTTTGAAAGATAGTTTTGAGAGATCAAAAGACAAATCAGTGGCTTGAAGAAAATATATTTAACACATATTTTATAAAAGATGTATGTCCAAAATATACAAACACTTTCAAAACTGAAAAATAAGGGGTGTCTCTGGTGGCATAAGGGGTTATGTTTGAGTATTATGAAGCTATTAGCAGTCACTGCAGTGCATGTTAAAACCCCAGTCAGGAAGGTGTCCCACATGGCATGGTAAATCTCTTCTGTCTCACCTGCTGGTCCCTTCAGCAGTGTATTTCAATCTGCTGCCTTTTCTATTCCCCACTCTGTCTCTGGTGAATCTTCTCACCCCTGGCACCTCTGGCTTGTACCCCCAGAGTTCGTATGCATAAATAAATAAATCTTTTGAAAAAAAAACCCTGAAAAATAAGGTAGGAAAAATTGAAAAGTGGGCAAAAGAACTGAATATATCCGTACATCTCCATACACACAAAAAAATAGGAAAAGCAAACATATGCATGAAATGTGTCCAACATCAATTGCCATGAAAGGAATTGTGAATTAAAACAAAAAGGAGATGCTATTGTACACCATTGAGATGACAAAATTGTTTATAAAAACTGACCTTACTCATTTTTAGGAGGATTCAGAGCATTAGGAAATATTATTATTAATTGCTACTACAAATGCAAATGTTCAATCACTTTTGAAGATATATTATACATTGCTTATTTTGGTATTTATCCAACAGATTTGAAAACTTGTGTACACACAACAACTGTATGCAAAAATTTGCACAGCTTTATTGATAATCATCAAAAATTAGAAGCAAGCAAGCAAATATCCTCCAAAAAGTGAATGGATAAATAAACCAGTACATCCATTTAATGGAATAGTGTTATTCAGCAATAAAAAGGAAGGTTTTTAATACCACCAGAAGACAAAGATCTGAAATGCACATTGCTTTGGAAAGAAGACAGTTTTAACAGACGGCATACTACAGGACTCCAGTTATGTAGCATAATGGTATCAGCAAAGGCAGAGATGGTTAGATCAGTAATTGCTCGGGCTTCAGGGGGACCACAGAGTTTAACAACACGGAGCAAGGGGGAGTGTGAAAGGCAGTGAAACTATCCTACATAATGATAAAATGGTGAGAAGTAGGGAGGAATGGATGGAGGGAGAAGGAGGGAAGGAAGAAAGGAGGGGAAGAAGGAAGGAAGACGAGAGGAGGGCAAATACAGTAAAATAAGAAAATTAACGCATAACAGGATCCGATGTTCCTTTTTTCCTTTCCTTCCCGAAGTTCTTTTCAGGAATACACAAATACTGCCTCCCTTTGGGTTACTGCAAAATCGAAATTAATTATGCTAATTATCCTATGCAGGTTGATCTCATTAAATTTAATTAGTTAGTCTTGTTAATTCTAAACACTACCCTCTAGGACATTTTACCTTTGGATAAACTGGGTAAGAATTCCAAAGGCTTACTTCTCCTAATATATTTAGGCAGCAACCATACCATGCATTTCATGGGGCATCATTTCCTTAACTGATCATGATTAACTAGTACTTTCAAGAGTTCTGCCCTGGTTTTACTGTTCCTCTTTTTCTAATGCTCTCCCAGGGGAACTTCAATTACTCTATGAATGATTTTTTAAAATTGCTACATATGGGCTATAAAATAATCATATCTTTATTTCTCTTCTTAAATTCACTTTGAACTTCAAATAAATATGCACCAGTCTGCTACATTAAGTACATAGGATCACCAAAAACTCAATACATCTAACACGTTATTCATGTCTTCTACCAACTCTCATTGTCAGGTCCCTCAAGACTCCAGAGTCTTGAGGGTGTATTGTGTGTATCCATGTGTATTGAGAGTGTCTGTGTGTGTTATTATGTCACTAGCAAGTAATGATAGTTTCAGTTATTCTTTCCTAGTTTAAATTCCTTTTATATCTTTCTCTTGTCTAATTGTTCCAACTAGGACTCCCAATAGTATAATAATTGTGAGAGCAGACATCTTTGTATTGTATTGGATCTTAGTGGAAAATTTTTCACTATTAAGAATGATACTAGCTGTGGGTTTGTCATATATGGCTTTTATTATGTTAAGATATGTTCCATTTATTCCCAGTTCTTCAGAGGTTATTATCATAAATGGATGTTGTCTTATCATTTGCTTTCTTGGCATCTGTTAATATGATCATATGGTTTTCATCTTTTTATTTAGGTGGTTAATTACATTGATTGATATTCACATACTGAACTATTCTTGTATCCCTAATATAAATCCCACTAGGTCATGATGTATAATCCTTTAATGCATTGTTGGATTGGGTCTGCTAATATTTTATTGAGGATATTTGTGTCTGTGTTCACTAGCAAAATTGACCTGTAGCTTGCTTTTTTTGTTTTGTCTTTGTTATTAGTATGATGTTGGCCTCATAAAACGTGTTTGGAAGTGTTCTTTTCTATCTTGGTTCTTAATCCCATATGCAGCCAATATTTCTTTATCTATGCCAACATTTTTATTTGGATTGCTTGATTTGAAAGTATGAAATTGGCTTGTGGCATTCACACACCTTTAGTTAGGCTTCAAAAACTTTTCTCCATCACCTGCAAATTAAAGTTTAAACAACTTAGGAAGAGTTTCTGAGACTTGTTTCCATTTTAATATGTATCTGTGGAAAGTTTTCCATAGAGCAGTTACAAGTTTAATTTCACTAAGTACAGCCAATGCAATCTTCTTATTTCTTCCTGTAATTCCATTTACTTGTTTTGACAGTACACATCTTTTAATTCTATTGATTCCATCTGACCAATTATGCCAATAGCATATTGGTCCCTTAATTTTTGTTATCTAAATTTTTTCTTTGCTTTCTCCTTTGCACAATATCTGTTCTTTCTCCACAAATTTATTTAGTTCCTCATATAAAATATAATTTATTATAGGCAGTCTAATGTAATAATCAACTAAAGCTATTTTAATCAAGAAAGTGTCCTAATATATAGTAGAAACATTTTTTAGAAAGTTACATTCTAATAAAATAAAAATATTTTGTCTCAAAATTGTATTCCTCCTTTTACCTTATGAAGACCATTAGATATTTGTTTCTAAATGAACTCTTAAAAACTGATGTTCTGTAAGTTTATAAATTTACTAAGAAATAAATATAATGACATTTGTTTTGTTATCCCAGTGGAAAGATCTTGTACTTTTTCTTTGAGGTATTATTACAAGTTCTTTTGGGTGTGAATTATTTTAGGATATACAGGTTTAAGGTATGTTTTTCCTTGACACCTTAAGTATATCCAGAAAAGTCAATAGCATCCTAATAACGCCTCAATGTTTGCAAGTTAATTGTTTGTGTTATTTCACCTTATTATAGTCTTCCCCTTGGTACATTTTGCTAATGTAGCTCATTTTACCTGAGAAACTTTTTTGCTTTGTTTCTGAAATGTTTAGAGAAATGCTGTAATATGATAAAATAACAAAATCATGTTTTGTCAGTTTTATGAATTCTAAGTACTACTTCTCAAAAGTAATTAAAACATTGCATTTTAATTAAATGGGATTATTCTCATATCCAGTTATTTTAATGATAAACATTTGAACAACTTAAATTTTTCAGTCACTTAAATAAAAAATTGATCTTCTGTTGACAAAGCAATCTATCTTATAGCAAAAAATTTATTTTAAGAATAATCATTAGGCATTTGGAAAGTGCATGATTTTTTCTAACACAGTTGAGTCATGCTCACATTCTTCAATATAACTTTGATTCAGAACCACAGTTCACATCATTGTCTAAAAACTTAAGAAAGTTTTTAATATACTAACAATTTTAATCATGTTCTTTTTTTTAAAAATGTTTTTATTCATACAAGACCTGGGGTACAGGCCAGAAGTGCAGGGTGGGAGTGAGAGGATCCACCAGAGACAGAGTGGGGAAAACAGAATAGGCAGATTTGACTGAAATACACTGTTGAGAGGAGCAGCAGGCAAGGTAAGAAGAGGTCTACAGTGCCATGTGGGTCCCTCCATGGCCAGCGGCAGGGATTGAACTCGTGCTGCAATGGCTATGGTTTGCTTCATGGTGCATTGCTTAACCCACTGAGCCACCAGGGTGGGCTCTTAATCATATTCTTGAAGATATTTGTATTAATGGGAGAGGCTGTTAGAAAATGGCAGTCATAAAATTTAAACAAATGAACTAAGAGATGAAACATATAATTTAAAGAAGACTTTATTTTACAAAAACAAATATATCTCAGCAAAGAGTAAAATAAAATCTGAAATCATTTAAGTTAATTATATATACTATATATGTATATATAACATGTAATGTTTAAATATGTTTTATTCCCCTAATGTTTGTTTTTTAAATGATGATACTCCTGTATGTCTCTGGGATGGTGGAAGGTTGGCATCAAAAAAGGAGAAATGGACATTTGTATGTTGTCACAAATTTTTAATATTTTATTTTGAAGTAAGGGATAGGACCAAATAACTCGAATACTTACCCAATTATAGAGAAATAATTTGCTAGAAATAAGAATATAAAATAAAGGCATAATTCCCTCAATTCCCCAATTTTCAAAATAATTATATGATCATTTAGAAGTACAATTATAATAGAATATTCATTAATACAAATTTCCATTAGCAAATGCAATAGCTATATTAATTCAAAGGAAAAAGAGAAAAAAGAAAATGCCTGTTTTTAAGGAAAAGTGGTTTTTTAATGTGCTTTTATATAGATGTTGGTGGATATCATATTAAATAGTTATATAGAGATGTCGTTATAGTGATTTCTATTAATACATAAAAATACAAAATCACTAGTGTATATTTGATAGGAATTTGATATAAGTAAACAAATCATTATGTAACAGTGACACATATACATATTAATATATAAATTTCAAATATACATTTAAAAGTACTAGGAAGTATTTATTTTGAATTTTATGGTGGTAAAATTGTAGATGTCTACATCAAAAACTCTTCTTAATACTTATCTAGCTGCCCTTCTAAAATCTTCCTTATCCACACTGCTGATAATTATCCATTCCTCCAAAATTTGTAAGTTTTATTTTAATGACATAGAACCAAAAAGTCAATCACTGAGCAGAGAGAATTACAACTACAGTGTATATTTGTGCTCACATATGGTGTGTATGTACATGGTATATATATATAAATAAATGAACGTGTATGTATTCTTAAAGGTGATGAGAAATATTCAAGATTAGTTTTAGTTTGTACTTAGAGTATAATACAATATAGAATAGGTATTAAATGCTTGAAACTTTTTGTACTTGTAATTTATATCATAATTGATATTTATTTACGTAGTAGATGTAGCAGACCTTCTTGGAGATCTGTCAGGCCCTTCTCCTACCCTACCCTTCTGGTAATTTCATTTCTATAGCCATCATACAGATTTCTTAAAAAGAGGAGTCATATATAAACAGGTTAGGTAGAAAGGTCAGGCTAGTGAAGCAATCACTAGCAAAATATTAAGATCACCCAAAATCTCATAATTAAGAGAAGCAAAACTTTAACATGATATTTAAAAAATAAAATTTAATGTAAAAATCCCTGATGTAAGAATTATCCATATTTTCGTTGTCCAGGATCACATTGCTGATTTTTATTTATATTTTTTGCCTCTGTCCCTAGCACAATTTGACATGATTCTTATAGCTCAATTATAAGAATCTAAGAAAACATTAACAGAGTCCAAAACTGCAAAGGAAAGAAAAAATGAAAAGCAGAAATCAATGAAATTGAACACAGAAAAACTGTAGAGAAGGTCAGTGAAACAAAACATTAATTCTTTGAAAAGAAATTATCAAAGTAATTTAATATCTTTGAATAATTTTCTTTTCAAAGAAAATTTTAGCAAGACAGGCAGACAAAGAAACAAGAGAAAGACAGATTTTTAATATCAGGAATGCAGAAAAAGACCATCACTTCAGATGCAGACGTTTAAAAAATAATAAGGGAATAATATGAACATATCTATGAAATAAATCTGAAAACTTAGAAGACATGCGCCAATTCCTTAAAGCACAGTTAACCAAAGCTCACCCAAAATATAGTAAATAATCACAATAGTCACATAACTATACGAAAGTACTGAATGGTATTTAAAGGTTTCTAATAAAGTCAAAGCTCAATGATTGTACTGGAGAATTTTACTAAATGCTTACAAAAATAATCATTACACACAACCTCTTTCAAAAAACAGGAAGCAAAAGTTCTTACTTATGTAAAGCCAGAATTACCCTAATAACACAAGACTAAGGCAAAAGACACACGCACACACATGCACACACACACACTACAGAAGAAAAGGAAAAAAAGAAACAAACAAAAAATCCTAGTCACAAATCTCTTGTGAAAAATCCTCAACAAAATACTTCATACCAATCCATTACATATACAAGTGATTGAGTAGAATAATTCTGGGAAATGCGAAACTGACTCAATATTCAAAAATTCAGATAAGCCAAATGAAGCCAACTTTTTTAGAACTTTTTGCATGGTAAACTGTACTAACTTATTCAAATTGAAACTGTCAAAAATCTGAAGTGACTACAGAAGTACTTAATTTGATTTGCAGACTGGATACATTTGGTGATAATAATTTTTATGTTTTTCTTAAGAACTCTAGAATGGAGAAAATATGACATACTTTAATATAGCCACTAACTAAAGCATAAAATATATTAAATAACTTGTTCTCTTTTCTTTATCTGTTACTTATGTACTTATGGAAATATGAGTATTATACATAATATAAACTTTTCTGCTGAATTATAATAAGCATTTTTGTCTGGAATATGTTAGCATGATAGTAAAACAGAGTAACAGCTTTACCCAACTGATGCAAAAATACTAAAATTGTGTTCTGTATTTCACAAAAAATGCTTGCATTTGACAATTGTATATGTTTGACATGCTGACTTTAAATGGTCTAGTGAATCTTAGCAAACTACTTTCCCACTTCTAAATGAAAATCACATTCTATACATTTATTGATACATTATACATTATGTAACTATTTCCAGCAATATGTTTTTATGTTTTGGGATATTGAAATATTTTTCAATATCTAAATGTCTAAATTCTAAATGTCATTATTCTAAATTTATCATTAATATTTGAGAAAATGTTAAGGCGTTTAGTAATATCTTATTGTATGTTAAATGCCATGTTAGAGATTAATTTAAACAAGTTTGTCTATAGCACAAACAAAAGGTAACCAATAAGACCATTAAAATAGGAAGAACTACATGGTAGCATATTTTTTCTGTCATTCAGTAATCCCTGATACCTGCCTACTGAAAAGGCAGAATGAGTTGTTTTTAGTGTCTTCAAAAGAATCACAAAGATACTTTCAGGGAACAGGTAATTCACCAAAAATGCTTTATTATATCCTCGCAATACACTCATTGATTTCTTTGTAAGACCTGCTTATATATGGTAGGGATTCTCTGTAAGACCAATATGGATTGATCTTAGCAAAATAATTGCTGTCTTTAAAAACAGTATGTTAAGCAATTACAGGGGGAAAAAAAAGTTAAAATGGAAGCCTTAATGAGCTCTGTGTGAACAAGAAAAGGTAGAGCATAAGTCACATGATATTTCAAGAAGAGATTAGGGGAGAGTTGAATGGCCAGAAGTCAATGAACAACACGCATAAGGAAGTTGGCAGCAAAGGTTATAAAGGCAGAGATATTTATGAGTGTTTTAGGTGTTGATTTACATGAAGGCATAGAAAGACTTTTGCTATTACCATCTAGAATCTCTTCAATCAGTTTGACTTTATGAGTTTATAAAGGGGAACATGTATTAGCAGTTGATAGGCAAAGTTATGCCATGGTGCATGATTTCACATCAATCAAAAGATGGATGGAAGAAAAGGCTTAAGAATTTTTGTTGTACATTTCTATCCAAATGGCTTTAACTGTGAAATTAAATTGAACAACAACAAAGTAATATCACTATTAACATGTTAAGTTTCACAACAAATCCACCTGGTTAAATCTAACCACAAAAATGTTGTCTTGGGGGCCTGGGAAATGTGGATAAAATTTTCATTAGCTACTCAGTTGGGAAAATGAGTATAGATTGCTGCAATACTAGTTGTATCCTAGTCTGAAGGAATTCATGCAATTCTAAGTGGATAACTTTTCATACGGATTATTTTTAACTAAGAAATATGATAATGTTCAGGCTTTTGTTTTCCAAATGCTTGTAGAAACAGTCTAGGAGAAGCTTTTCTATCTACACAAGGTCTGTGCTGCCCCCTTCTGGAAAAAGGAAAATTCCACTGAAAAAATTTAAATTCCTCTTCCTACCACATACAATCATACGATGTAATCTTGTTAGGTACTAGAATGTGTCTCTCTACATATATGTTTATTTCTATATCCATACAGCATAATTATTTATATTGAAAGTATTAAATAACCAAAACCAAATTAAATTAGATATCAAAAGACCAGGTCCTATGAAATATTAACTGGCTATTAGCGTGAGTCCCTTCAGTCTGTACTGCACCCTCAATAGGAAGAATAATATCTGCATTAGAGCAAATACTAAGAATTAATAAGCTCTTAAAATTTTTGTAATTTTGTAATTCTGTTTGTAATTCTTTAGTGACTGCATAGTGAATTCATAAAATTCACAGAATTCTACTCCTTAGTTTGGCATTTAAATTTTTCTCTACTGATCCTACCCTATCTTTCAGCCATAATGTCTGGTCATAAATATCATCCATGCTTTGCTTCAGTCTAGCTGTTAGTATGTTTCTAGGCATTTGTTTTCTGACCTTATCCCGCCTCACAATTGGTTCTCATTCCTTGGAATGCCTTCTTTTTCTTTTCTCTCTATCTCAACTAGCCCTTTTCATCTTTTAAAATCAAAACCAATGATTAATTCTTCTGTGCAGTCTTGACAGGTATTCCATACCAAAAGCTGTTTTCTGTTCCATCATTCAGCTTTTGATTTCTCTTACAATTAACAATTACCATGCTGCCCCTACATTACATTTGCATTATCTTTCCCACAGGTTCTTCTTGCTCATCTTTCATAGAGATCACTTCTTATCATCTTTATATCTTCCTCAGAAGCCTAACTTCAACTATGGCATTCCATAGAATAAATGTTATACATTATTTTACAAAAAAATAATCGTATTGTAATTGAAAGTGTGTTAACTGAGTTGAAAATATTCAGTAATGCAGTAATGCAAAATATTCAGTATTGCAATTCAGTAATTGCAATAGGTAGAATTAGGTTTATAACATGTGAAGTATTTACGATGTTCAATAATTACAATCTAGACAGCTAATGATAATCATTAATCATTAATAATTCTATAAAAATGTTGAATTCTGAAGCATGTTCCCTAGTGTATGGGAGATTGAGATAAATAATATACTGAACAATAACTCTTAAAATGTTCATACCTTAATCCTTGGAACTAGGGAATAAATTACCTTTCATGTTAAAAAGGATTATAGAATTTTGGAAAGTACAGTTTAGTCTGGATTACCCAGGTAGGTCCAGTATAAACTTAAGGGGTGGGGAGAGGGCAAGAGGATTTAAGTCAGAAAAAGATATGTCAATGGAAGCTGCGTGTGGAGTGATGCAATATAAAGATGTAGAAAGTGTCAAGATCTGAGAAATACAGACAACTTTTGAAATCTGGGTAAAGCAAAGAAATTAATTCTCCCCTGGAGCTTTAGAAAGTAAAACAGTCCTTCAAGGATAAATTTTAACTAAGTAAGACTTTTTTCAGATTTCTGAACTTCAGAAGTTTAAGATAGTGCATGTGTTGTTTTAAGGCATGCGATTAGTAATATGCTACAGTAGCAATAGGAAATTAATACATAGTGTTTTACATAGTGGTCTTTTTGTCTGTTTTATTTATTTTTTTTAGTATTCTGTAAATCTTTTGTATTCAGTCTTTGCTCCTTTTATCCCACACTTGCCTGGCCCCTTCTGCCCCTTTCCTATAGTTCCCCAACAGAAGGTGCCTTAGACTTGGGACAAGTTTTCAGCCCTTAGCAGCCTTACTTTGTTCCAAGCCTGTTTGGCTGAGCATTTACCCATGAGGGGATAGGTGACTGTGGGTGTTTGATTGCAAACTGTTAATCCTTTCTTCTCTTTCTATATGCACTATTTGTTAAAGCTCTTTCACACTAAGAGTATGCTTTGTCTTTATGAAGCAATGGCAGAAAGTAGAGCATATAAGTTTGGGGATACCAGGATACCCCTCATTCTGTGATCTAACATTCCTACGCCTATAAACTGAATTCAAACTTGTGATGATTGGGGCAGGTCTTTCAGAGTAAAGCTGTCAGACTGCTTCCTGGGTTCAAATCCTGACTCTTTATTTAATACCGCCTTGTTAGCTACCAGGCAGGAGAGTCCAGGCTGCAAAAAAAAATATTCTTATACAACTTAACCTTTATCTTCCGATAGGTCATCTTGTCCCAGGTAATATCTAAAACTTAAAAGGCTATAATGAAGAATATCAGGTTCCTGGGGATAGAAATATTACAGGTGAGAAATATTGTAGGTAAGAACCACTTAGGAAATAGAAGAGAGGGGAAACAAGGAGTTCACAGAGTGAAAATGACTAACTGAAAGTCCTATAGGCAGAGTTGATAGTATTAATCCATTATGTGAAGTAGCCAATTTAAATGGAAATCGTGGCTGCATTTTCTTAGCAGATTCTGAAATGCTAAGATCTAGAGAACATCGTAATTTGTGACCTAGAATACCTAGGGGTCAGATTTAAAGGGAATGTATTTATGAAACAGGAGTTACAGCAAAACCTCACAGAAATAATCAGCACTCTGTATTTGTGAGTAGATCAGATTTGTGTTCAAAAACTAAGAATTATCACCTAAATCCTCTGTAATTCTCAGACTTCTTTAGCCAATTGGTTGTGGTTACTCTTTGAGCTCAAATAACTGGGGTAGGAAGGACAAGCTGTCTCACTGCCCTAACTTGAGAACTCATGATTCTTGTATTGAAACATGAAACATCTGACTGAGGTTCTACTTATAAAGAAGAAAGACTGAGGGTTGAGACAGAAGTGTTGTGTGGAAAATCAGGATGTTAGCTGTAAGCAAGGTGAAACAATTCACCAGAGAAAGTGGAGAACAGAGATTTATTGAAATATCCTGCAAGAGAGCAGGGGACCAGGTGGAGATGCAGTCTGCAGGATAAAAAATGCTTGAAGTTCTCTTTTATACTGTTTTCACCAGCTTTATTACTCTGGGCAGACTAACAGTTTGTACCAGTCTTCTGCTGTGATCTCTGGTCTTAGGTGTTGGCCTTTGACACAGAATGGGTCCTGACTCTGTTTCAGCAGTCCCAGAGCTCTCCTGCTCAAGGTCAAAGTGACTGGTCTTGCAAAGCAACCTTATGAATTCCTTGTTCTATTCTAGCCCCCCAAACTTGCCTGTTGGGCTAGAAGTGAAGGGATTAGTTTTTAATCTTGGTAATGACATCTGACAGAAGGAAATGGAATCACTATTAGTGGTCCAATGTATTGGTTACAGAATTATTTCCACTGAAAATCATTATGCAGTTTTTAAGGCATTTTTCTCTACCCAATAGCGGTATACCAATATTACCTCAATTAAAAATTCATGAATTAAAATAACATAATAAATTTATTCAAAGTGAAAAGATTTTTCTCTTAGTTTAATATTATCACCTTATAATATGGTTACTTTTTATCTTTTTATCAATAGTATTTTTTATTATTATCAATAGTATTTATCTCAGCAGCAAGGCTATCTTATATAATTTGAAATCACCACTAACAGAACGCTATGCAGAGAGCACTTCCTCAATAATTTTTCCTTTAAAGTGATTTACAGGTGTGCCTCATTTTGTACCTGATAATAGTCTTCAAATTGGGAACAAATTAATATTTTTAATTCAAACTTTTGCTTCCCCCTTTTGTCTTCATTACAGTTAATGAAGCCTGTTCCACATTAATATTCAGCTGGCAATGTTTAATTTTTTAAACATAGTCTCAATTTTTCTCAAGTATCTTTGTTAAGCAATTAATGATCTGAAAATAAATACATGGATATATGAAGAAAGGATAGGAGTTAAAGGAACTTTCAGTCTTTTTGTAAATAAAAATAATTTTATATCAAGTATTACACTGTAAACAAAACTTTGTTTTTTTAAAAAAATGCTATTTGCTTGTTTTTGTTAAAATAACTATCCATATAAGAAAATTAAAATGATTCATTCATTTCATACTCATGTGAATTGATTGTGATATAGGAACTTAAAAATTGAAATCAGGGAGTAGAATTTTACTAAACTATTGGATAATTTTTTAAATCAATGATATATAAAACTGGTTATTTTATTTAATGTGGCACAGTGGGTTAACCACCACACTATGAAGCAAATTGTAACACGAGTTCGATCCCAGCTGCTTGCCAGGGAGGTTATGCACATGGTGCTGCAGACTTCTGCCTCTCATGCTGCTTCCACAGCAGTGTATTTCAGTTAATCTGCCTGTTTTGTTCCCCACTCTGTCTCTGGTGGATCCTCTCAACATCCACACCTCTGGCCTGTTTCCCAGTGCTTGTATGCATAAATAAATAAAACCGTAAAAATAATAATACTAAAACTAATAATATAAACAGAAAAATATATTTTGTCCATCTTCTCCTTGAAAGTTGCATATGTGCACATCACCTCAGATTTTTACTAGGTAACTCAATTTCAGAACTGAAGTTGGATGTAGCAGTTCTTTTGTCACCCTCAATTTTTTGTCACATATATATTAGTATCACATATATAGTAGTATAAAAAAACACTATTATTGTCACAACCAGTACTTTCACATAGATACTATTTAGGAAGGAATGAAAGAGTATTATGGGAAAAATCATTATGTGATAAGGTATACTGATTTTGAATGAGAAGTACTTTTGTTCTTAAAACTAACCATTTTATAAATGCAATATTATGACCTTACAAGTTTTGTTTTTCAACATAAGCAACATTTTTCTGGGTTTTAAATATTAATAAAAAAGTTTCTTAAAAACTATCTCCAGGGACACAATATTTCTGTTTATGATTCAAGGTGGAAAAGTTAAAAAAAGGAATGTAAATATTATGAAAACCATGTGTAAGAGCAAAAGTTTTAGGAAAAATAATGCAACTTTCCAAAAACCTTGGAACTGAGATATCATGTTGTGACAGTTTTGGCTTCATTTTTGAAATCCCTGGCTATCTTTCCTGTTTGTACAAGTAATTTTAAAAAAATTGCTTAATAAATAGTCAGTGGCCTGTCAAGTTGTCCTATTGAAGGAGGTACTATAGGAACTTGCAAGTAACAAAAAAACCTTATTTATTTTTTCAGTTTTCATTTTTAATTTGCGGTCAATGGTTAAAGTACACATTATTGCCAAATATATATTGTATTACCCAGAACTAACAAAATTTTGTTCAAACAGATGTATGATTTTAGAACCCATATAAATGAGCAGATATTAAGACCCACCCTCCACCTATGTGGGGGTGAGGAAGAAGTAGAGCCAGTGGAAGAGAACATAAGGGCCTGTTACATTGAAAAATTGAATTTACTAAAATACCAAACTACACTTGTCAAGAAGGAAAATAATACTGATATTTACAAATAGTGTAGGAAGAGAACATGGAGATATCAGGTGATCGAAGGAACAAACTAAATCCATATTAAAGTCACCTGGTGAGACATAAAAATACAATAACTGGACATATTCTTAGGAATTCTGATCTTGTTACCCCTGATGGAAGATAAGTTGTAGGTATCATCTTAACTCTTCCCACAGATATTGACTTCTCCCAGAACATATATCAAGGCAAAAATTTCTTTTTCCTAAGGTTTTCTCATATGTGCTTCTTATATTGCCAGAAATAATAATCAAGGGAAAACTAGATCATAGACATTTTACCACCATGCTATAATGTAGGCATTAATTCAAATCTCATATAATCAGTTAATAAGGATATCCCAGTTTTCCATGTATCACATCACCAAATATATTTACTGTATGGGAAAAGATTTAAGTATCATGACAGGCTAGGGTTAGCATCTCAAGGGTGACGCTTAGGCTACGGCTGGCGGCGCCTGGCAAGGGCAGGAGGCGTGGGACGGTGAGGGCAAGGGTGTTTGCGCAGCCACACGTTAGGGTTTGGCTACGGGCGAGTAAAAGTCTTCGGCCAGGGTGCCAGTAGGGCTTGGGGCTAGGGTTCGTGTCAGGGCACGGGCAAGTTCTGGGATACGGAAGGGGGAGGGCTTGCGCACTAGAAGGCATGCCAAACTGAGGACGCGGGTTTGCGTGGGCTGCAGCTTTGCCTTTTGTGACGGGGTAGCTGGAGTTGAAGACCCGGGTTGGATCATTGGCGCATGGCCAGGGTTAGCATCTGAAGAAGGGTGACGCTTAGGCTACGGGTGGCGGCGCCTGGCAAAGGCAGGAGGCATGGGATGGTGAGGGCACGGGTGTTTGCGCAGCTACACGTTAGGGTTTGGCTACGGGCGAGCAGAACGTCCTCGGCCAGGGTGCCAGTAGGGCTTGGGCTAGGGTTCGGTTCAGGGCACGGTTAAGTGCTGGGATACGGATGATGGTGGGCTTGGGCACTAGAACGCAGGCCAAGCTGAGGACGCGGGTTTGCGTTGCGCTGCACCTTTGCCTTGGCTACGGGGTAGCTGGAGTTGAAGACCCGGGTTGGGTCGGTGGCGCATGGCTAGGGTTAGCATCTGAAGAAGGGTGATGCTTAGGCTACAGGTGGCGCCGCCTTGCAAGGGCTGGAGGCGTGGGATGGTGAGGGCACGGGTGTTTGCGCAGCTGCACGTTAGGGTTTGGCTACGGGCGAGCGGAACGTCCTCGGCCAGGGTGCCAGTAGGGCTTGGGGCTACAGTTCGTGTCAGGGCACGGGCAAGTGCCGGGATACGGATGGGGGTGGGCTTGCACACTAGAAGGCAGGCCAAGCTGAGGACGCAGGTTTGCGTTGGGTTGCAGCTTTGCCCTTATCTAAGGGTTGCTGGAGTTGAAGACCCGGGTTGGGCCGGTGGCGCATGGCTAGGGTTAGCATCTGAAGAAGGGTGACGCTTAGGCTACGGGTGGCGGCGCCTGGCTCGGGCAGGAGGAATGGGATGGTGAGGGCACGGGTGTTTGCGCAGCTACACGTTAGGGTTTGGCTACGGGCGAGCAGAATGTCCTCGGCCAGGGTGCCAGTAGGGCTTGGGGCTAGGGTTCGTGTCAGGGCACGGGCAAGTTCTGGTATACGGATGGGGGTGAGCTTGCACACTAGAAGGCGTGCCAAGCTGAGGACGCGTGTTTGTGTTGGGCTGCAGCTTTGCCTTTGGCTACTGGGTCGCTGGAGTTGAAGACCCGGGTTGGGTCGGTGGTGCATGGCTAGGGTTAGGTTCTGAAGAATGGTTATCATTGAACTTAAGAAAAGGACTCTTTTGCTAAAGTATCTTCTTTTCAATCTATTCCCTTGGTAGACTAAGGATTGATTTTATGATGCCAGGCATCTAATATTGACTATGCTCTTAGTCCTAAATTTAAGTGAATAGAAATAATATGTATGATTGTTCTGTCAGTTTTGAATCATCACTTCTTTGATCATTTATTAACTTAACATGTTTCTTATTGAATAACCGTGATAATTTTGGCCAGGTACATGTAAGAATTTATTTGATACATCTTTTAAAAATAAACTTATTTTTCTATTTAAGCATATTAATGTTTAATAACTTGTCGTTTTTTGTGATTTGTGCATCTAGCTCACTAGTAAAATTCATTACAGAGATAAATGACAGAAACATAACTTATATCTCTGCCTTCTATAATTGTAGGACTGTTTTATAATTCTATGTACTATTATAAATATCTGCACTTTTTAAATATACATAGGGGCCTCCCTCGTGGCGCAGGGGTTAAGCAACGCACTCTAAAATATACATAATTCTTGAGCTGCAGTGTCTACCAATATAACTTATAAAATAATTTAGTAATTATGGAAATTTTATCACTACATATAAGAATGTTCCTTGTTGTATTAAGTAAACTGAAGAAATACCGGAGAACATATAAGTGCTCCAAATGAGTATTTGGTCAAATTATTTATGCCTTATTATTATAGTAGAAAACAACAGTGCCTTAAAATTTTTTATTTAAATATATAAACAGTTTCTGAAAATTAACATGTGGAAGGGTTAATAGATAAAGTTTAGAAACCAATTCGTGAATGATTTAATTTTAGAGCAAAGTATTTTGGTAAGTATAATTTTTTATTCAGTGTTTTGATTATTGCAGAAAATTATATCAGTTACAAAAACATTTATTGATTTTGGAACAATGTTTTTCAAGACAGCATCGCTGTTATTAATTTATTTATGGATTACTTTTAATTCAAGCATTATTACAAGGACATAACTGGGTCAAAGTCTGTAGATAGAGGCAATAATTTGGAAAAAAATATTGTAATCCATTTTCCTACCAAAACTTCTTATTTAATAAGTATTTGAAATATTAGTTTGTTAATAAATACTTTTAGAATCTTATGAAACTAGTTTTGATGTATTTTCAGCAATTTTGCTCAGGCTACCTTAGCTAATATTTTTGTTTCATTTAAAAACATTTATTTCACGTTTACATTTTTTTTATAGTTTTATTTATTTATGCATGTAAGAGCTGAGGTACAGGCCAGGGAGTTGAGTGGATTCACCAGAGACAGAGTTGGGAGCAGAACAGGCAGACCGACCAGAGCACAGTGCTGAGGGGAGCAGCATGCGAGGCAGGAGAGGTCTGCTGCACCATGTGGGTCACTTCTCTTGTAGGATGCAGGATTTGAACTTGCGCTGCAGCAGTTGCAGTTTGCTTCGTAGTGCACTTCCCAACCCACTGCTCCACCAGGGAGGCCCATACTTTTAAAATTTAATTCTAGAGTATGAGAAGAGTGAATGCAAACTAACTTGCAACACCTGATTTTAGATGATTGACAAGTTTAATCTTGTTCAAATATACCATCTTTATTACAACTTCTTAGAGCAGACTTTTAAGCAATAAATCCTCAACATCTTCAAAATTGCCTGTAATAATTTATTTGCTAAAAAGTTTTTTTAATAATAAATTATGCACTCAAATGGTTTATAGAAAATATAGTTCTAAAAATAATTGGAAAAAATATGAAACATTGACAGTGTTTGCATGTTAAAATCAAGAAATTATACTGGTATAAAGAATACACAGAAATGCAAATATCTATATGTCTTTCAATGTATCATCTTTTCAACTATCCGTCTTCACACACACACACAGAGTTGTGACAATTTATCAGAAACTTTAATAACATATATCTAAAATATATAGAGAGGTAATGTTTTGAGTGCATTTTATAGAAAGATAGTAACTAGCTGGAATATTATCCAAATGAGCCTTTGGTGGATGAGGAAACTATGCTAATAAAATATTTAAAATTCTCTCAGATTCAGTCATCTAGTTAGTACAAAATTTGGTTTCAAATCCAGACATTTGACAAAAATTCCTGTGATTTAAGTTTTCAAAATCTGAAGGAAAAACTCAGTAGTGTAACTTCTTAAAAAGTAGTTTTACAACATAGCTCATGCTATAGGCTGATATTTTACAAAGCATTACAATTAGCTTTCTGTACTACTCTATTTAAAAGGAACTATTTTAAATGATGTTCTAGAGTTGTACGTTTGGACAGAAGTCAGGCACCTGACCTAACACTGACATTTCCCATATTTGTACTATACAATAGTTTCCCCTTTATTTGCAGGAGATACAATCCAAAACCCTCAGTCCATGTCTCATACTAGGGTAGTTCCAAGTCTTATGTATACTATGTTTATTCCTATACACAATTTTCTTTTGACAGTAATAATTAAATAAATTAAAGTAGAATAAATAATTATAACAATATACTGTAGTAAGTTATGTGAATGTGAGCTCTCAAAAAAACCTTATTGTAGGTAATATTTTCATACTGAGTTTGACCAAGACAACTAAAACTACTAAAGTCAACCTGGGGACAAAGGAAGGAATGTGAGAATTACTGTAATGAAGTAATCTTTTACTTTATTATAAACTTTATAAATAATGATAGTTACTTTGTGAATTTTATCTTGCTTTACATTAAATAATTCTGTAGGAAAATATGATGTTTTCCTTTTTGGATGTAGATTAACATGAAATTTTTATTTTAGGACATTCTAGAATGGAGGGTGAGGCCTTTTGAAATGTCAATAAGTTCTTGGAAACTTCTACTTTACATGAAAGAATATATAAGGAAACCAGTTTCAGCACAACAGTATATTCCTCTTCACAAAAACATCACCAAACTTCAAATAATGACCCAAACACTCCCAATATTAAAAAAATGATTTATATATTTATATTTCATTTTCTAGTCTGCCTATTACAGTTCAGGGTTACGGGTGGTGAGAGCCTATTCGAGTAGCTTAGGACAGGACAGGCACCAGTCTTTGCAGGATGCCCTCATATTGCAGGGGTCACACACATGCACCTTCACACTCAGATTGGGACAAATTGGGAATAATTCAGATCATGCTAAGAGTCTTGATGAAAAGCTAAGTAATTCTAACATGGGGTGAGATGAGGACGGATATTCTCTATATAGTGATCAGAGAAGTTATCATAAGTGGGTAGCATTTAAATAGAGACCTAAAGGAAGTAGATGAGATGGACTGTGAGTTTTTGAAGAAGGAGGGTGCCATGTTGCCCCTGGTTTGATTATAAGTATCATTTCTAAGTTGTCATTTCAAATACTTTTAAATTAGTGAGTAAACTTTCTAACTATTCATACATCACAACTGCTACCTTCCTCAACTGAAATATATATTACAAAAAAAAAAACATGATGTAAAATTTATAAAAGATAGACAAATAAAGGGGGAGAAGAAGTGAGAAAAGGAGAAATAAATGAGTAAGATATAAATTCTACTATCAAGTTTGGAATGCTAAACATGTATAAGAATGAAAGTAAAGTTGAAATATGCACATATTTTGTATATACGTGCATACATTTAAGACTGATCTTTCTGTAGTATTTATTCCATATTCCATTTTTATATGATGCAAATATCCTCAGAAGTAAGGTTAGGGAGATAACAGAAAAATCATTTTGTTTTTTATTCTTTTTGGGGGTGTGTGTGTGTGCATACCTTATCATACACTTCTGCTTATATCCCAGAAGACTCATTATACTCCAGTAGATGAAACTTCACCATTGTGAAAAAAAAGAGGATGTTTACCTAATAAAAAGGGAAAATTAGGAAGTGTACCAATGCCAAACTTGTTTTGAATTTTATGCTATCACCATCAAAGAGTCAAATGTGGAAATGAGTTATATGTCAGACTTTGGTAACACAGAGATTTGTTATGAAAGACGAATTAACAATGTCTATCCTCTCTAGTTGAATGAAAGTATTCCATAACTTTGCCCTTAATGGAATGCTGATGTTCTTCAAACTAAGATAGTATCTTTCAGCCACAATTTATGTTTAAGATGAAGGAAATTGTGTTATCTTTGTAAGTTAAACACTTAAAAATTTGCTGCTCCAAGTTTTGATCATATGTGGATACTTATTGATCTTAAAATATCCAAAATACCTCCAAATATTTGCCAGTAGATGAAGACCTGCAAAAACAGACAAAATATGCATTTTTTATAAATTTTATATTTTCCCATTCTACTTCTTATATAACCACATTATTACTATATTTTATTCTGAGGGAATAGCCACGGATTTTACAAGATTGGAAGTATGATCAGGAATTTATTACAGATCTGAAACAGGTACACTTCTAGTGAGAACATCACATGCAGTGATATTTAGGAAAATTATTAAAGTGAAAATGCCATCATTTTCTTTCCTTTTTGGGAGATGTGTAGTGGGAAAAGGGGGGTATTGCTTCTAAGAATATTGATGAGTTACAATCAAGAAGGAAGAATGAGTTGGGTTAGAATACAGTCAGGATATTTCCTGTTTTTTGCTTGTGGTTGTATGTTTTTGCATTTTTTGAACTTGGTAAGAAAAAACCGTAAGGAATATTAAGTTATAAGATAACTGTCCTTTTTTTTTTTTTGCTAGCCCAACAGAATTGAGGTTAAAATATTGCCAAGAATATCTAAGACAGACTGTTCTTACAAGAATTCCAGTGAATTTTTTCAGACTTGAACGTTTTTGGGTGGTTTAGCTAAGTGTCAACCAAGAATGAAACATCTTAAATGTTTATTCAGACTGAACTTTTGAACGATTTCATGTTGTCCCTTCTAATACATTCTAATGATAGAAACCAATGCTTTTGTTTTGTTTTGTTTTATTTTACTAAGGTAAATTTCAGCATTAAGATTTATTTTTTTAATTCATATAAGAACTTGGGTACAGGCCAGCAGTGCTGGGTGGGGGTGATAGGATCCACCAGAGACAGAGTGGGGAACAGAACAGGGAGATGGACTGAAATACACTGCTGAGGGTAGCAGCAGGCAAGGCAGGAGAGGTCTGCCATGCCATGTGGCTCACCTCCCTGGCCGGTGCCAGGGATCAAACTCGTGCTTCAGCAGCTGTGTTTTGCTTCATAGTGCAGTGCTTGAAACACAGTACCACCAGGGAGGGCTCAAATTTAAATATTATTTATTTTTAATTTCCTTCTCTTACATTAAACTGTGAGAGTATTGTGAGTGATTGTAAAATTGTTTCATACTAGTTTTAAAGTGACCAATATAATTCATTAAGCCATTTTTCTCAGTGCAAAAATTTCAATAATTCATAAAATGTTCTCTTCCTTTCCTCAAGGGGCATAACTAAAAAAGCTTGTGATTTGATTTTTTTTTTTTATAATTCATAGTGAAGTAGTGGACTCTGTGATACATTGAAATATGCAGGACTCTGGCTTTACAATACAAGTGTAATTTTATGGGTTAAAAAAGCTTTGAATTTTTTTGGCCTACTCATTAACGATAATTTTGTATCTTGTACTGTAGTTGAGGTTACAGTTTTTCTAGTCACAATTGCTAGGCCACATCCCAAAACTTATAAATCCGAATCTTCAGGAGATAGAACCTTGTTTTACGCATTTTTAAATAGTACCATAAGTAAAATGAATGAATACAAGTTTAGCACATAATTTTAAACCCCAGATACTAATTTCAATATATATTTTATATTGCCATAAATATATAAGATAATTTTAAACAAAAAAAATACATATACCCTAATCATAATACAAGTTAATAAAAATAGGTATTTTAGAATATAATCTGTATTTCTGAATAATGTGTATATTCAGACTCAGACATTATTGCATGAGAATATATATTACTTAGTAAAATATCTTACACATATAATGAATGTATCTGGGTTTGAGAAAAGCAAGAAAATATTCAGCTGAAGAGTGTAATTGCATCCTTAATATTTTAAAACAAATGACTATAACATGAATTAGGACTTTAAAATAGACTGATTCAGATTTGTTGTTATTGCAGTTTAGTGACTCAAAGTAGCACTGCTGACATTTATTTAATTTTCCAAAACAATGAAATTCAGTAGTTTTTGAATTAAATAACGAAACCACCGTCAGTATATTAAATAACTTTTTTCTGAAAAACTGCAAATTTTAAAGCACTTAGTGTTTCCATCTAAATTTGAGTTAGAACATTATGTTCTGCGATTACTATGTAAAGATTTTATTGATAAAATTGGGGCATATTGTCATTCGAAGGTCTCAGGAGGTGAGATGATTATCTTGTGGGTTATTTTGAGCTTTAAAACTAATCTCTCATACAGAATTACAGAATCACAGTTTTATTTCTCACATCATTTATGTTTATTGAAATGACCTTACCAATTGCTAAAATGTTTCATGGAGTTTATACCACCTTCTTGAAGACCTCTACTTCTTTAAAGATAAACTGCATATGAATTGTCATATAATTTTTCTCTTTTTTTTAAGCTTTATTTATACAGATGAGAACTGGAGTGTAGGACAGAGGCATGGGGGGTGGTGGTGTGAGAGGCTTCACCAGAGACAGTGGGGGACAGAACAGATGAATCTAGTGAAATACACTGCTGAAGGGAGCAGAGGGCAAAGCAAGAGAGGTCTGCTTGCTACGTGGGTTAGCTCCCTGGTCAGGGATGGAACTCATGCTGCAGTGGCTGCTGATAGCTTCATAGTGCTGTGACTTAACCCCTTGTGCCACTAGGGAGGCCCCTAATTTTTCTCTATTAACCAACTCTGAAATCAGGGTTTACTCTGGGTTCCTTAGGCATCTGTTATGAATTTGTGATGTGTCAAATCAGGTGACCCACCTCCACACTGCAGACTACTCTGACTTGACCTTACAATGTGCATAGCAGATGCTGTAGTGGCTGCACTCACAACTTCTTTGCACCCACCAGTGTTGGGTCCTTTGTTCTGGTAGTATTTTCTCTAGACCTGCTGCATATTTTATAGGCTAGAAGTGACCTAGATTTGACTCTGTGTAGATCATCACTCATTTATTAACATAAGTGAAGAGTAAATGTCCTAGTTTTCTTGCATCTTGAATCAGAAAATTCAGATGTATAATAGAGGACTCCCTCAAAGTTAAGCCCCATTTGCCTTCAGGATTATCCTGGCTAATAAAAGCATTTTATTTAATTTAGTTAATTTTATTTTCTTCCCTAGTTTATTTCTCACCCCCCCCTAATATCTTTCCTCAGTTAACTTGCAGTGAAATCCTTTTCTTTGGGTATGTATCCGAAACTCAGTTTAAGACAGTGGGATTTCACATACAGACCATTTGTTGTCCAGATGTCAATGAGACCCACTTGCTGGTGGTAACTAGAATGATAATAATCTATGACATCTTGTGCAATGCAGTTTCTTACAAGAAGTAGAATAGAATCCTGGTGGAAAGTTAGTACTGATTTATTTATACAATGATTCTAGTACTTGAAATAAAAAAAAAAAGAGTGCTGTGAATTATGCAGACTGTGTTATTGGTGACTAGTACCATCACCAGTACTGTTAAAAAACAAGATTTATAAGTTTATCACATGACTTATAAAGAAGGTGGTGTGCCATCTAGCTACTGCAAAGAGATATACAAAATGGGGGTGGGGCATATTTGTAGACAGAAGGCAGTTAGCACAAGGTTATTAGCAAAAGAAAAGATTATTTCAGGTAAAGCCACATTTCCTCAGGGGAATTCAGGTAGAGGATTATCCAGATTACTTTATTGGTGTCAGTTAGGAAACTCCAGATTGGTTAAGAGGTTTACAGTTTTCAGGAGAGATTGAAACTGCAATAGATATTAAATCTAGATGGCAACCCAGTATGAAAGACTCTATTCCCCCCACCTCCCATATTTTAACAGTGCCAAGGAAGAAAGTAACAGATATAGATGAGCAAACCAAATTACCAAGTTATTTAGCATGCAATGTGAAACCCACAACCTGTCCTTGGCAGCAATTTAGAAAACCCTTATTTCTATAGCTGGAAGCAAAAGTGCTAAAATTCAGGGTTTTAATATCTATTGCAGATAGAGGCCATAACAAGTCTTTCATCTTAAAGTCTGAGTGCTACTAAGGACTGAGCCCCTGAGGCCAAAATATTTGAGTAAAGATACCAGAGAAATAGCCCTCTAGCTATCCATTCTGCTGTTGGATGAGTGTATTTCTCCTGCTAATTGTCCATTATGAAAAGACCTCACCTTGCAAAATCATTCTGGATCTCCTCCCAAATTGAGGTGTCTCTACCTCTGCTCATTGCTTCTTGGCAAATAGAAGATTCTCATCACAACTCAAGTGGAAAAAGTACAGTTCCTACTAAGAAAAGATTATACATCAAAGGATCTATAGGTCAGGCTCACATGTCTGGCAGGAATCTGAAAAATAGAGAGAGGTTTTGAGGGGAAGGTGCTAGATGAGTGAATGTGAAATAAAGACTGATAGGAAATGGATTGTTGGTAAAAGGGTACTCATCATTTAGAATTTAATAATGCATTAAGAATATAAGAGATAGGCCTAATATATTTTAAGAATTGTTCTTTGAAACTCAGAAACACCAAGTAAATGAGGCAGATGTGTCAGATCTACTTAAGCAGAATATTGAAAAAGCAGGCAGAAGACTCTTAAAAATGAGCATGTTAAAATGGATTTATTATAGAAAAACAAGAGAACTACCAGCTGACAGTATACTAGAAATACACAAGGAACAATTTCTTCCCTAGAAAATAAAAAAGTTAATGAGTGATATTATTTTCATTGAGAAAGTCGATAGCAACTGTCTTCTGTACTTTCTGTATTTTTAAAAAAAAAAGATGCATGGAAATCAAATCAGGACTTAGTTTCATTGAGGTGATGATGTTAGTTAATGAATAAGTGGTTACTTTTAGGAGTGAATATTAAAACAGTAGAAGTGTTCTTAAAATATTTTAAAATCTATAGCAATGAACAGCTCTTCATTGTTTATACATAAATAATAAAACTGAGTGTTAGGATGGATGTCAGGTATATCAAAATAAATAACATGAGTCAATTATCTAAATACATATGATGCTTTGGAACATAGTTTCAGTAAAATTAGAATGTAGGAAGCAAATAATATGAATTACAACTCAGAAATTAAAGAACATTCTAAAATATTTATTATCTGAAGATAAATTAAATTTTACAAAATAGAAGTTCATAAATATCTATATACTAGTTTGCACTGCCCCTTCAAGACACATTTTAAGGTTTATAGATGAATTCTAGATACACTAATGTTTTGAGCAATGTTCTATATATGGAGATTGTGATTTTTTTCATTCATAAGAATTTATTAATCACCTCTTGGCCTGATATTTTTCTATTCAACAGTATGTTTATTCTCATTGAATGTTTACTATGTGCTACTCTCTTTGATAAATTTTATATGATTTTCCTTATTTAATCCTCCATTAGCCAAATGACTGAGGTATTATAATGTTTAAAAAGTAAGGAAGAGAAAATGACCTAAGAATAATGAAGGAATTTACCTAAGATCATATAGCTGGCTAGTGACTAAACAGAATTTGTGTAATGTTCCTTCAGCCACAGCATGCATACCTATTATTATGGATATAAAAGTGCACATACAATGAGATAATGCCTAATGCCTAATGTATATATTATAGTTCCCCAATCACTGAAGTATAATAATTATTCAAGCAATCATTTCAAATGATTCATATGCTAGAATTTTTAATCTGTGTTTTACATCACATCAGTTTGTTACAAACAAATCAAAAAACAAACTAGAGCTCAAAGGACAATTGGCACAACCACTGGGTCTTTCCCTTCTTTTCAGAAATGAGTGAATGTATATGTGTGTGTGTGAGAGAGAGAGAGAAAGAAAGAGAGAGACAGAGAGCGAAGAGGGAGACTTTAGGTAGAAAGTAGTTTGTGTTTTGCAAAGGAAACAATGGTTCTGTGGGGCAGAAATGAGGTAGGAAATGTCATTCAAGGAATGAAAACATGTATAGACTATTGAATATTATATATATATGTAATGTTGCATATTTATGTATATAAGATTGTTTAGCGGTTTCATTTTTATTTACCATTCTAATTCATTTACTTTGAGAGGGTGGTGTGAAAAATGGAGAGACAGTGAATAGTTTGTCATTTTCCTCAAGCCATGAGATAATTTTCAGTTATTATAATCATGAAAACTAGTACTAATGATAAAATACTCAATATCCTCTTTCTATTTTTAGTAATTAATTTTCCTGACTGTAATAATAATTTTATTTACCCTTTATAATGTTCTCTAATAGCTTGTGAAAGTATTATATACTTTACTAAGAACAGAAAAAATTTGTACTAGTGTAAAATACTGATGTGACTAATAATCTAAAAAAATGACATTAATATACTAAATTTCTTCAGGATTTGAAATAGTATTAAATATTTTGAAAGGATTATTGAAATATCTTTAATGATAATATTCTGTAAACTATATACCTACAAACATATATTTCAGAAGAGTTTCCCACTAAGGGTATTCCACATAACTTACTAGTTATTATTAACATTGACTATCTATGTGTTTAAAGATTAAACTGAAATAAATAAGAAAACACACAGAAAAAAATGTTTCTTTTCATAAGGAAGTTTATTTTGTATTTTAATCCTGTAGAACTGTATAATTTCTTGTATCTATCTTTAATGACTTAAGATTGCTAAGACATGGTCCATTAGTAGGAGCAGAATGATAAACAAAAAACAACAACAACAAAAAAACAAACACTGAAAATAAAGACAAAATATGAAAGTTGACTATTAAAATATACTGATTGAGTAAGTGAGTGAAGAAGTACCAGTGCAAAGGAATTTATTTTTCACTTTCAAATGAACAAAAGAAAGTATTCATTAATTGTAATTAATTAACAGTTTAGAAGCATTTGTTCATTACACTGGCAAACACGAATACTTTAAACCTTATTATTTGATTTCATGTCAACCTAGTATTATTCTACCTATGGTAAAGTGTGGTAGGTTATGCCCAGTTTTGTTTCACTTTTAGTTTATGAACAAAGTTAATCTAGTTTTTCCTAATTTTCCTTCTATTAGATATAGTCAGTTGACTCAGTTCTAGCCTGTGGAACATGAACATAGATATACCACTTCTATGTGGAATTTTTATGTAAATAAAAATCAGTTCATTTAATGCATATGGGCACAATGACCTTAGAAGTCCTATGTTATGTAAAAGCAGAAATAGGAGAGAGATATTCACCTACCTTAGAAAAAAGTCATGCATTGAGCAGGACTTTAGGAAAGCAGGAAATAAGCTCCTATTTTGTTTATTAAGCCATCATACACTTAGTTGTCATTCCTGGTAGTGTTAAACTGAGTAGAATAATTTTTATTTGTTTGAAATGACAAATAATGCACAAGTAGGTGTGTATTCTAGCTAAAAGAAATGAGGCTGAATCTAAGGGTACTAAGGGTCCTCTGCATAACTTACTAGTCGTTATGAACATTGAATATCTAAGTGTTTAAAGATTAAACTGAAATAATGAGAAAACACAAAAAGAAACATGCTTCCTTTCATAAGGAAGTTTATTTTGTATTTTAATCTTGTAGAACTGTAATAATTATAACATCCGACTGTCTTAAATCACATTAAAAAAAGCACTTCTGTTGTTATAAAAATTGGGGATTAACAAACAATAATATTCCAAGATCAAGAACATCTAAAGCACTTCTGTATCCAAAATAGGGAGCAGAATGAAGAGAAAAAACTTTGGCAACTAAGAACTATTTACAAGCTGCCAGATGTTTCAGTTCTTTATTAAAACTATAAACCTGTCTCATAACTCTATGAGACTGGATACAAAACCTTCCTGTGCTATTTTGGGGTTACTAATTTATAAATTCACCCTCTGAACTCTCTTTCTAGTCTCAGAGTACACCCGGCAGACAAATAGTCTCCTAATGGATAAGTAGACATGGACTATTTTAACAGACTTCTTTTTTATCACTCAAATTTCTAAACAGTGAGGGTTCCTTGGCTTAATCTCAAGTGTGTTAGAAACGTTAGAACAGATTATAAAAAAGGCATTTCTAAGAAAAACAACATAGGAAGTACATTTTCTAACACACACTACAAATAAGTTTCAAAGATCATGGCTATGAATCAATGAAGATTCATGAAATCAAGCATTATAAACACAATGCTGAAGTTTAGAAAAACTTTTGTAGAATACTGACTTATAGCAGTATTAATTCCCTTGGGTTATTTCTAAGAGTTATTTCTAGAAGTTATTTCTAAGAGGACTAAATATATTATAGCATATATTATAGCATTGCTTTCAATTGCTCACGTGGAAAAAATGTTCTAGTGTCTAGTTGTGCTGCCATTTATCATCTAAGACATTAAAACCAATGAATAGAAATAAAGAAGCAACAAAGAAGAAAGTTAACCTAATATATATCTAAAGAAAGAAGTTAATATAGTCTTCAACGTGATCTCCTAAAGATTTTACAAAGTACTGATTTAGTCTTTTAAAAGTTGCCAGTAACAACTTCACTAGGGATATGCTAACCCAAGGCCCAGCAGATGGAATGCTAATGCTTTGGCAACTGGCAGGGAAGGCTCCTCTACAAATTGCTTGTTACTTCATTGTGATTTTGAAACATCCTCTGGAGAATAACTGTCATTATACTCCTTAATGTTACACTATAACTCATAGATTCTGACACTGTCATTTAGCTGAAGCAGCGGGTTATCAGCCAAACTGCTGTGAATGTTTTATCTCTTATAGAGTTCCAAAAAGTAAATTGATTAAGTAAGCTATGGTTTGAGAACAGATCCCATCCCTCTTTTAATGATTGACTCTTAACTAAAAACTAAAGATTTCTTTTGCTTGTTTTAAACAAAATCAAGTTGTTCATTGTCCTATGTGCACATAATGAATGGAATATTTACCAAATGTCAGCTCGAGGACATACCTCTGGAGACCATGTACTGGCAAAGTATCAATATCCAATGAACTACTATTCAGGAGGAGCAGCTGTCTCAGTCATCTCAAAACTCTAAATAGTTGATATGTGTGACTGTACAGGTTTCGGATAATATTAGCACATCCTTGTTGTTCCATAATTATTAAAATCAATTATGAATACTGGAAATAGCTAAATGAAGAGAGCTTTACTGGGTCAAGTGATGATTTGAAGAGATATTTTAGGCAAATTCCAAATTAATCATAACATGAATATAGAAAGAAAGAAGAAAAGGATGTAGAAATTTCCATATTATTGGAGTTAGCCAGTGGTGTGCTGGAGCCACTTCACCAGTTTGTAAGAACTAATTGTTAAATCTTCAGGAATTTTTGGATCCAGTTTCAATCACAACGATAATTAGAAATAAATTAGATAACTTGCAATGAAATAAATAATACTAAAATTGTAATGATACAAGTCATCAGTTTCTAATTGTTCTGTTACATTCAACCACGATCTAGTATCAGATTTTTATTTAGTATGTTGGTAAGGTGGAAACACTGTGTAATGTGTTCCACTGTGAACTCATTTCTTCCAAACTCATGGATAACTGCAAATTTGTTTTAGATTACAGAAATAAACAAATGCTAGCTTGATATTTGAAGGTATTCATTACCTGCAGATCCAAAGGTCTTCTTCAGAGCCATGAAACCAAACAAATGTTGTACATGTTAAATTGTGAGTTAGCAAATTCCTAAACATCACAAGTTTTGTAATAACAGTTATATCATAGAATTTACTTCAGAAATAATTTGAAGGAAATTTAAATAAGTCATGTTTATCAATTATTACAGAGCTCTTCTACTAGTTACAACTTTATGTAGTAAATGTAGTAAAATAAGAATAAATAAATGTAATAAAAATATTTGCATCCAATAAAAGATAAAAACCTTACTGGAAAGATATATAAAACAAGTGAATTTCAAAAATGATAATAGCATCAATGGGCTTTGTAATAACAAAATGTTCATTAAAACAGAACAGGATTATATAAGTAGCTAATATGGATAACATGGAAATGTCATTTGGAGTAATACTCTGGTAGATAAAAATATTAAATTATTCAAACTTAATTACTGAACTATTATTTTTTCTTCTTCAATATATCCAAGTTCTGTGCACTGAGTCTGTGTAAAAATCTAAATTTCTTATGATTTTTTTGAGTATTGCTCTAGAAAGTTTATTTTAGGATTATTCTTGTTGTAAGCCTCATACTGAAAATATCTTTCTGTGTTTGAGAGAGTGCTAGATTTGTTACTTGCTGTTAAGTTTAATTAATAACCTACTGGCAGACTTGCACTCCCTGCCTCTTCCTTGAAGTGCAAAAGTCCTTTGTTAGATTAGCCTGTTCTACCACTACAAGGAACCTGGCACTTCCATCTCTACTCAATTTGTTTCTTTTCAATCAATTAATTATCAACTCCCCTAGCTAATACCATCAAGTCAGTTTCCTTCATGGTATTTTGTACTTGAATAACAAATAACCAATCAGTTCTCTCTTATTCTATTTATTCTGTTACTAACAGAAGTTATTACATTGTTCAAATTCTTTGCCTAAACTTTGTTTTGTGAAATCCATACTGGAATTTTTTTTAATGATTTATTTATTTATGCATACCAGAGCTGGGGTAAGGGCCAGAGATGCCAGAGATGAGAAGATTCACCAGAGACAGAGAGGGGAGCAGAACAGGCAGATTGACTGAGATACACTGCTGAGGGGAGCAGCGGGTGAGGCAGGAGAAGTCTGCTGCGCCATGTGGGTCACCTCCCTGGCCAGGTATATAACTTGTGATTCAGTGGCTATGGATGCTTAAAAAAAAAAAAAAAAAAGGATTTGTTTACTTATGCATACAAGAGCACAAGAACTGGGGGTACAGGCCAGATTTGAGGGAGGTGAGAGGGGAAAGGGGAGCAGCAAGTGAAGCAGGAGAGGTCTGCTGAACCATGTGGGTTCCCTCCCTGGCCCAAGATCAAATTCCTGCTGCTGTGCTATGGCTGGTTCACAACAGCTCAAACAGCAGTGACACCAGGGAGGCCCTGGATGCTTCATTTTGCAGTGCTTAACTGCGTGTACCATCAGAGGGTGTCCCAGACTAGAATATTTTTAAGATTGTTAAGGGATTCAGGAATTTTAAACATGTAAAATTAATAACATATAGTAACATTTTAAAATATTTTTAAAAATGACCTCTAAGAAGTCTTTTAGAAATGGAATTTTTTTTGCGCATTTTTTTAATTAATATAAAATATTTTAAAATTTACATATACTTGCCATCAATTGTAATCCCCATGTATTCCCCATCACCATCTCACCAGTGCACCATCACATAACTTGTATATCTCTTTCATGGTAACTATATTGGTATTGATAATAAATTACTCTCATTCATTTCACTCAGTGGAATCCTACTGTTTCACTACACCATTTTCTGACTTTACACTTTGCAATAGTTTACCCTTTACAGAGGACTACACTGTTTTAGTGTACTGTTATTTTGAAACCAAAGATAGGAATGCAAAACAAGTTTATTTAGGATGGATTGTCAAAACAACATCTGGTTTTGACAGATTTTGCTTAAATTGCTGATTGTTCAGCATCTGAAAGTACTTTCCTCTTGGTCCTTTTTTTTTTTTTATGACAAACATGAACTTTGCTGCTAAGACTTACAAAAAACTGCATTCTATTCTGGCCTCTTCAGGGTGAATTAATCCAAATATTTATTTTCCCTTAATGGGAAGAAAAAGAACTCTAGCCTGTTCATCTACTATATAAGGAGTTAAACTCTTTGAATTATAAATTTAGAAATTTATTCTTTTTCCCAGTGGCTAAATCTAGGTAAGAAATCTGTGTGTGTTCATTTATCTTTATTGAGATAAAAAATATCAGATGGATATTGTAATTTTGTATTTCTATACAACAGTCTTTCTACTTGACACTCTGGAAAAAAAAAAAAAAGGCTGCCCACTAACAATGAACTGTAAAATGTGTATACATTTAATTCTCAGAACCCATAAATACATGGGTCAAATAGTGATATTTTACGATTTTTTTCTTCAGATAGTAAAATGTATGTAGAGGCACAGAACTTATGGGAGAAAACTTTTCATCTTCCCCTTCTAATAATTAAATTGGCACAAGAGAGATTCATAGCAGGAAAAAAAAAATTTGATTTCGAGGTGTCATAGATGTGGTCCTATGAAATGACCAACAGAGTCTTTTTTTTTTTTTAAAGATTTATTTATGCATATAAGCACTGGGGTACAGACCAGAGGAGTGGGGGTAAGAGGATTCACCAGGGACAGAGTGAGGAACAGAACAAGCAGATCTACTGAAATACATTGCTGAGGGGAGCAGCAGGGACGTAGGAGAGGTCTGCTGCACCATGTGGGTCACCTCCCCCCTCCCCCATTGTTCTACCAGGGAGGCCCCCAGCATAGTCTTTTTGTATAACTTTTAGACAAAGAATAACTTTGCTAAAGGTTGACAGGACAAATAAACTCTAGCTTCTCTACAGTTTGTGAAAATGAAGTAGGGTTTATTTATACAAGTACTTTGGCCTAAAAGTTCCTGTTTTTGGCTATAAAGAGGTCTCTCTAGTTTCTGGTGCAGGGGAATACCTTTCACTTGGGAGATTTATTTTTAAGGACACAAAGGAAGGTTTTTGCACTGGCTATTTCTTAAATAATATCAATTCAAAACACTGTATTGGGGCTTCTCTGAGACCCAATAGTACAATGATCTAAATTTTTCTACATGAATTAGCTCACTTATGGGAGCTTGAAGATGTCAGTGAAGTTTCCAAACCTGAATTTCAAAGAGAAAAATGTTTTTCAAGGGGACAGTATATCTAAAAACTGTGAGATAATTAATAAATGTGTGATATTCATGCAATAGCAATGCCAAAAGAAATGAGAGAAAATAGAATAGATGAAGTTTTTGAAATAATAATGGTCAAGAAATTTTAAAATTTATGACAGATACTGAATCACAGATGTAGAAATTTCAGAGAACAAGAAACAGTATAAAGACTCAAGGTGACACAGATGAACAAATAATTTCAAACTACAAAAAAAAACAAACCCTAAAAAACATACTTGTAAATCAAAGAAAAACTATACTTATCCTAAAGAGGAATAAGATAAGATATACAATGACTGCTATAGTCTTAATAAAAAATGTATTTGGTCTTTGTCTCCAGTTCCTAACAGAGAGCCCCTAAAACTTTTGAAATTCCCTCAGTAATAGGATTGTCTATTAAAATAAAGTTGTGTGATATTACATATGTATGCATATATACATGTATGCATACAAATATATAAACAATACATATATTTGTATATAACAGACATGTGTTTGCATAGATGAACCCACTTCTTTGTTAATTAAGTAATGTTTTTTCACATTTATTATTTGTGCTCTAGAAATTCATACCTATAATGATGTATACTAATTGGAGTGAATTATTCAGTGTCCCAAATAGGAATAAATATATAGGACTAAAAATTCTTTGAATCGGTAGTGTGAAGCAGGAAGCTGCCAAGTCTGCTGCTTAGACTGCTGCTTGCTGGAGCAGAGAAGTTGCTGGGTAAATTGTGTGCTCATAGTAGGAAGCTGAGAAAGGGCTACTTTGACCCTTTCAAACCACGTGTCCCACTTGGGCTACCTTGACCCTTCCCAACCACCTGTCCTAACACAATGAACAATGCTTATGTTATGATTAATATACTTATACTGTGATAGATGACGTAAGAAGCCTTTTCATGTAACCTGTATAAAAACTCTCCATTTTTTGCTGTTCAGGGCTCAGGTTTTTGGGAGTGATCCCATTGGGCCTGCTGGTGTGACAAGTAAATCTCTCTCTCTCTCCACCTCTCTGAGTGCTGTCTGATTTCTCTGGGAAACTGTCATAACAAGTGAACTTGGTAGTTTACACAATCCTCTATTACACAAATGTTTTGAGAGTCTTCTTTAGTAAATTCTGCAAAAAGTTATGTCAGCATAAGAAATAATGAAGATGACTGATATTGTCACTTTTTTTCTTTTGTTGAAAGCTATATATAACCATCCTGAAAATCCAGTGGATTCAAATGATAAGTTCCAATAAAATTAAAGATAGCTGTCTAAGAAATTAGTTTTGCTGTAAGAGATTTACCTGCATTGGAAAAATCAAAGTAACTTATCTTTTTGAAAACAGTCCATCCAGGTTTACCTTTGCTTTGGATCAGTAACTTTCCCCCAAAAAACAAAATCTATTTAGGGAATTTCAGCTCAGTTTCTTCCATTACTGAGAAATTACTTCTATTACTGATTCATTATCCAACAAGGAATCAAACAAGTTCTATATTTTTGAGTTTTGTATATATAACACTTTTAATAATGTAGACTGTCCCTTTTATATTAAAAGGGACATTTAAAAGGGACAATCTGATAAAGATATTCTTTGCAGCTGCATTCAATAAAAAAATATAGTTTTGCAAATGCTAATAATTTTGGATGTGGGAGAGTTTTATCAATTCCATTAATTCAACATTCAATTAACTTTTGCTAATTTCCTATGATATAACAAATATTGAGTTAGAGCTTAAGATACAGAAATGAGGAAGACATAGTCTTTGCAATTAGATAGAGCTCAACCCATTTGAAAAAAATTGTGAAAGAAAATCAGTACTCACACTATCATAGAGTAAGTGCTATAGTATATGAGTGAATTAAAATATAGAAGCAGAATTTTAACAGGATATGAGCAATTAATGTTTTTGGAGAAAATATCTAGGATGATCAGGCAATGATTAAGAGACATAAGATACTTAGAATTCAAAGTAAGAAGCTAGGCATACATAGAGGAAGACTACAGAGCAAAAAACAATATGGAAAGATAAGGAATTAACTTCACTGCCTATACCCCTTAAACTAATTTCAGGGCCTGCCTTATGGTGCAAGGGGTGAAGTCTCAGCTCTATGAAGCTGCCTGAAGACATGGCAGCACAAGTTTGATTCCAGCCAAGGAACTACCCACATGGCTCAGTAGACCTCTCCTATCTTGCCTGCTGCTCGCCTCAGCAATGTATGTCAGTAGACACGCCTGTTCTGCTGTCTGCTCTGTCTCTGGTGAATCCTGTCACCCCGTCCCCCTCACCTCTAGCCTACACCCCAGCTCTCGAATGCATAAATAAATAAATATTAAAAAAATAAGTTCACTCATACCTATAATTTCAAAGAGCAGTTTATAGATACCAACCCATTTTCATATTCATCAAACAGAAACCTCTTGTGTTTTCCAGGTGATTCTTGCCTTGAAATTCTTTTCATTTGTCTGAGAATCACATATATAGTATTGTAAACCAATACTACCTTAAAAAAATACTAAACAATTTTTCATCAATACAAAGACAAATAATCTAAGTTTAAAACTCATTTTAAATATGAGATTCCCAATGAATTTCTCATGAAATGTATGCCTGTCCCAATTTCTCATCCAAACAAATACACAAAGAAACAGACTAAATTCAATTGCTTTTATATCTGTTCATGATTTTACAATTATATAATTCATTAGGAATATCATACAGCTTTCAATTTTTTTTGTTAAGAAATGTGATTTTATTTTTTAAGAGTACAAACATATTTTTACTTTGAAATATTGTCTTACAATATAGAGTTCACTGAAAAATTTACTTTACCCAAAGCTAAGTAAGAAAGCGTAAAGACCATACAAAATCAATTGCAGTGTCTGCATCCTATGAAATACATTATAAGTGCAAATGAGAAGTTGCTTTCACCAGTGATAATTATGCATGATCAAATACAACAATGAAACTCATTAAAAAATAATTATAAGACATCCCGGACTAAAAACTTACTTTAGTGAAGTATAAAAGCCAAATTACATGTTTTATTTGAGAAAGAAATTGTTTATTCTAGATCCCAACTGTTTTATGAATTGAGTAGAACCAATTAAAGCATTTTCAGAACAACATGACATTTTCATGTGGATTATGATATGTAAAAAATGCATGTTTTGCATATAGTCAGGAGGTCATACATGTAAGTTGCTTAACAAGTGAACAGTGGAACCTTTACCAAAATAAATTAACTGCTTCATTTCCCTGAAAGAGAAAATATTCATTTTAAATACCATCAAGTGGTATCATACTAAAGAAAAAGTCCTATTCAGCTCCTGGCTGCAAAACAAATTACTTATTCTCATCAACATTGTTTGTCACAAATATCTTTAATATTAACAGCCATTAAATACACATGATAAGAGTAAGTTTCTTTCCCAGTATCCAAAAATCTCTAACTTAGGATGAGCCAATTATTAAATGTAGAGTGTAATAAAAGGAAAGGATTCAAAGACAGCTATATGATTTATTTTTAATTAAGAGTTCATGAAAACCATTTACTAGATGAAGTATTCTGTAGAGGAGAAGATGTCATGGTTGTTGGGCTTGCACTGGATTTAGAAATGCAGCATCCTAAGTAGCCATGCTATTTACTACAAACTCTGTGACATCCCTTCTGCCAAACACCAGCTATGTAGTCCAAAAGGATGATACATGTATCTTGAGGAAGAGGTTTAATAGATTCTCTGATTAAAACTGGAAATAAAAATGATACAAAATGTCTGTTTCCCAGGCAACTCTTCCTCATTAATCATTTCTACATAATTTCTTGTTTTCCATGATTAAGAGTTCTTGATTCGTTTTTGTATCATTTGCAATAATGAAGATGCTTAGTTGTTAAAAATAAATTAGGTATTAATTTTTCACTTAAGTGCTTACTGTGCATAAGCATTTCATAGAAAGATCATCATAATGCAGGGAAGAATTACTAATAACAGTTTTCTCAGCACTTTTTGCTTACTAAGAAAACAATTGCTTTTTATATATTAAGAGAAGATGAAACAGTATTTCCAGTATATGTAATTAAAATTTTGTTTCTTTTTGTCATTTGAACACCTTATATTGAATATAATTTATATAAACTGCTCAGTATAATGTGGATATATAAATCTGGAAATGGGAAAAAAATCAAATTGTGTTCACTTCACTTTTTTTTGTGTATACCAAGTTTACTCTAAGTTTTTTGATCACCAACAGAAATGTTTAACTGAAGAAATGACTGTAAAATTTAGTTAAAATGAATAAACTGTTTATTTAATAGCAGTAGAATATTACTGAGACAGTGAGAAACAGGGCTAGAATGCCAGGAAATGAATATCTGAGTGAAAAATGATAAACAGCAACATATAACATTATAGAAAGTATACTTTCAAATGAGTAAAGAAAATAGTGACCAACAAAAACTCTGTGACCAGTAAAAATAGCACAGAAAAATGAAAGTAAATGAAAATAAATGTAGAAAACAAAAACTTACAGAACTTCTTCCAGCTAAGATCTTATAGAAGAAAAAAACTAGTGGGAGATTTTGTTAGGAAGAAAATGAACTCAACAAAAAACACTGAGTTTCTGTATAAAAGATGAAGGGTCATACACACAAGAAAATAATATTCTATCTGATTTTAAATATATAGAAATAAACATGACAGGAATAATACAGAATGAGAGGTCTGGTGGAGTTCAACTTTTTCAAAATATTCTAATAAAAACCATTTGTATTTTACTGAAATAAAAATGTTCTGTGCTTTCAGCAAAAACTGAAAATTGGTTAGGAAATATAATTTTAATAGACTATAATGGGTATAAAGAGGTTATATCAATCACTGCCTTATTAGGTAATTTAATTCACACCATGTATTTTTATGCAGATAATTTAATTTAAAAATTCATAAAGAGAACATTGTATCTAATTGTGGAATATTCATAATTCTCGAGAATACAGATGGGATGTTCATATGTTTTCATACATATGTATATAAAGGTATATGCATTTACATATACATTTTTATATGTAGTGTCTATATTGCATGTCTATAAAGATTTATTTTTTATTATAAGGAGTTAGTTCACTTGATTTAGAAGGCTGAGTTGTTCTCTTAAGACCTGCTGCCTGCAAGCTGGAGTCCCAGGAGACCCACTGATATAGTTCCTGTCCAAGTGGGAACAACAGCTTCAGCACTAGAACTTTCTCTTGCTGGTATAACTTCTAGTCTTGTACAGGATAAAACAGATGCTTCAGTTTGAAAATAGTCAGGCAGAGAGTGCAAATTCTCCCTCACCTCAATTTTGTTATATTCAGTTGGCTAAGAGATTAGATGAGACCCAATGATACTAGTGAAAGCAAACTACAACCTACCAATTCATATATTAATTTTATCCAAAACATACATAACTATCTACAGACATACCAGGAGTAATGTTAACCAAATGTATGGGACACATGACCCAGTCAAGCTGATCTATAAAATTAACCATTACACAATAAACAGTCTCATAAGTCTTCTATAAATTTCATGGGGGATCAATTAACTTGTAAATGCTTTACAGACATTTACATATGTAAAGTTTATGTAAATTGATTTGTATAAATTATCCAAATAGTTGCTTCTAAAATAAATTGAATACTAATATTTTATCCTCCTTAGATTTATATTATGCTAAGAAGTTACAACACAAAGCATACTAACCACTGAAAATAAATGAACTATTGGGTCAAATGACACCATGGTTTTGTGATCCTATAGAAAATCTTATCAACAGATCTTAGTCTTGAATATTTAATAAATGACAATTTGGAGCAACTTCTATGAAAAATAAAGGGAAAAAGTCATCTCCTACTTAATTTCATTAAATTTATTTTCAGTAAAAGTATTTTTAGTATTTCTCAAGGTTTTTTAAATTGTAGAGTCTAATTTATCTTCCTTGTTGTAAAGACAATAGGTTGTTAAAATTTTGTAATGAGTCATTGTCATCTTCACTACCAAATAACTGGTTTCACAATGCATAAAATATTTAAAAAATTCTGCAAGAATTTTGGAAATGTTGTAATAGCAAAGAATTAGAAGAATATGAATTGTAATGACTTGGTCTGTCACCTGCAGACTCTTTTCCTACTAAATAAATAGGATATATTAATATCCACTTTGGGTGTGAATGTAGTGCTAAAATAAATCATATGCTATGAAAGTGTCAATGGAATCCATTTGAGTAGTACTATTAAACATATTCCAATCAAATTTATAATGAAAAATCAAAGAAAATATTGAGTTTTGCAGTTTAGTATAAAAATCTCATTAGCTATTTTTCATTTTATTTTTCCATTTAATTTATATATATTTGACATCAATTGTAATCCCTATGTATTCCCCTATCACCAGTGCACCATCACCTCAGCCCCCCATGCTCCCATCTTCTCTCAACCCTCCCCCTCATTAGCTATTATTATGTGCACCAGATTTCACATGACCAAGAAATGTCAAGTATAATGAAATATTAATAATTCTGCCAAACATATTTTTGTCATGATTATTTCTCATTGTTTAATAATTGTCTGTTACTTATGTGGGACAGTAGCATTTTAGATAAATTTGTAAATGTTCTAGAAAAATTTTAAAAATTGTAAAAAAAAGATAAAAACAAAGGTGTAAAACAATAATTTCTATAACATTGTTCAGGTACATTGAATTGCTGAAATGAATAGGAACAGCCAACAGGTCTTTTCCTAACTCAGCTAACAGTTTTGTTTTTATTTTTTTCTTTCCCTGAGCCACATAAGGCTGGCATATTTCTTTTTCTATTAAAGTCCCAAGCTACATTTTCATTTTCCATCATTTTAACATTGACTGAAGAATAATCAAAGAATAAGCTTGCTTTTTGCAGACATTTGATAGAAGAGCTAGAGATTTGACTTGGCCTCTGGAAAAAAATTTGACTTCTAGACAGTCATGCCTGCTAATAGGAGGAAAACCTATCCTGTTCTTCAGCTAGAAGCATCCTGCCAGTCACCTTACAAGTGTATAATATTGACTAACGTCAAAGACTTATGAAAGTGACACACCATAGTTACGAATAGTATATATTTAAATGTCAAATTCCAAATTAACTATTTTATTATAAAATAGAGAATAAATCTGGCCTTGCAGAAAATGATTCAACTATTCATGCTGGAGCTCATGTGAAATGGAACATCCAGGAGGTGATTATAGGTTCTATTTTTTTCTGGGGCTTTTCAGGTTAACTGACACCCCAGTGCAAATCTTCATAGCATTGCCTCTCACAAAAGCATTGCAGCACAGAAAACATTATTGATCAAGCCAAAAACACAGACCCAACTCTCTCTCCTGTCTTATGGAATGTTCAGTAATCAAAACCTCTAGGAAATGTTCTCTACAGGAAAATTAAAAATAATTCTACCACCAAAATTTGGCCAATCATTTGTGTTTGATGTCCCTCTTTTGCGTTCACAGGAACCAGCATTTCCCTATAACTTAACGGAAGATTGTACTGACCAGTGTACATACCTCTGTCCTACACAAAAATTGAATCTCATGTTGATATCAGGAATAGTATTAAAAATTATATCACAAGCATCTGGCACAATCAATGCCTGATGTAGAATAAAAATCTCAATGAATGTTTGATTAAAATATGAATGAAATAAACTGGCTTTGGGGTTAAACATGTAATTGTTTTCTTATCTTTTTGTTTGTTGCACAGGTTACCAAGTCATTATCCTGTTTACTAGATATTGATTCTCTTCAAGTAATTCCTTGCTTCATGCTCAAGAAAAGTTAATTGACTTTGAAAGATAAAGTTGTGAAGCTCTCTGAAATATTGACTTTCAAGGCAGATTTCTAAATGTGAATATATATATATATATATATATCTCCAGTCATTCTGTATCTCTTCAAAATATTCACCTAACTTCTTACCTTAGAATGCTTAGAAATAGTTTTTGTTATATTCAGATTCCAAAAGTGATTATTACAATGTAAAATGAAATTTGATTTGTCCCATTTGCATTCAAAATAAAACAATATTTGTAACCATTTGTCTTTGACTTTAAACTCTCCTTATATATTTATCAGAGAAAAGTGTGACAAGGCAGAATTCACACATAAATTAATATTACTATATAAGCAATAAAAACTTTTACATGAAAATATCCTCAAAACACATTCAAGAATAAGAAACTTTAATGCTATCATAAGATATAACTGGAAGGAAAAAATAGCATCTTGTTGAATGTATACAAAATTCACATGTATTTGATATAAAGAATAAGCTAGCATTTATCTTTTATCTTTGATTTATTAGCTCAAAAAATCTTCAAAATAGCCAGGCTTTTCTGGAATGTCATATGAATGTGACAATGCTGTTGATTTCCTCTAGGTCTATTATACATGCACCACTCATTTTAAAATAAAACTTAATGCTGAACTACTCTTAACTTAAGCCAATGAATCTTTTACATTGTACTCCATTGCACAAAGCACATAACATAAAGACACTCAAGCCATGCTGTATGCTATTTTTTTTTAATTTATGTTTTGTTTCATAACAGGGTTCTGGATGTGCTCAACTTAGATGAGGCTTCTGTTGCAGAACTGAAAACTGATACAGGTTAGAGAAAATTTTGACTACTATTTTTAGTAAAAATCTACATTGAAGTAAAAAACCCAACTAACTATAATTTATGGATTATTTTATATTTAAAAATTATATCAATGTGTTTCTAGCATTTAAATATCAGGAGTTATGCCCCCCCCCAAAAAAAAAAAACAAAACAAAAAACAGTGTGCTTAGATTTCAAAAAATCCTGCAGTATTAGGCCAATATTCACAAGGTGTTACTGGCAGAAGCTGAATATCAGCTGCCCTGTTAACTGATTTATTATAATTCATAACAGTCCTCTCTGAGCCTACTTCATCATGTATATTACATCATGGAATTTGTAGGCATGTGGAGTTGTCACCTGTAGCTTTAGCTGAAAGCATTTTTTCTGTGTTTCAGATGGGAAAGTTTTCCTTGTAAGAACAGAGAGACATAAAGAGGCATAAGGCTTTTCCCCAAAGTCAGGTAAAAGAAGGGCATCTAGATTTCTGCCTATAATGGAGGACCCAAACCACTCACTGATTTTGTCCCAGTTAGGATTGCAAGTTTGACAAATACAAATGCAAATCATCTAGTTAAACTTGAATTTCTCATAAATAATGGGAACTTAAATGTATTAAAAATATAAGTTTATGATACAATATTTTCCATGTAAACTTAAAAAGTTCAATCTCTTTAATCTATAATTCAAATTGAACTTGGTATCTTATGTTTTTCCTGGTATGCCTTGCTGTCAAGAATAAGTCCTTAAAGATAAATTGGTGGCAAGTACCCAGGAAGTCTGTATGTTAGGTACTGATAAAAGTTTTTATTGAATCACATGTTTTCAAAGGACCACATAAACTTAGAAATTAGGTTCTGATCAGCTACAATGAAACCTGAAAGAATAATAAGGAAATGCCACATTATCCAGGTACTTCTCTAGAAAAAGACCCTCTGCTACCCTGTCTAGGAAAACAGGATTAAATTACCTGTTCAGGAGATTATATTGCAATAAAATTTAATTTTATAAAGCAAACAAAAGGGGTTTTCATATATACTTGAATGTGTCTATCAAGAGATGTATCTGCTGCATGAAAATCTTAAGGCAGTTTTTCTGTGAAATCATCATAACTTCACTATGCTCTCAGTTTGTTCCACTATGTAGAAATGGGAATTGTCCAAGAAGTTATTTCAAATTTGATTGTGATACTACCTAAAGTTTTTAATTCAATGTCTCAAACCAGATATATTTTATACCATTTCTCATAAGTGATTATCATAGGAGTACTAGTTCTTTCATTTAAAAAAAAATGAGTTTTATGCTTATTCAAAATCAAACTTCATATGTTGGACAAATAAAATATGTTATAACAACTGAAGATATAAAAGCAAAATAAATGTGTTGCTGTCAAGGGAAGAAAGAGTGCAAAGTCATATTTTATCACTTCTGTAAACAAAGCTAAATGGGCTATCTTTAATCTTTTGTCAGTGATAGATAAAAACACCTGGGACAGGCCTCCCAGGTGGCGCAGCGGGTTAAGCAATACACTATGAAGCAAACTGCAGCCACTGCAGCAAGAGTTCGATCCCTGCCGCCGGCCAGGGAGGGGACCCACATGGCGTAGCAGACCTCTCCTGCCTCGCCCGCTGCTGCCCTTGGCAGTGTGTTTCAGTCAGTCTGCCTGTTCTGCTCCCCATTCTGTCTGGTGAATCCTCTCACCTCCCTAGACTCTGGCCTGTACCCCAGCACTTGTGTGCATAAATAAATAGATCTTTAAAAAAATATATATATATATTAAAACACCTGGGACAATGCCAGGGTAATAGATATTCTTTGTGCACCATACTTCTACAGTGTCTACAGACACACCTTCAGTGTAGGTGGTGAGTTCCTCCATTAAGGAATTATACAGTCAAGTCAATTCAATAATAGGGTTGACATATTAATGGAAAAGATGTATTTAAGGATTTTGCAATATGGGTAATTGCTCTGAATTTATTCCCCTAGGGCATAAATGGCCAGCAGTCTTCTTTTGAAAAATAGAGACAATAATGTATTTGATAATATATTTGATGTCTCTATAAATGGAGTATTTTAAATTTAAATTAAAAATATATGTGCAAAAGAGCATAGTATATAAGGGCTTTTTTATTAATCTTTGAAAATAACCCTGACATGGTATGTGTTTCTTTAGTTCCGCATTGCATTTATTTTCTGGGTACATTTAAGACAACAGGATTGGTCTTTTAATTGGTAGGTGTATTAAATGTAGTGCTTATTTTTACTCCAAGAAGCTGTTATATCTTCAGAAATAAATGACTTGTAGTTAGAGTACAGGAAATTGAAGTTTACCTCATTTGCCTAAACTAAGTTTACTGAAATTTGATATGAGAAAAATAAAAATATTAAACCTTTTATGAGGCTTATTGATCTTCACAGTTCTGAAAAATATGAAGTCTTTAAAAATTTTTTTCATTATAAAACATGCCTATTTTTTTTTTTTTGTACCTGATCAGAATTGTATTGTTATCTCCTGAAGGAATAGATTATTCATACAGTGATATTTTGCCTCGGACTGATTTGGAGGCCAAAATGCAAATATAGTTTGGTTTTCATGTGGAAAATATAAAAATTTGAAGTAAAGATTAAATCATCCTCTGGGAAGTAGGACAGAAAAAATAAGTCTATATATCCTGATTCCATTTTTATACCTGTTCTTTTTTATCCCATTCTGTGTGGTCAAATTTAGATCCATTTTTAACACATACCCTACCAAGAAATTATTGGAAATAGTTGGCCAAAAATGATCTATAAAATCCCTAAATTTAATTAGAGCTAACATTTTTTGGAGATTTACTCATTGTATACTATGGTTTGTGTCAGTCAAGCACATTTAAAAATGTTCAGTGGATGTTAATGAAAAGGGACAAGGAAATGACATTTGGAGATTGTGCTGTTAATACTGGTTAGGTAAACTATGACGTACTATGAGTTTAAGTGGGAAGACACCAATTCTAAATAGACAAGATCATTGTGGTATGTTTTATATGTATGTATATACACACTTTCTCTGAAAACTGATGAGGAATTTAAGTAAGGCTGGAATCAGCTTGAACTTGGCTTGTACAGAGTTCATATTGTGTCCTTATTTAATGTAATCAGTTGTTCCTTGGTAAATTGAAAATAAATCCCTTTTTACTGCTAATGCTTTAAAAGAAAGAAAGAACATCCATTCTTCTATCTTTCTAAAATGTAGTCTTGTAGTATGTTTCTTTCAGCATCTTGTACCTAGAAGCATGGAAATAAAGGGAAAATACTGTCATACCTAATGAGCCAATTGGTAACAATTTGAAAGTAAGTTCTTTAATTGATGGTCCTTAGCACTAAATAAATTCACAAGTGTGAAATTTTTCTACTAATATGAAGTCACTTTAAATTTTATAGCTCTGAAGAAATTTTAAGATGTTAAAAGATTAAGAATTTTGAAGAAAAATTATTTCACATTTGGTTTATTTAAATTCAAATATCAATACAGAAGAAATACTGAAATAAAAATCAGCATACCACATCTATAGATCTAGAACTTGCACAACTTAGAGTTTGACCCATACAAGTGGGACTTTCCATGAAACTATTTCTGAGAACACCATTCCTTCACAAACTACTCAGTGGGAAAAACTGCATGGTCCAAATTGGTTTTGGACACTTTATCTACCTGAACATAGGGAGCCAGTTAATATTTTTTATCTTGAACATAGTTTTTCCAAATATACTTAATAAATACACTGTTGATTCTTCAAGTAATGTAGTTCTAAGCATTAGTACATTTAAGTAGTCCCATCATTTTGGAAAAAAAAAATTGATGTCAGGGAGATAATTCTGTCTGATTTCCCTTTTTACTCTGTAGCAAATCCTTTCCAATTTCATTAAGTGAATCATTGTTCTCATCCTAAAATATAACAATGAGTACTCTATATCATCATCTATATGTAAATCCTCAGGTGATTTTAAAGAGTTCTATATAGGGCCTGGCCTCCTTAGTGTGGCAAAGGGTTAAGTCACCTGCACCTCTGGCCTACCTCCAGCTCTGTATACATAAGTAAGTAAAAATAATGGTTAAAAAAAAAAAAGTCACAGCATTATTAAGCTATTTGCACCAATGTGTCAGAGGCCATATGATTGGCATATATTTACTACCTGTTTCTTTATAGAAAAATTTAGCCAACCCCTGAGTGAGAGATCAGATTGCTCTCTAAAATAGTACTGTTTAAGAGCAACCAAGAAAGCATAGAAACACGATTTATTCCAAGACTGAAGTAGGAAAATTTCAACATGAACCTGGGACAAGTTGCACTAGAGTGGCTCCAAGAGGCAGAATGTGAAACATTTTGACCATCATATAAAATAACAACAATCATGTAAAATTTATGAAATAAACTATGAATTAGCAATTCCATATTGATGTAGATGGATAAATGAAGAAGCAAATTTCTTCCCCACAAAGTTGAAAACAAACTAATAAAATTAGGAAGAATGATGAAGCTTATATAATCATTCATTGTTAAACATAATAGTAAGTTTTTGAATAGAAATGAGAAATTTACATAGTCTCAAAGAATCTTCCCACCATTTATCAATTCGGTGATATTGGACTGGAAAGAGCCTTTCCAGTCAGGTAAAATAGTCAACCCCATCAAATAAATCAATCAATATTAACATAAAACATTGGAACAAAATAACTTTATGGCTTTTTGATAAGATGAACTAAGAAGGACACATCACATATGCAGGGGGTTCCTGAGAAGAATGCATAATTTTGATCTAATCATGAACAAAGAACAGATAAATCCAAAGCAGGGAATATTTTTTTTATTATTAAAATATTTTAAAATTTACATATACTTGCCATAAATTGTAATCCCCATGTATTCCCCATCACCATCTCACCAGTGCACCATCACCT
>JAGFMF010011702.1:6143169-6203491 GCA_019455555.1 Galemys pyrenaicus | reverse complement strand
ACAACACCTAAAGCACAGATAGTGAAAGAGAGGATAAACAGGTGGGACTACATCAAACTTAAAAGCTTCTGTTCAGCAAAGGACACATTAGCCAAAACAGGGAATATTTTTAAAATGACTCTAAACACTGAGATGATTGAGAAGGACCTTAAAAAACTATGGAACTTGTTTAGATTAAAGGAGAAACAAGAGATATGACAGCTGAATGCAACACATAGTCATGGATCAGACCTTAAACTGCAGATAAAATAGATGTAAAGGTTAGCATTGTGATAATTAATCTAATTTGAATATGTACCATGAGTTAGATAACCATGCTATTGCATCAATATTTAATTTCCTGACTATAATTTAGTTAGATAAAAAAATTTCATTTCTAAGGAATGCAAAAATGGGAGTTAATGAGCAAAAATATCTCTAATCTACTCACATTAATCAGCAAAAATCATATCTGTATAGATAGGTAAGGTGTGTAATAGACAGACATACACATACAGAGAAACAGGCAGACATGGAGGGAAATACAAAGGGAGACAGAAGCAAATGACGCCAAATGTATTTAGTTGCTACACTGTTAGTAAAAGGTATACATAACTTTCCTGTAGTTTTTTTTGCACCTTTTTTAGAACTTAAAGTTATATCAGTATACATTTTTACTATTATAAATATTTTTCTCAATGGAATTTCAGTACAAACCACAGTTGATAAGGCACTGCTTTATCTAACCCCAGATGGCTTCCAAAATTTTGTTTTCTACTGCTGTTGCATAGCCCTTCCTCGTTACTCAGGCCAAACTTGTTACTTTTCATGCTAAGCATATGCTTCCCTCTCGATTTTTGCATTTACCCCTCATTTTGAAATGTTCTTGTTCCTCCTTATTTAAATGTCTGCTGAAATATTAGCTACACATTGAAGAGTTTCCTATTACAATTCCATTATATTACCTTTTTAAAATCTCTAATTCTTAAATCTCCCCTTTCTCTATAGCACTTACTATTAATCAACATTATATTACATTATTTTTTGGTTTATCTTTTTCGATTATCTGTTTCTCTGTTTAGGTAGAATGTCAGCCCTGTAAGGGCAAGGACTTGGTTATATTACTCCTCAATCTCTAGCACTTAACAGTGGCTGGTAAATAAGTAGATTATGAGTAATTTATATTATATATTAATAAATAGACTAATTGTCAGTGAAATATTTGTAACAAGTCAATTCCATGTTATAACTTCAATTAACATACAGATTTTCATGGGCCAAACCATGAGAAACTGGGATCTATAAAACTTTAATTGTTTATTATTTTGATAAATTTATTAATCAAAGGACTCAGGTGTACTAGAAAGAAAAATTGCTGACAAGTATAAATAGATGTTATTTCTTCACCTCACGATGCTGAAGATAGTTGTTATCAGCAGGTTAAGAGTCTGAAACCTGCAAAGTTTGATTCTATTTTGCTTTCAGCCTTACCTTCTTTCTTCAAGAAGGCACTACTTTTCAAGCAGATACATTCTCTCTAATGTCACACATTGTATGAGCTTACTTTGGCTCATACAATTACCTCAGCCTGAAATGCTCTTTTTTAACAGACCCAAATGAAATACACTTACTCTTTGAAAGTTTTCTGGATCCTTTCAGGAAGTTAGATTTTTATCTCCTCACATCTTTCATGCTAATTCATGTGCATTTTCCCATAGCATTTAGCACATATTTTGAATTTTGTTTACATTAATGTCTCCCCAGTGTTGTAGTCTGCTTAGGGGTAGTACAGTGCATGGTGAACCTCACATACTGTGTCAATTTTAACCCCTCAGTCATCACACTGTGTATATGCTTAGATTACTGTTGCTAGATTTTTGTTTTCTTTTTTTCAGAGAGAATATTGAGTAAAATGTCAATAAAATATCATATATTGTTTTACTTTTACAGAACTTGAACAAGTCATTATGAACATTAAAATATAGATAATCTCAAGAGGAGGGTCAGGCAAGTAATACCCATGATCCTTTTATGCCAAAAAAAATAAAAAGTTCAGCCATCCAGGACATAGTGAATAATACAAACCAAAACCCTCTGAGCTACCTTGCAGATTTCACCAGCTTTACTGATAAACAAACATGCAATGTATTAACAGCAGAATTGTTATTAACCTTCTTGTTCTATTTCTTATTTCTTTGGATAAAAAGCAGTCATATTTGCTTCATAATTCAAGAGTGGAAAAATATTTAAAAATACATAATAATTGCTAGAAATAGGGGTATTAGTTCTAATTCTGATACATAAAATATCCAGATGAATATGGAAAAGACAACCATGAAAATATTTCAGAGCCTTCCTTGTAGTGCAAGAGGTCGAGCGCTGAACTGAGGGGCTTCCACAGCCACTGCAGTGCCAATTCTATTCCCTTCCAGGGAGGGGACCCACGTGGTCCAGCAAACCTCTCCTGCCTCACCTGCAGCTCCCCTCAACACTGTATTTCATTTAGTCTGCCTATTCTTTTCCCCACTCTGTCTTTGGTGAATCCTCTCAACCCCAGTGCCTCTGGCCTGTACCCCACCCAGCTCTTGTATGTATAAATAAATAAAATCTAAAAAGAAAAAAGAAAATAAGCTTCAAAAATGTATAATCACACTGATGACTTACTCTGAAGTTGATAATTCAAAATACTTGATAATTCCCTGAGATAAGGAATTGTTCTTATTCTTCATAATGGGTAAATTGTACAATATATTTCTGACATGTTTTTAGCAAAACCAAAAAATAAAACTTTTGTGTGTGTGTGCTGAGAAACATAGACTGCTAATTTCAGAAAAAATAACACAAATAAAATGGCTTAGCCACTACATAAATCTTTATATTGGTATTATAAGTAATTGGATCAATTATCTCAGAAAAAAAGACATACTTTGGTTAAATACTATGGGAAGATAATTATTTCCAGCAATACAACTGGCTTTTTTTTTTCATAAGGCAAGACAAAAACCGCCTGGTTTTCAAAGAATGAATGATTTCTGGGAATAGCACATTATCTTAAAAGTATTTGTATGAACCTTTGGACATTGCATGCCTTTAAAAGGAACCATTTCATGATAATGAACTTTGAATGGCAAACATTAATCATACTTAGTTTTTCAGATAGAAAATTATTTCCCTTAAGCATTTGATACTTCTAGGCTGTCACTGAATAGTCCTAAATTAGGTAATATTTTGAATTTTTTTTAGAAAAAAAAAAATAACCTAGTGATTTTAATTTAAAATAATAGCATAGAACTGTAAGACTAGATAGTAAAAGTCAATTTGTTGTGATTTTCACATGTGTGTTTAAACCCACAGAAACACAAGAAACCTAACAAAGCAAAAATAAAACCAGCTCAGTATCACAAACTCTGTATCTAGAAACCATTATTAAGATAAATATTTTAAACTTTTTATTCTTATATATTTTATCTCTTCTGAATACATCATTTGAAACCTCTTTTCTTGTAAGTAGGAAATTGAGACAACTTTTTATTTTACTGCCATTTGTTAGCTTCCATTCACTACTCATGTGACCAAATTCAGTCACTATAAATTCTGTAATTAGATGTCATTAAATAGGTATTGAGATAGTTGATTGTTTTTAGAATTTACTATGTGGGTACACATGATAAAAGACTAAAATAATAATTCTTTAAATAACATAAGGTAGACATGATAAATCTATTCCTCTTTTGGTCTCTGGTTAGTCAATTTTCATTGGCTTATTGAATTGTCTGTGCTAACTGTCCTTCATCTCTCCTTCAAATCTTGTGTGATTTACTGCTAAACAAGAGCTCTTTGTTTAAGAAAAAATAAAAACTAAATCAAGCATTAGATACCACCAAACAATTAGTGAGAATGAACTTTACTAAATCTATTTTGTAATTAAATTATTACAGTGTGATTTCTATTACAATAAAGAACTATTAAATCAAAGTAGAATTCAGGCATGACAAATTTAGACAAAGATAAGTTCAATATTCTGTTCAATAAAGATAGAAATGAGAGACAGAAAGACAACCTGTGAAATCTCTCTGCTATGCGTTATAGTAAAGTACAGGTAATGGATATTCAGTATGGTTTAAATAAATTGAATTTTAGCCCTTAATTTATTAACTCTCTCCCCTCTTGAGCTTCACAATGTTAATGACATCATAGCATTATCAGTACATTCAAATCTGGTGGATTTCAAAGTATTGTTTGTCATCATTGCCTACCGCCACGTCTATTTCTATCCTCCCTTCTTTATACAGACATTATAATGTATTTGATATTTGCAAGTTAGTAAACACAGTGTCTAAACTTGTGAACTCTGGAGCCAGCCAGCCAAGGTTAGAACACTGGCTTCAACACATTCCAGTGTTAGTGTTCTTTCTTAAGCATGTGGAATATGTTATTCATATTCCAGAACAGTTTCTTCTTCTGCAACATTGGTATAATAATACTTTCTAGAATGTTCTGAAGCTTGTTATTTACATTCTAAAGTAAAGAATATATTTGTACACATATATTTATAGTTAAAGAAAATAAGAGCTATATGCTCTTACATATTCTTGAAATTGTTTTCATTAAATAATATGTATTATCTAACGTATTTTAACAACACTATGTTTTTAAGATCCATCAGTGTTGTTCTGTACAAGTCTACTGATTGCTTCAGAGTGATGTATAGTAATTCCATTATATGATTCCCCTATATTTTACATTTTCATTTCCAAGGAGATAGAAGCTGCTAAATTAAACATTCATTCATGATTCTATACTGATCTATATGAGTATGGGGTACATACACAGAGAATAACAAGAGTTAAATACTCATTTTCCATAAATTAGCTTTGGTAAATAATTTTCCTAATATACTTAAAGTAGTACCTAAAGCATACAATACTAGAATGCTTTTTTGTATGCTTTGCACAATCTCTTTTGTTTCTTCTGTCACTAGAGTTAACTATTCTGGCTTAACTTTTTGTTATTATGCTTTTATAATTTTACTATATTTAAAGTTGTGCAATTATTTTTACAAATTTTTTCTAATATTATGAGGCAGTGACAATTTACTGAACTGCATTGAGACTAAAAATAAGATAATTAAATATTTTACCTTTATAAAGAGAGCTGTGCATTTCTGACTTTATTTTATTTTTTTAAAATTTTTAGTAATTGACTGATTCTCTGGCTCCATACAACTTTCTCTATACTGTTTTATGTTGTATTTTTCTTCATACTCTATAAGTTATCAGATACTTTATCCTGTGTTTAGTAGAAGCCCAAACAATAATTTTTTTTGCTCATTAATCCCCATAGAGCTAGAAATCACATTGTATGGCTTTTATTATGATGCATTTCTCAATATATATCAATATTTCTTTATTTTTCTTACCTGGTTTCTTCTTCCTTTCCTTTACTGCCTTACCATTTTAAAATAATATTGTTTTATCTTTCTCTTTGCAGGTCACTAAAGAAAATATGAATTTACAGTCAAAGGTATGCATGGGTCATTTAACCTATTGTTATTTTCTCTTAGTATTTGCAATCTTATATCCTTACACATAAGAAAGATGACTTTTAAGCAAATACCTTACCAGGAGTGTGTGTGTGTGTGTGTGCGCGCGCGCGTGTGTGTCTGTTGTATACAGAAATGAGGAAAGAGAAAAAGAAAATAGTAAATTTGCAAAAGCTGTCAGAAAAGATCCCTTTGTCTAAGAAATTATTTTTGCTTGTACTTTAATATTTTTGCTAGAGATAGATATATGCCTCTCAGTAAGGAAGCAAGATGAGATGTGATTATTATTAGAAGTGACTATTTAATCAGTTTCAAATGAACTTTCTATCACTTGGTGAAGTGAAATTTAGTTTCACTGGTACTGAGTCAGTTAACTAAAAGTTATACATCTAGCCCAAAAAGATGAGTTATTTCCCACTTATATTTACCAAACTCTTTGTGATGAAAAGAAAGAAAAACATAAAAAAAATTTCCTAACATACTGAAATTTTAAATCTAGGTTATAAGGAATAATAATTAACCCCAAATTATAAGGAATTTAGAGCTGACATTCTCTCATTCTCAATTAAGTCCAAAAATAGGCCTATGAAGTTTCACTACAATTGAGTGAAAATTACCCAACTTTTTATGATAAAGCAGCATGTACAACAAAACTTAACTTTGGCTATTTATTTCTTACTAATTACCCAACTTATTTTACTGGGGAACAAAAAAATGTAGATTTTTTTAAACAAAGGACATAGATATTGAAATTTACACTAATAGTTTGTAGATTTGCTGAACTCTTTGAAAACCTTAAAGAAGTATTTCTACATTTGCTTCAAAATAAAGCTGTTGAGAACTGAGAATAGTCCAGCAAAGTAAAGAGACTGGGCTCACCTCATCCATATATTCACAACCAAATTACACCAAAAGGAAGTCAATCCCCTAAAAAATAAGTAAATAACCACTACATACATAGGAGCAACAGTGTAGGTAGGAAGGGGTGGACAGAACTGCAACTAAATTGTGTTTAGAAAAAAATTAGGGGAGGGCCTCTCTTGTGGTGCAAGGGGTTAAGGCACAGCACTGTGATGCTATCCTCAGGCACTGCAGCACAAGTTCGATCCCTGGTCAGGGAGGTGACCCACATGGTACAGTAGACCTCTCTTGCCTCGCCCGCTGCTCCCCTCAGCAGTCTATTTCAGTAGATCTGCCTGTTCTGTTCCCCACTCTGTCTCTGTTGAATCCTCTCATCCCCCTGTACCTCTGGCCTATACCCCAGCTCTTGTATGCATAAATAAATAAAGCTTTAAAAAGAACAAAATTAGGGGAGCATACCCACAGGGGCTAGGTGGGCACTTTGTGGACCCTTCTCTATTGATGACTCAGGGTCACATGCCCACACTGGGGATTTTAAAAACTGAAACTATACTGAAAAGAGTCAGCACAGCATCTATATATAGGACAGAGGGGACATCACCTGAGAACTATTTAGTATGCAGAGTGATGATTACTGTCTTGAGCCTGAAGATTGTAAACTAGAAATGTTTGGGCACAAACTGGCTGGGAGAGTCAATTAAGATCTTTAGTGTCTCTTCGCAGAGGAAACTATTATTTGTAGCCTGATCCTCTGAGATGTAAAGGTACCTGCCTTACCACCACCCAGGGCCAAAACAGAGACCACTGAATGCTCTCATTAACCATAGCTTAAGCACGTGGATCTTAAAAACAAAGAAGCATCCAGGATATGACTCTGAACTGGAAAAGCAACATGCAAATGACCAACAAGAAGTGCTGAAGAGCATACAGAGATAGAGGAACTCTATCATCTTTTTGGTAGGAATGAAAACTGGTACAGTCACTTTGGAAAGCAATCAGGATTACCTTAAAAAAACTAAAAGTGAAATACCATATGACCCAGCAAGTCCACCCATGGGCATTTATTCAACGATCCTGAAGCCATCAATGCAAGTGTATTCCTGTAATATTTATTGTAGCATTATTTTCAATAGCTCGGATGTGGAAACAACCTAAGGAATGGAGAGCTGGGTTAAGAAGCTGTGGCAAAGACACACAACGGAATACATTTCAGTCAAGGAAAGATGAAATGTTGCCATGTACATTATTATGTTGCCATGTACATTATACAATGTAAGGAGTTCAAGGGTGTTATGTAATAAAGCCAGTCAGAATGACAAATATTGAATATTTTCCTGGTAGAGGTTTTGACAAAGCCTCTTACTTACAAAAATAAAGGACACTAAAAAATGAAGTCAGGTCTGTGGTTAAGGGGGGGGAGGGAAAAAAGAAAAGGAAATGGGTGTAATGGTTGGTGGCTAGGAAAAAAATGAGAAATAAGGCAAAAGGAAGAAAGAATTCTTGCTCTACTAGATATTGGTCAGTACTTTAAATTCTGATAGATTACTAGAAATTTTCAAAAGTTTTTGTGCACATTCTTGGGGGAGAGGGAAGGCTTAGTTTTATATTACAATTCAAAAGGTTTATTAGGAATAAGAGACAGAAAAAGAGAGGCAACTGTATAGTCAGAGCTAAGCAGGAGAGCTGGCTGCTTTGCAAAAGAAAGGTTTTTGTGAAAAGAAACCCTGCATAGTCACAGGCAGACAGGAAAGCTCTGGGGTCAATTTAAAACTGAACTAACTTAAGGAAAAAAAAGCTGTACTCAATATTATCAAATTATACTTAGATATTTAATTACCATAGGAGCGTCAATCCAATGGCTAACAATGTATGTACTTGATTACCTAATGAATTCTGTCCATTACATCTTTTGGGATGTTTAATTCTATCAGTTTTTAATAGTCTTCCTTTTTTTTTATCAAATATCTTGTTTTAATTTTAATTTTTCCTTTCCTTGCATACTTTTACCTTGATTTCTTTTTATAGCTTCTGTGAAGTATATCTGCATCTCTCACTTAATTAGTAATCTTTTGATAATTATTTGTGTCTCTTGCTACAATTTCATATATGCTCAGATTATATGACATTCTGACAATCTTTAAATTGGTTATTAATTATGCATAGTTCTTATGATAATTGACTTTCTACTCTTTTGATTCCTTTATTGCATTTTTTCTTTCTTAACTTTTGTTGAATTGATCCAGTTATAATTGCAGTTAATTAACATTAGTTTTCTTTCCCTATCCCTACTCCTAGTCTCTATCATCTGAAAGAAAAATATTATGGTTACTATTACTTCATATATAAAATTGCTTTAGAATTATGCATAATCTTAACTGCTATTATAATAAGTCACTCTTATTTCACCCTCTCCACTTATATTTCAGTTATTCTGTTATTTTTGTTGCAGTAAGCCATTCTTTCAGAAAGGATCTATCCCCAGTAGACATTGAGCTCTTGCATATCCAATATTAATTCTATTTTGCCTTCATAATTGAATGCTCATTTGATTAGCTGAAAGGTTCTAGATTTGATATCTCTTTTCCCTAAGTACTTAAGAAATTGCTTGATTGCCTTTAAATGTTTTTCTGCTCAAGCTGAAGCTTGCTGTTCATTTGATTCTTTTTTTTTTTACTTATTCTCTGAAAATTTTAACAGTTTTATCTCATCTGTGCAGTTCTTAAACATCAAGGGTACTTCTGGGGTTCAGTAAAATTTTATTCTTTTTTTCCCAGAATTTTGCCATTCATTTAAACTTTAGAGATATTTACTGATTTTTTGATTATCTATTCTCTCATTTCCTGCTGTCATGTTTGGCTGGAACCTGAGACCCATGCAAGATGAGTTTTAGTAGTTCTGCATGTATTGTTATATTAGTATTAGTATGTATTAATATATTGTTTGTTACCCTTTACATACTCTTACTTTTATTCACTTTTTTTTCTGATTTCTTGTAGTATTCCTTTCTTGGTCTCTAGCTTATTAAATTCAGTTGTGTCTATTATGTTTTCCATATAAATGCTCATACATGTTTGCCTACATAACAAGAATTTTGAGTGCTAACTTCACCATTTTCTGAAATATATTATCTATTCATATTAACTTACAAATAATAATTATATTACTATGTTAATTTTTTTAAAAAGATTTATTTATTATTTATGCATACAAGCACTGGGGGTACAGGTCAGAGGTGGCGGGGTGGGGGGTGAGAGGATTCACCACAGAGAGCAGGGAGCAGAACAGGCAGATCAACGGAAGTACACTGCTGAGGGGAGCAGTGGGCACAGCAGGAGAGGTCTGCCGCGCCATGTGGGTCCCCTCCCTGGCTGGCAGCAGGGATCGAACTCGTGCTGCAGTGACTGCGGTTTGCTTCATAGTGTGTTGCTTAACCCACTGTGCCACCAGGAGGCCCCTATGTTAAATTTTTTATTTTCCCTCTTTCAACTGTTTCTTCTTTAGTCTTGTTAATAACCTTGATGTCTCCATCCCATGGTGTGGTTTAACATAAATATTTGATAACTTAATGTTGTATGTTTCTTGTGGAATTCTTAGATTGAACAGTATATTTTCTCAGGCCAATTAAGGAAAATTATCCACTGGTAAAAACCAATCTTAATCTAACAGTCTTGCTTGAGAATTTTCAGAGAAAATTTAAGGTACCTGGATGCATGGAGAAAATGGAATCACATAGTCTTTCTGTTTTTCATTCTTTTCCACTAACTGTCTCTGAAGACATCAGTCACATTCTTTAGAAAATAGGCTGGCAAGTAGCCAAGGACAAAGATCAGTCTGGTGCTATTCATTTCATATAGCTGATAGTGAGGCAGATCCTCTGATGTAATATCTGAAGGCCACATGTATTACTCTGAAGACTGCCTCAATCTTCATTATCCGTTGTTGACTTTTTACTTGAAATTTATGGTGTGAACTGCTTTCCTTTGCTGTACTTTCTCCTTTGTTTTGGACTGAGGTTTTCCTCTTTCCTGATATTTGCATAAGTTCAATTCAACCTGTTTTCTGTTTTGAAAATTCCATAATTTCCAGTCTGGTGGATGGAACTGAGGTGTTCTATCCATCATGATTCAAATCCCCTTGATGAAGGAGTCTTTGTAGAGGACTTTCACCTGTCACCTGTAAATGCTACTTAAAAGATAGGCCCTTTAATTTTTTTAAAGAGCTACAACCATTAGAATTACAATAAAATGAATAATGATTCTAGGATACTGAAAGAGTAGGACAGAAATATGCCACTAGATTTTTTTTTTATTGCCTCAGTACCTTTTCATTTAGAAGTATTCTCCTTGATCCTTAACAAGTATAGGTACTTTCAAGAATCTTGCCTTTTCTTTATAGATCAGAAGAAAGCGAAAGCACTTCAACTAGAGTGAAGTTGCAATGAAGGATTAGTCTTTTATTCTTTATTTTTTAATGTTATTGCAAGGAGTCATCCTTACAATGAAAAGTAGCATCATGTGTTATACGGTAGGGAGAGGGGAACCCCAGAAACCCCAAACCTGCCCTCTCTGAATGGGTTCTGCCATCCACCGCATTAAGATAAATATATAAGATTTTTAATGGAAAGGAATTTTAATATAATTAGGGTATAATATAGAAAGGATAAAGAATATAGTTATTAAGTTAAGTATTTAAAGTTATTTATTTTTTTTGAGGGGAAAAGTTTAGTTAAATAGGATTGGCTTAAAGTAAGGTTTAAAAGCTTGTTATGAGTTGGAAGGATTTTTTAGTGTTGATTTATAGAAAATGTTTAGAAAGAGACAAATTTGGGAGAAAAAGAGTAAAATTAAGATGAAAGCTGTTATTACTAAGTTTTTTATGGGTTTTTACTTATATTTAGCTAGTTTAAGATTAAAAAGTAAGTGTAGTTTCTTTGTTTTTTTGCTTAATATGTTTTCTCCACATCTCCTTGTTGGTTTTTATTTTGCCTTTTTTTTTTTTAATTTTTTTTTGCTTAGTTTTATTTATTTAAGGTGGAACTGGGATTTTGGAAATTTTTTTTGGGGGGGGACGACCATGTTACAGTAGAATGAATAATAAAATATTACTGACTTATGAACTCACAACATTTAAAACCAGATGCCAACCAAGTCTTTGTCTTCAGTGAGTAATCAGCTTTCAACATTTATTAGTAGAATACAATGATAGTGTCCCTTGGAAAGAGTTAGGTGCACACAAATTTATGCAGATTTCTATTGTGTCATGGAACCCAAGTTTCTTTCATGATAACTTGCCAAATTATTAGCAAGCATCTTATGCTAATAGCAAACTCTCACAACCAGGCTAAAGTTATCTGAAAGAACATGCTAGAGAATTCAGAAATACTGATTCCTAGGCTACATCATTCTCTATTGATGCCAAGTGGACTGGTAAGTTACTTAATGATCTTCTATCAGATAACCATAAGGAAGGGAGGAACAACCATCTGTAGTTTTGCAAATGTTTTCTAAGTGATTCTTATGCACTGCTGCTCTTACCTCCTAACCTGTCCTGTAGACCTATAAATGTCAATTTAAATTTGAACTACTTATTCTTATCTATTGTTTAAGAAAAACATTCAGTAATCATTTTATTAGGGTTTTGCTTTTTTTTTTCTTGAGAGGTCGATATATTTTCATGACAGCTTTCTGCTATTATTCACACTAAAATATATAATAAATGCATAGCATACATTTATGCAATAACTGATTCACATTCACCCACTGGGTTTTAAGCAAAGTTTCATTTCTCAGCAATGCTACTTGAGCATGCTCATTTCAAAGTTATGATCAGGAGTTAATAAACCTTAACATGTTTGAATAATTGCTGCTGGGTTTATATGTGAGCCATTACAGTGAAATGTCATACCTTTAACACTTATTTTCATCAAAGGGAAAAGAAAGGGAAACTCACTTTCAAGATAGCTACAAAGCCTTGGAAGCACATTGCAAAACTACCTGATAGCAAAATTTTAGTTTATTCTCAGACTAAAGACCTGTAGTAGACTAGCTATTTTATTTTAAATACTTTTTCCTTAATGAATACTCTTTGTATATGTAAGTACTCTCAAGGAAACTGCAAGTTAAAATTTAAGTAATTCATTCTCTGAAAATTTAAGGAATATAATATAGAATTTTCTCTATAGAGTTACTATTAAATCAGAATTAAAGTAACAATAATCTACTATTTTTGTTTGTATTTTTAATTTTTCAGTCTGAGAGAACACGTGATTTTATAGTAATGAAATCTTATTGCTCTATTTTCTGGGATTCCATTAAATAATACATACCATCCTTGGTAGATAGGAATATTATCCTACTTTACAAAAGCAATCTAAGGAAACTCACCAAAGACACTTTCTATTCACTGTAATAACTATTCTGCTTCCCTCTAACCCAAATGCAGACATAAAAATTGGTTTATCTTGTGCTGTTCAAATTCTGAAAAGAGGCAAGATTAGGAAATTTACCAATGATTATTATAGACCGAAGGGAGAAAACTATGTTGTTAAGCAAAAATAAATTCTACATTCCCCAGTCTATGTTTAAGCTAGCTTTAATAGGTAATTTTAATTTAACTACCTTTTCTATGATTTCACTACAAGTAGTCTGATAGCAATCTATTTATAAATAATTATAATCTGCTATTATGAGTTTTTTGGGTTTTTGTTTGTTTTGTTTCAGTAAAACAACTCAGTGCTTTGTGAAATCATGTTTTCATAATTGTTAATACATATTTATCAGGTACCTACTTTCTAACTAGTCATATAAAACATAAAAATATTGTCTTTTAATTTTGCCTTTATCACATAACTACATTGAACATAATTCAGAGCTTTAGTTGTTCACAGTAATTTTAAATAAAATTCATGGGTTAATTAATATACTGTATATTTAAATTCATGTATTGCTAGCTGAATAAATTAGTGAAAATTAAAATAAAAGTAAACTAACAATGTGAAATTCTCCAAAGAGGAAATGCAAATGGCCAACAGGTATATGAAAAAATGCTCAGCTTCTCTTGTCATCAGAGAAATGCAAATCAAAACCACTATGAGATAACCACCTCACACCAGTGAGAATGGCACATGTCAACAAAATTAGCAACAACAAATGTTGGTGTGGATGTGGAGAAAAAGGAACATTACTACACTGCTGGTGGGAATGCAAGATGGCCCAACCATTATGGAAAGCAGTATGGCGGTTCCTCAACCTACTAAGAATGGAACTCCCATATGATCCAGCAATCCCACTCCTGGGAATATACGGAAAAGGCACAAAAACATGGATACAAAAGAATACCTGTTCCCCTATGTTTATTGCAACACTGATTACAATAGGTAAGACCTGGAAACAACCTAAATGCCCAAAAACAGATGTGTGGATCGGGAAGCTGTGGTACATATACACGATGGAATACTATTCAGCAATCAAAAAATGAATAACTAGACACTTTCATAGAAACATGGATAGAACTGGAGGGGATTATGCTCAGAGAAGTAAGTCAGAAGGCAAAAGAAAAATACCAGATGGTTCCTCCTCTAGGAGGAATATAAGGGAACCAAATAAAGATCAAGGACAGGAATAAGAACAGCAATAATAATAACAATAAAGACACAAAAAAATGAAAAGACAAGGACAAATTGGGGACACTTGGTGGGGAGGGGAGAGGGAGAGGGTTGAGGGCAGATGGGAGCATGGTGCACTGAGGTGATGGTGCACTGGTGATATGGTGATGGGGAATACATGAGGATTACAACTGATGTCAAATATATATAAATAAAAAAAAGTTAATATTAAAAAAGTAAATTAAAAAAACTAACACTATGAAATATAAATTTCAGATAAAGGGTTGTATATGAGAAGCACAATAATTTGAATAGTTCTAACAAAACTTGCTTCTGACTTGTTTACTATAAGTAAATACTATGTGTTTGTATGTGTATACATAGAGATGCATGCACATTTCACTTTAAAACTAGAACTCATAATGTATTGTCTTCATAGGCATAAAACATGAACTAAAAAATCATTTTAATTCAAGGAAATATGAAAAAATCCAAAATTCATCAGTTATTTTTAAATATTTGCAGTGTGATAAGATGCAGCAATTACTAAAATAAAATTCAAAACTGGTCCTTGTCCTGTTAACATAGGCAATCTCATTCATATAAATTGTTTTTTAAAAACAACAATTTATTAGAAATTCATTATCTATGTTCTAATAATTCCACCCCTAGGAATTTCTGTCAAGGACATCATCAGATGTGAAATCATTAATTTATGGCACAAAAAGTTTCCAAAAGTTTTACACATAAATCTGAAGCATTCTAAATGTCAAATAATAGCTAGTTAAACAGAAGGTGATCTTAGGAGAAATTGTTATGTAATTATTACAGTTGTGTATGAAAATTAATCTTATTATTTTTCTCTGTTTCCTCCTCCCTTTCTATTACCACTCTTTCTGAAAGATTGTTCTTTATTATACAGTTCCTTTAGAAAATAACTATAATGTCTAATGATTCTGAACTTCAGAAAATGAAGAGGTCATGTTTACTCAGCTGTTATTTCAATAGAAAATATTGCATTCAAATAATATACTAAAAAATAAGTAAATATTTTCTTGGCTATTGTGTTTATATATGGAGGAATGAGTGTGCATATGTTTAAGATATATAGAGTTGAAAATAGAGACAGAGAGAGATTGAGTATATCAACTGTAACACTTGGAGACACCATACTATTTTATTGTTAAAACACTAGAGGAAAAGTAATATCTACATTTAGCGCAGAAACCATTGTATTCTGGAAAAACAGTCATACAGAAGTAATTGTAACAATGGATTAATCAAGTACCAGAAGATTTAATGAATCACTTTGTTTGTGAAAACTAGTGTTCCAGTATAGTTAAGTGTGACATCTGTAAAGAAGTCTTCTGCATCTTTCATTTACCTGACTGCTTGCATAACCCTGGCATGAGCAGCGGTCTGTGACAGAAGGCTATCTTCTTAGTACTTTATCAGCAGAAGCAGGTGGTTTGATTGTACTTTATTTCCTTTTTTTCCTAAAGATTTTATTTATTTATGCATACAAGAAATGGGATACAGGCCAGAGGTGCGGGGGGTGAGAGGAGTCACCAGAGACAGAGTAGGGAGCAGAACAGGTGGATCTATTGAAATACACTGCTGAGGGGAGCAGCAGGCAAGGCAGGAGAGGTCTGCTGCGCCATGTGGGTCCCCTTCCTGGCCAGGGATCAAACTCCTGCTGCAGTGGCTGGGGAATCCCCACAGTGCGGCATTCAACCCCTTGAGCCACCAGGGAGCCCCTGTACTTTATTTCCTTAAAACTTCCAGATCTTGGCCTTTGAGGGTACAGTTATTATGCCTTGCTCTACAATAGGGTATTTTCTCCATATCACAGCACAGGACAGAAAAACACAGCCTTCTTTAGGGAATGATTGCTGCATTGAGCACAGTAGCAGTAGTTCCGGCACTGACTTAGTGCCAGCTTCAGGCAGTAGAGATGGATTTGGCCAAGTCCTGTCACTGGTGCTAATTCCAATGGATGGATTCTAACAAAGGATCAAATGGACTTCCTGAACATCCAACAAAAGTCAAGATTCCAATAAATTTTTAGTGATATTTGTATGTGCCCCTTAGAATTCTTAGGATATGAAAAAGAGAGAACCATAGAAAAAGACTGAATAGCTTGCAATTACAGATGGGATCTGAAATTTAATCTGAGGTGAGTGCCTTTGCACTGGGGTATCTAGTGACTCTCGAATGCTAATTGCAGACATAGTTATCTTTCCACTAGACAGTCATTCCTTGAGGACTACTAATTCTTATTCATATTAATCCTGACTTTCATTTTATGACAACATAATTTATATTTTGATACATCTTTCTTTAAAATGTAGATTTTCAGTAAATTAGAGCACACACCCAGAAATAAAATGCTTTAAGAATATAATTAGATAATGTGTGGATCCATTTGATGTAATACAAAATGGGATTGTGAAAATGAATCTTGACTTAGATATGCACATGCTTTATTTATCACTATATATCAAACTATACCAAAATTCAGTGAGCTGCACACCCATTACTATAATAGTGGTTCTGTGAGTTTTCAATTTGGACTGGGTTCAGTTGGGTAATTCTTTTGTTGTCATGTCCTGGACTCACAGATGCTGCTTCTGTCATCTGCCCATGGTGTGAAGCTGATTGTTCTAAAATAGCTTCACACGCAGATCTAGCTGTTCCCTATTAGAAACACAGGTCATGTCTCTTTACTATTAGGATAATCTCAGCTTATTCACATGGGTTCCAAAAACACCCTCACCTTTGCTTATGCCCCTTTGCCTAAAATGAATTAATTAAAACTCTTAATGTGAGCCTGTTATTATCATTCTACTATGAAAGACATTCAAATTTTGAAATGCTATAGAAATCAATTCACCTTTTTAAAACAAGCACATATGTGACCATCCTCATCTTCGGGACATCAGTTTAACACCTCTGCTCTAAACAATTTTCTTTTAAATAACTCAATTGAGAAAATTCTCTCTAATTCTAAATTATCTTGTTATACACTGAATTGTGAATGCAGCCTTTTTCATATCCTTTTAGTGTTTCAGTAACTAAGTCCCTGAGATGGCAGCTGACACGCTCTGCATACTATAAATTCTACTTTACATGGGATGTCATTAGAGTAGTTTGTTTCTCAGTGTCCTGTGCCAAAAATATGTCACTGCTGAACTTCTACATGTAGTTATTCTCCAATGTCCTCTGTCTTATACACAAGTGAATTTTTTTGCCAATTCATCATGATAACTCTTAATAACTTACAGTTTTGTCAACCAAGGAGACGTTTGTCCAGTTATTAGCAGATGTACACCTGGCAAAATTAATGACAGATAATATAATTGAGTACCTTTGTGCACATATTTAATTACCTTTGTGTATATTTAAGAAGATACTGTGTTTAGGATACATTCTAAGTTTCACCTGTGTTTTTTTTTAAATATGTTTGCAACTTTAAGAAATAATAACCAGATATCCTCATATGATTTAACAGATTTTATGAACTCTCATTTAAATTAACTATTATATTTATCTTATTTCTTATCTTTATAAAATCATATGGCATTTCAAACTTTGAATCAAGGAGACAGGGCTACAAAAGAAAAATGATGGATTCATTAATGTATACTTCCTTTTTAGAAAATAATCTTTTTACTATTAAATGCATTCTTTATAACATTTACTGCTTCAAATTAAAATTTAATTGAAATTGACACAATATTATTTAATAAGATGTCCAAAGGAAGCATGATGAACTTTTCAAATTTTTGGCCAATGTGTTACAACCTGTATTTCTTAATATTCAAGACATATCGCCCCCTGGAGAAAACACCTGTGAGCTTCCCTTAGTCCATAAGTCTCAGTTTTTGAAACATTGCAGTATATGATCAAAAATAAGAAATATATGCAATAAATGGAAAATTCTATTTCACATGAAATATTAAATGAGTGCTCTCTTTTTGAAAAGTATTCATACTAAAGAGGAATTTTAAAGAATTATCTAAAGTTCAAGAAAAAGTGGTATTTATATATTTAAGTTTCAGGGCAACAAAGATAGGAGGGACTAAAAATGTAAGAAAGATTTTACTCTATTTTAAATAGAGTTAAGGGTAAGTTGAGTTAGCTGAATGTATGTGGTTCTCTAAGGTAAACTGGCTACTACAAGAAAATGCTAAGAACCACGATGGCGATTATATGTAAGTTATATTCTCCTGCAATAGTTATTAACTTTTATGACTCAATATAATTGAGTCCTTGCCAAAACTTAGAGTGATCTTTATAGCTCAAAATTATTTTTGTAAAAAATCAAAAAAGGGAGAATAATTGAAATTCTTTCTAAAGACTAGTCTGTGTATCCTTACATAATTTCAAGAACTTATTAAAAAGACTATTATAAATCTGATATAATGAAAACTTTCCTGTTTCAATTATTCTATCAACATACTAATTTTTATTGTTAGGGTCCTGTTATTCATATACATGTATACTTCATATATATATTTATGTGTACATAAATAATCATTCATGTGTCCTTGTTGGCTCATTATTTAGCCTTGATGTTGCAACAAACAGAATTTTCAGTATTGTTGTGTCCAATAACTCACAATTTAAAAGTTCAGAATCTTTCTAACTCAAATACAAAGATTTAATTGATATTTGAGTGCTTTTCCCTATGTACTTACAGAACACTTTGATATACAATGACAGAATAATTAAATATATTATTTGGTTTATTCTTTTCAAAGATGATGCCTGTTGTCTGTGTAGTGTTTACTACAGGATGTCTCCTGTTGCAGCAGTTTGGGGGAAAAAGACATTTACAGACCTTTCTGGCTTTGATGTGAAAAAATAAGCCCTTTTTCTGTCTGCTATCTAAAAACCTCTCCATATTACTCAGTAATCTTTGCTGTATAGTTGACCTAACCTCTCATTTTCAAATGTCATCCACCTGAGCTAACAGTGTAAATGTAGTATCCATGCTTTAACTAGGGAGACTTGACTTTATGGTTTATTTAATGGTTTTAGTCCATTGCATATGATGACATACCCACCAAAGGCAAATAAACTCACATGTTCAGAAAATTTATAAAGCATCTTTCATTTTTCTCTTTTTTATCCTACTTTGCAAGCAATACTTGAAAGAAGTTTATGTGTCCACTTTTAAGCAGGTCTTTAAAATACATACAACTGGTTAGATTAAACAGATATTGAAAATGGCCTGTGCAAATTTAGACTTAGGCAACAGAAAAGGTATCAGAACTTACTTTGTATAGCATATTGATAAAGCTCCTTACACTGGAAGTCAAAACAAATAAATAGATTTTACCAGATACTAGCTTTATAACCCCAGCAAATGCCTGCTTTATTTTAATCTCATATTTCCTCATCCACAATGGATGAATAATATTTCCTATGTCATTATTCTTATAAGAATTTAGTTCTAGTAATTGTTCATAATTGTACATAACACAGTAATTCTTCATATGAACAAGATATAATAAGAATAAAATATTAAACTGTAAGTATTTACTATCTTTTCACTTTTCCTACCTTCAAAGGAGGGAATGTCTGTGTGTGTGTGTGCACGTGTGTGTGTTTGTATATCTAATGTGGAGAGGTTGGGTCTTTGCTTTTCATCCATTTTAATACTGATCATGCTATCAGGAAGATGAAGAGTAAACAGCCAAGAAAAGATAAGTTAATTTATATAAGAAAGATAAGGAGGTATCCAAGAAAAAAACTTGGAATACCTGGAAGTTGTGGTTGCTAAGTGAGATAACACATATACATATATGACATACACATACACATATATACCAGAGCAAAAGCAGTTAGAGTATATATTATACAGTACACATTATGGTATAGCTATAAGAAACAAAGTCTTTAATTTGTTTACTACTAATATATTTTAAAAAACATGTCCATATATCACCCAATAAAGGAGCACCAAAATATATTGGACAGCTAATAAGATCTTTGAAAACAAACATAAAAGAAAATACATACATAGAAGGAGTCTTCAACACACCACTCTCACCAATGGATAGATAAACGAGACAAAAAATAAGCAAAGACACCAGAGCTCTAAATAAGGATCTAGATCTCATGGGCTTAACAGACATTTATAGAACACTACACCCCCAAAAAACTGATTATACATTTCTCTCAAGTACACATGGCTCATTCTCCAGGATTGACCACATACTGGGACAAAAGAAAAACATCAGCATGTACTCTAAGATCAAAATCATACCAACTATCTTCTCTGACCATGAAACCATCAAGCTAGAAATACACCATGAAAAGAAAAAAAGGAACCCTCCTCCCCATTTAACACATGGAGATTGAAATCTACACTATTGGAAGACTACTGGACCAAGGAGGAGATCAAAGAAGAAATTAAAAATTCATTGAGATGAACGATAATGAAGATACAACTCTACAGAATGTCTGGGACACAGCAAAAGCAGTTACAAGAGGAAAATATATAGCAATACAGGCACACATTAAGAAACAAGAAAGAACACAAAGAAACAACTTAATCTCAAACCTGAAAGAATTGGAAAAAGAACAACAGGAAAGCCCAAAAGCCAGTAGAAGAAAGGAAATAATAAAAATCAAAGCAGAAATAAATGAACTAGAAGTTAAGAAAACAATCCAAAAAATCAATGAAACCAAAAGCTGGTTCTTTGAAAAAATAAACAAAATAGACAAACCCCTAGCTAGGCTAACAAAGAAAAAATGGGAGAACATGGAAATAAATAGGATAACAAATGAAAGAGAACAAATCACAACAGACACAGCAGAAATCAAAAGAATAATCAGAGACTACTATGAAAAGCTATATGCAATCAAGTTCAACAACCTAGAAGAGATGGACAAATTTCTACAACTTTACAATCACCCAAAGTTAGATAAAGAAGATATAGAACACCTAAACAGTTCAATTACAAGTAGTGAAATTGAAACAGTAATCAAAACCAAAAGTAAAAATGTAAAAGTTCATGACCAGGTGGCTTTACAAATGAATTCTACAAAACTTTCATAAATTAATTAGTACTTATCCTACACAGACTCAATAAATTGAAAAAAAAAAAAAAAAAAAAGGGATACTACCAAACACATTTTATGAAGCCAACATCACACTAATACCAAAACTCAACAAGGACAACACAAAAAAAGAAATCTCTCTAATGAACATTGAACTGAGACCAAGCTCTCTAATGAACATTGACATAAAAATCCTCAATAAAATCTTAGCCAGTAGAATCCAACAATGCATCAACAAGAAAATCCACTATAACCAAGAAAGATGTATTCCAGGAACACAAGGATGGTCCAACACCTGAAAATCAATAAATGTAATCCATCACATCAACAAAAGAAGACTAAAAACCACATGATCATATCAATAGATGCTGAGAAAGCTTTCGACAAAGTTCAGCATCCATTTATGATGAAGGCCTTTGAAATTTTCCAGATAGAAGGACCATATCTTAACATAATAAAGGCCATATATGACAAGCCCATAGCAAATATCATTCTCAGTGGTGAGAAGCTAAAAGCCTTCCTCTTAAGATATGGAACAAGACAAGGATGCCCTCTCACCACTGCTCTCCAATATAATACTGGAAGTCCTAGACAGAGCAATAAGACAGGAACGAGGCATACAAGGAATACAAATAGGGAAAAAAGAAGTAAAACTATCACAATTTGCAGATGATACAGTAATATAGAGAAACCCAAAAACTCTACAGAAAATAACCAATGTGAAAAAGAAAAAAAATAAGAAAACCATTCCTTTTACAATTGAAAAAAAATCAAATACTTGGGAATAAATCTAACAAAAGAGGTGAAGGATCTTTACAAAGAAAATTATAAAAATTTGCTAAAAGAAATAGAAGAAGATACAAAGAAATGGAAAAATATCCCTTGCTCATGGATTGGAAGAATTAACATAATCAAAATGGCCATCCTACCAAAAGCAATCTACAGATTCAATGCTATTCCAATAAAAATTTAAATGACATTCTTCAAAGAAATAGAACAAATATTGATGAAATTCAATGGAGACACAAAAAACCCCGAATAGCCAAAGCTCTCCTAACTGAAAAAAAGGGAAGTGGAGGGATCACACTTCCAGACTGCAAACTATACTACAAAGCCACAATAATAAAAACTGCATGGTATTGGAACAAAAACAGACACATAGACCAATGTAATAGAATAGAAGGCCCAGAAATAAGCCCACAGGTTTATGAACAACTAATCTTTGACAAAGGAGCAAAGAATATGCAATGAAATAAAAACAGCTTGTTCAATAAATGGTACTGGGCAAACTGGACTGCAACATGCAAAAGAATGAAACTAGAATATTACCTTTCACCATATAAAACAACCAATTCAAAATAGATTAAGGAACTTGACATAAGACCTGAAACCATAAAATATCTAGAAGAAAAAGTAGACAAAACCCTACTTGACATACATATCAATGACATCTTTAGAGATATAACACCTAAAGCAAAGATAGTGAAGGAAAAGATAAACAGCTGGGACTACATCAAACTTAAAAGCTTTGTACAGCAAAAGACACTCTAACCAAAACAAAGCAACACCCCACCGATTGGGAGAAAATCTTTGCACATAACACTACTGACAAGGGACTTATCACAAAGATCCATAAAAAGCTAACCAGACTAAACAAAAAGTAAGCAATCCAGTCAAAAAATGGGCAGAAGAGCTAAAAAGACATTTCTCCAAAGAGGAAATGCAAATGGCCAACAGGTATATGAAAAAATGCTCAGCTTCTCTTGTCATCAGAGAAATGCAAATCAAAACCACTATGAGATAACCACCTCACACCAGTGAGAATGGCACATGTCAACAAAATTAGCAACAACAAATGTTGGTGTGGATGTGGAGAAAAAGGAACATTACTACACTGCTGGTGGGAATGCAAGATGGTCCAACTATTATGGAAAGCAGTGTGGTGGTTCCTCAAACTACTAAGAATGGAACTCCCATATGTTCTAGCAATCAATCCCACTCCTGGGAATATACGGAAAGGGCACAAAAACATGGATACAAAAGAATACCTGTTCCCCTATGTTTATTGCAACACTGATTACAATAGGTAAGACCTGGAAACAACCTAAATGCCCCAAAATAGATGATTGGATCAAGAAGATGTGGTATATATACATGATGGAATACTATTCAGCAATCAAAAAAGATACACTAGAGTTATTCATTGAAACATGGATGGAGCTGGAAGGGATTATGCTCAGAGAAGTAAGTCAGAAGATAAAAGAAAAATACTGAATGGTTTCCCCCTAGGAGGAGTATAAAGGAACGAAATAAGCGACCAAGGAAAAGAATAACAATAATAATAATAAAAATACAACAAAAACAAAGACAAGGACAAATCAGACACTTCTTGGGAGGAGGGAGGAAGTGTGTTGAGGGCAGAAAGAGCACAAGGGACGGACAGAGGTCATGGTGCACTGGTGAAATGGTGATGAGAAATCCATGGGGACCACAATTGAAGTCAAATATATATATAAATAAAGAAGAGGGAAAAAACCTAGCATAACAAAACAAAAATAAACAACTATAAACCAGAAACATTCTGTAGGTGGGGAGGAGGGAGAGAGGATGGAATGTGGCTTTGTAGTGTAGTTTGAAGTCTGGAAGTGCGATACCACCACTTCCCTTTTTTTTTCAGTCAAGAGAGCATTGGCTATTTGAGGTTTTCTGTGTCTCCAGCACAACAAGGGACTGTTGTGATGGTGCACGGATGAATTGGTGGTGGAAATTCTATGGGGACTACACCTGAGAAAAGAATATGTCAGACTATAGTCTAACATTATTTTTGTTGGTTAAACCTAACTCTAATACTTTTCATTCATATACACCTACTTCTTGATTCACCTAAGGTCACTCACTCTTTATCTGAACCCCCCCCCTTAATTTTTTATTCAACAGTATTACGGATTTCACCCAGTTAATGATGAGTACCGGTTCCCCAAGTATTGTGACTCAAATACCTCTTATGTAACTTTTCCAAGTGTGTCTCTCTTATAATATGTGTACTCCAGGGTGTCACAACTTTACCATGCGATCATTAATTTTTTCAGTGGCTCTTGAGAAATTCAATTTGATGAACAGCATGTTTAAATCGTTATCATGCTGTGTCCAAGAGGAATTTCATCAATGCTCTTGTGTGGAAATGGGGATAATATAAAAGTAATGTTACCATAAGCACAAGGAAAATATTAGTGAGAACAAAAATTAATTCTAAACCCTAAATTAATTAGGTACAAATTCCTTCCATTTTAAATTCATTACCAATCTGTGCAAATTAATCATTCTAATGGTTTAATTCAAAATAACTATGACATTGCTGATTTGTTAAACTAGAGGCAGATATGGAAAATCTGCTTGCAAGATAAAAGGAAAAAAAAAGCTAGTCAAGTGCTTTGCTCCCTTCAGCAACTAAAATGAATGTCAGTTTCCCAGCCACTACCAAAGATAATACTCGTAAGCACTCACTGGACAAAATTTCAGCCATAAATTATCCACGTATGACCATACTGAGAGTATCCCAAAAGGGGAGACTGTGCGTGGGGCACACAAGTTAAACACTGAAGTAAAGCACCACCCAAAGTGTTCTGCTGCCATTACTACCCTTTTCAAATTGACAGGTGACATTGCAGACTCCTGTCTCCCCTAGGACATCAGAGTTTGAGTTTAAATCAAGTTTGTCTCATCCTTTCAATTATGAGCCACACACAAAAGAAAGCTGAAATCAAAAAGAAAGCTCGGAATTGACATACACAGATTTCACTTCTACAGGAAACCCTCAATTCTAGGTCAGGGGCAAGTAAAGAGTAGGGGAAACAGTGCAAAAATGAACAGGCTACAAATTAATAATTGCTTATCCTGTAATCCTTTATCATGATCTTTTTGTGTAAATATTTTTATGTCCTCCCCACTTTACTTAAAAGACTTTCTGATGTTAACTTTGTTCATAATACATAAAATGTCTGTCAGTTGACTCTTCACATGCTGCATCTGTGAAAAGAGATTAAGACCTAAAAGCTCACAAATTCTTTTTTGAAATGGTTTTAACATAAGTCCCTGTAACTCAGTTTTCTAATACAACCAACTTACATAATACCAACCTAGATTTTCATGTCAAGTTCCCTCTGCTGGTTCTAATAGTCACAGAACTGCAATCATCCTCTAGGCAAAGTCATTTACTGACTTATACCACATCTTAAGTAGAAATTAAACTGTAACAAGAATAGAATTAGAATAGAACTGCCTGTTCTTCATTCTTGAGAAAGTCGAGGGATTTTAATGAAAAGGAAAGCTCTATGGGTTAGCTGTGCCATCAATATTTTACCTATGTGAAGTGTTGTGTTTAAGCTTATATGTACCTATGACAGATCACTTCATGAATTGCCATATATATTGCCATTATATATTCTTTAAAAATACAAACTTTCTAGATCATTCTCACCTTGGTTATTTAAAAAGGTTTTTTCTTAAATAATGTTAAACATATTAAAGTAATTTTGTAGTATGCATGCCAAAATTTTTAACTTTCTCAGCCTTTATACTGACATATCTGTTGAAACATTATTTGGACAACTGGCTTAATGTTAACCAAATTTTACGTTCTTTTTTTCTTATAACTTGCCATGTTAAAACTTGAGGATTTCTGCTTTAAAGACAGTTGTGTCCTGTTAATCTTATTCAAGTTAGGGAAAAGAATATATTATCATATTCATATATGTGGCATCTAGGTGGAGCTTCTGAGTTTTGTTCTACTTAAGGTATTCTTATATAAAGTTTTTCTTATGGAGATAATTAGAGGAAAAATAGGGTAATAAGCTTACTTTTCAGTTAGGAATGAGTAAAATGATCAAGTGGCAAATACAAAAACAGACCCATATACATAGGGAGAATATGTTATATAATTAAAAATGTATTTTAAATTAATATGTCATGATATTCCAAGTCAGGGACTATATTCAATAACAAGGTGGTCTGTTGACTTTTGCAAAAAAAGTTTAGATTCTACAATAGTCTACAATATAGTTCTAACTATATTAAATAACTGACTAGAAAGACAAACTATAAATAGTTGGAGTCATTAAAAAATGAAGAGAAATCCAATTTATCATTTAAAAAAATCAGAGTGGTTTTACCATATTGTAAATTTTTCATTATTGGTATAATGTAGGCACAAACAAGAGTAAAGCTTCCTGATTGGCAGGAACCAATGCGAATGGACACCACTCATTCATATGTGCCCATATATGGCCGTCACTAGCTAAAACATGGAGAAACGTGAAGGTCTGTTAACATAAAAGAGCTTGTCACACTATGATGGTGGATTATGGATGCTTTGGCAGTTGGTGCCAGATACTACTAGCACCTGGGAGAGGGTGCCAGTACTGTACTTCCAAAACATTGACACAAACATGATGTGAACCAGCATTACTTCAATTAACTTATTATAAACAAAAAAGACCTTATTATAGACCAGTACATAGTGTGTTGAAATCTATGTAAAATATAGATATATGAGCATATATGTCTGCAAATATATAGAAAGGAACTAAAGGAGTCATAGTACATTGTTGACAAAGGTTACCATTGGTGAATGGAATTTGAACGAGGAAGATGTAAAAAAGCAATGGAAATTGGAAACTTTTTCTCTATTGAAAGTTTTTTCTTAAATAATGTTAACATATTCACAAAGTAATTTGATAATATGCATGCCATTTTTTTTTTCCCTTTTCTAGCCTTTATACTGACATATCTGTTGAAACATTCTTTGGATAGCTGGCTTTATGTTAAGCAGATATTATGTCTTTTTTCTTACCACTTGCCAATGTCACAGTAAAATTTATAACAAAACTTGAAATAAAGTTATTATTGAAATAATTATCATAAACTTTAGTAGCAGGAATGTCCAAATATTTGCTACCTAGTCTTAGTACATACAATGGAACCAAAGAAAATAATAAATGTTAAGAAAATTATTTTCATCGTGAAAGTGGAAAAAGAACTTATTTGTACCAACGATTTAAAATTATCTTCCAAAATATTTATTTAGGAATGAAATATTTCAATCTCGGGCCAATTACCCTAAGTACCAATGTTTAGAAGCATGCTTAGTTTGATTTGGCATGAAGTCACATTAACAAAATACCAGTCAGAAAGCAAAATATTTGAAAACCAGATTGAATCTTTATAGGGAAGTCTCAGAGGGCATATGAATGATCATAATTACAATAAACTGTCACACTATCTTTTCTTACAAATTATTCTTAATTTTTGCTACCCTTACATATTTTTATTTTCCTAAAAACACAAAAATCTACCATTCTACTTGGGGCCTGTGTGGGCTCAGCCTACCATTTCTTTTTCCCTAAATGCTGCTACTAATCTTTTCTAAGTGAAGTAATTCTCATTTGTTTTGTTTTGCACCCAGCACTTGCTACAAATCTCTTAAAATAAAAAATCAGAAATATTACTCCTTTGATAGAAACATTTCATATAGTCTTGGTAACCTAACTTCACTTAACATTCTCATTTACTCAACTACTGTATTAAAAAGTGTGAACTTAAATATCCATAAATATAATAATGACCATTGTTAACAAAAAGGGACTGTTGTGGTGATCAATTCAAGTTTGAATCACTTCACAAAATATAACTCATTAAAGTGCCTTGACTAATACATGATTAGCCAAAAATTCAAACTTTTTAACTTATTACAGCAATACTGTATTTTTTCCAGTCTGTGAAGAGTACTAATTTACACTTGTAGCTCTTAGAATTATAAAACAATTCTCTAATATAAACAGTGTATGAAATAATCCAATTGTACTGATAGTCTTAACAATTCTATTATAAAGTCTTTAATATAAATTTCTTGTTTTGATATTTACATGTGTGAAATGTTTGAGTCAATCACGAATATTTAATCATTTAAATCATTAAGATGGACTTAACTAGTTTGTAATCAGTGTTTATTCTTTAAAAAAAAATACCTTGGTGGTAGGTGATGTGTGGTAACAAAACCTTAAGCCTGTGATCTATACCTCTAAATCATACACAGTATTGTAAACAATGTTACCTCAATTAAAAAATAATAAATAGAAGTCAAAGAATTAGCCGCTTAAATCCTATTAGTTAGCTTTATAAGCTACTAAATTAAGAGCAAAGCAAAGTATAGGTAGTACAGAATGTTATGTATTAAGTACCTGACACAGGATTTAATGAAAATATTTCCATTGTTTACATAGAACCGCTAAAACATTTTGATAATGAAACAAGAAGCTGTGGAAGACTGGGAAGGAACCCATCCAGGTAGGAACAAGTGCTCCAAGTTTATTGTCCCTTAACTGATCTCAATGATTTCCTACTGTGTCAATCCAGATAAAACTGGATACATCTAAACCCTGCTGGTGAACACAGTTTAAAATTAAACCAGAATCTCTATTCCAATAATTTAATCTATAAACTGTGCACAGGATGAATCAGGAGAATCGCTGTAGTTGGCAATTAAACAATGTCGTTGGATACTTGTTGGATGGAGGAAATGGTAAAGAGAAAAATCAAAGTAGAATCCCAGATTGACAGAGATTGGGTAACTTCACTACTCATAGTAGAAAATGTACAAGCTTTCTTTAGAAGAGTCTGAAAGACCCGATTGTATAGGCTAATGACACTGAGTAGGGGTGTGAGTGAGAAAGTGAAGATTTCTTTAAGGTCTTGTTATTTTATTTGTGTCCAATAGTATCTTTCATCTCCATCAAAATACTTACCATTTTGTACATTTTTCTCATTTTGACTAGCCTTTAGCACTGTTACTGTTTTATACTTACTGCATAATACTTCTAGCAAATTTTCTCTAATTACATTTCTCTCTCTATATATATATCCTATTTGACTTCTATTGTTATTATTCTAGGGAATCATGTTCTATTTACTTTTGTGCTCTTAATGGTCCTATGACACTTTGAATTATATACCCTTGTCCATGTCCATACAATTTAAAGATTGGAAAGTTTTCTGAATATCAATAGCCTTAGTTGTTAATTTTACTTCACTTAGTATTACTTTGCTCACAGTTTCAAACAGAAATAAAATAAAGACTCAAACTAAATTCCATTTCATTTATTTTAATTCAAAAACATTCATACCAAAAATATTACTAATACTTAATATTAGTAACAGTATATTCTAGAAATATTCTCATTACAAAATTTAAAACTAAAAGGGTTTTAAAGTTCTTAAACCTTTAAGAACCAAATAATGGAATGTTTTCATAGTGGGATAATCTTAAAATAATTTTATTAAATGATGTAATTGTGTACTTTGGAATTTTATATTTTATGATTTAAATATATAAATAAATGAAGTTAGTAAAAAGTAGTTCAAACCACTAGTCAGCCAAGTTTTCATAAAAGAAAAACAAGCAATGCTGTCATTTTATTTATTTAAAAGATTTATTTATTTATGCATACAAGAACTGGGGTACAAGCCAGAGGTGTGGGTGGTGAGAGGATCCACCAGAGACATAGTGGGGAGCAGAACAGGTGGATCTATTGAAACACTGCTGAGGGGAGCAGCTGGTGAGGCAGGAGAGGTCTGCTATGCCATGTGGGTTCCCTCCCTGGTCAGCGGCAGGGATTGAACTCTTGCTGCAGTGACTGCAGTTTGCTTCATAGTGCATTGCTTAACCCACTGCATCACCAGGGAGGCCCCAATGCTGTCATTTTAACAACATCTTTATCAGTATCAGAGTCATGTAGTGTATTTCTCACAGGTAATCTTCCTTTCACCTCATTTGTGACATTCAGCACAATGATGTGGTGGGATTAAAACAGTCGTGAACTGGTCTACCTGAAGCACTAAGAAAATGATTACATTTTCTTGTAGGTGTTGCTTATTGTTGTTAACTTGCAGGATCTCTTAGTATATCTGGGGTATTAATGCCTTGTGGTTTGTGTGCTTTGTGAATATCTTCTACCATTCAGTAGTATTTCTTATTCATCTGCCAATATTTTGTTCTGCAAACTTTTACTTCGGGAGACTCTCAATTCTTAATTTTTGCTTTTATTTGCTTTAAGATGAGGGTATAGTCTCCAAAGACATTGTTTTCATTGATGTCATGAAACATATTGCCTATGATTTTGTCTATGTATTTTGTAGTTGCAGTTTTTACATCTAAAGATTTATTTCAGTTTGAATTAATTATTGTATATGTAGATAGTAATCCAAACTTGCTCTTTATTTTTGTCCATCCTGTTATCCCAAGCACTATTTGTTAAAGAAATTCTATTTCTTCTCCTATATGGCTTCTTTGCTATAGATTAGGTATTGATATATCTAAAGATTTATTTCTGGACTTCCAAACTAATTCACCAATCCACTTATCTCCAACAGTACACTGTTTTTAATGCTATTAAAAATAAATTTAAATTAGTTAACCTGATACCACCATCTTTCTTCTCTTCTGTCAGATTGGTTTTAGCTATTTGGGATCTTTTATGGTTACATAACATTTTTTTTCTAATAGAGTCTTGCAATTTTTGTTGTATAAATCCTTCACTGCTTTAGGTAAATTCCTAAATATTTAGTTGTTTTTGTTGTGATTATAAATGATATTATTTTCTTACTCAATTATAGATATTAGTAAGAGGTAGACTAAACTCAAGGACCTAAATATAAAGTCCCTTTGAAATGGTATACAGATTTTCTTTCTATAAATACATTTCTTTGTAATCCATAAGACTTATAAATGAGTCTGAAAAAAATTTTTAAAAAACTCTCTTCTCATGGGCATAATTTAGTCAATTTCTCTGAAAAAAATTTTTAAAAAACTCTCTTCTCATGGGCATAATTTAGTCAATTTCACAGAATTTCAGGTCTTTAAAATGGTCATATATTGCAGTTTAAAGCATAGAGAGTGAGCCATGGTTTTCTGATCATTAAAGTTAAAAATTGTAATAATTAATGACTATGAAATTTCTATGTTCTTCAAAGACTAAGACAGAAAGAATAATAGATAAAAAGGCCTTTTTCTATTTTCCAAGTAATGTTTATAGCTTCTATGTTGTATTTTAAACTTAAATTTATATAAGTTATTTGTATATTCTTACCCCAAACTATAGATTCCCTATCAATATGACATGTCTCCCATATATTCATAGCAAAAAATCTAAGTAGCATTTTCGAATGAAAATATAACTCTGTTTTAAAAAATTAAGCTATTTGCTGTGTACCTTTCACATACATTTGAAAAGAGGCAAAAAGGAAAAAAAATTAAATTTTTGAGAAAAGTTTATGTAATTAGTGATAAACATAATTTCTCACCTTTGGTCAGTGAGACTTATAAGGCCAATTTTCTCAGCATAGTTGCCTTCGTTGACTTTAGGTTTTTAGTATTGTTCATAGGAATGACATCATCCATCTTCCACATCACTCTTAACTTCATTTTCATTCTTACCAGATATTCTCTCATTTTAAGTCTAGATCTTGAATGCATCAGAAACATTTCTTGTTAAGTGCAAAGAAATTAATCATGACTTATCTCTTACCCATTTTGAACTTATATAATTGAGAGCACTTTAAAAACATTCTAAATATCTTCAGTCTTTTTTAAGTTTCATAAAGCTCTACCAAAGTTCAAGGATTGGTGCATAATTCAATACAATGATTTCAAAATTCCTAATTCAAGCATTTTATGGCCCCGTTAATCCAAGAGATTTTATTATTTCTTCAAGCACAGTTTCATACTTACTAAACTTGTATGTCTAGTCACATTAAAAATTTTGCTGACTATATTATAATCTTAAAAATCTCTCGTGACATCTGCAGTGGAAAGTAAACAAGGACTTATATCAAAATGTATTTCCAACTTGAAGTGATATCTCTATTTCTAAAAAATAATTACTTGAATTGTCATTTAGTATTTTAGTGAGATTTATCAAAAGCATTCCTATACTTCATTGAAATTTTAATTTTGGGTTTTATATGAAAACTCCAACTAACATGAGAATTGTGTTAGCTTAAATGCAAATGAGAAAAAAAAAAAAAACAGAATATAAAAACTAACAAGCCAACAACACCTCATATCTGCCAAAAAGGGTATTTAGAGCCGTCATTAAAACCTGCAAAAGACCAACAAAGAATGTGAGAAATTGTTTAAAATTTTAAACTTACACTAATTTCTTCACACACAAAAATATCATCATTTTTTCTGGGTAAATCCAACATCACATGGTTTACTTAGCTTCACATAATAAAATACAGGCATTTCCTGTGTAGTATTTTATTATAGCATGTCTTATAAAGGGCCTTCATTCTATAGATTTAAAGATGCATTTCTATTTTAGATATGTTTTATTCAGCATTGCAAATTCATAGTCCCACTTTTTACTTTAGTCTTTGCTGTCATGATCACCTATAAATGGACTTTCAAACAGCTTCATTCAGCTGTATGCAAATAGTAATTAGCCTTGATCCCATATGGTAGACTGCTCTCTTCCGGTACAGGACATCATCCATGACAAATGTACAGAGGAGTTAATGTCCACAGAGGCATCACTGGACAATGGTCAGTGGAAACACCAGGCAAGCAGTTAAGCAATGCCTTTCAGGAAGGTCCTCACCAGGCCCTGTTGCAACTGAGCACTGGGCACCTGTAGTACCCTTGTATTTTCCATTTCCCACTGCTCCACTCCCTGTGTTCTTCAATTTTTTTTTGTCTCATGTTCTATATTCAACAGGATGTGGGTTAAGTTAGCTGGAATGAGGAATGGTGCTTTATGCAGATGATGTTTAGGGAGAATTATGTCCTGTAGTCACAAGTCAGACTGCACTGAAAATCATATTCGGGTTGTAAGTATAAGGGAGGGGGAGCTTCAAAAATATAGCATTCATTTCTTCAACAGGTTTGCAGTGTTTAAGTCAATGCATTTTAAGTAAAAGAGTAAGACCTTGAACTATGGGGTAGAGACTTTGCAATCCTGGGAAACTCAAAAATAACTTTCATGAACCCGATTTGGGGCCTATCAGACACAGTTTCCTACCCAATCACAGAATGGTCTCCCTTGTTTGGAGACACTGCAGTTCTCACCTGAAGCAAATTTTCCATAAATTGCTTATCTTCCTTAAGATTTACCTTCCCATCCTAGTTGTCCACGTGCATTAAAGAAGATCAATATCAGTACAACCTGAACAGAAATGGGTGGGCAGCAATTCTGTTCTGGCCTGCCTGTCCACCTCTAGGCAGATGTGGGTCAGCAAGCGAGAGTTCCACGAATAGGATCCCTCTTTCATCCACTGCAAATGCGGTATGCTGTGAGCCTGGTTGTATAAGAAAACAATTGCCCTGGGAAATGTACACACCTCATGTCAGCACCTTTGAACTGGAATAAGTTCCTAAAAACAAATTTATCGGTACCTGAAGGGGGAGAGCCTATACCTCTAAAATACAATGATGTAAACCTTTACCTCAATAAAAGAAAAACAATTATTCTGAAATCTTGTTCTAATATCAGCACTGCTAGAACTTGTTGCTGATTTTGACTTTATGAAAAGTCAATTATTCCCTTGGTACATGTTGAATTTCCTGTTTGGTTAACTTGTTTGGTTTAAGACCCTAATACATGGGACATTGTCACTTGGTAGCTGAGAAGGTATATGGAAGAGAAATTCATTGGATCATGGAGAATCTGTGAGGTCAACATTTCTTTGATCTCTGAAGGGTATTAATATGAAGCTTCTGGATTCCAAAATTTCTCCAGAGGCTGACAAGAGTTTCAACCAGTTGTCACTTCTGTCTTGCAGGGTCCAACCCTTGGACCCACTTTGCTGTCTTACCTGATGTTTTTCTGCTAGAACACTGTGGGCTGTTACTTCCCTTGAGTTGGAAAACAGTTTGCATTGTGCCTGTAAATTTGTTCATCCTTGTAATTTATGTAAGGATTTTTTCTTAATATGCAATTCTCAAAAAACAGCAAATCTTGTTTTTCTACTATTCTATGGGAACATTAGGTCTCAGAAATGCATACTGTGTGAGGAAAATAAACAGAAAACTAAACAAAAATAAAGCAAACTATAAACAATAATTATTTAGAAAAATTATAAATGTATTTTGAGAAATAATTACTGAGGGGGAAAAAGTTAATGTAACCCATGGGTTGAACAAAACAATTGATGAGAGTAGGAATATCAAAATAGAGGTAGTTATCTTGCTGGATGGAGTATTTTTAGAATAGTAAAGGGGAAATATACACTTGGAGAATCCATTACACTTAGATATAAGTTAAAAAGTTACAACTTCCTGCTATATGTCCAACATCAGAACTTTCCTAACCCCAATGAAAGACACTGTAATGTATTTGGCTGGTACTGTTATACTGTCTTGAGAACAGATTTATCTGAACTGTGAAAACAAAAATATATATTATTAATTCATGGCAAGGAATATCATAGTGTTTCTTTAAAATAAGTAAAAGAAATATCTTTGGGACTACTTATCATGAGAAATTTATGTCAGAGGTAGTTTCTATCAGCCAAAGATATTTAGAAACAACAATTTGGAAGGTTCCCAAATATTCCAAATGTCACTGAAGCAATATTGACCTGAGAAGAGATAAACTACACTGACTGAACCATGGAAGAGTCACCTGTTAGAAATCTGAAAATCAAAAGAATACCAAACACTTGAAAAGAAGTGACAATGTTGATGAACACAACTTTGCTGCTACTAAAATTTAGATCAGTAACATTTTATTTACTTTTGATAAACCATTGGCATCAGTTTTTGTTCCACTGAGAGATAAATATCTCCATTGATGAGCTTCAAGGACATTACTAATTATGAAAGGAATTACTAATTAAATGATAACAAACTTTGCTTTGTGACGTCTTTTCTAGTCAACCCACCATATTTTTGTTTTTACTTTTCCCAGCTCCATACTTTGCTAATACACTCAACTTCCTATTAAACCCTGGCTCCTCAATTCCACATATCCAAAATCTTATCTTGTTATGCTTTTATATGACATCTTCTCCATGAAGTAATTTCTGTTTACCCACAAATATAATCTCTGCCTTGTCAGCAATGTACAGTCATATTTCACTTAGGACTCTTTTTGAATTTTGACCTCATATCATGTTGTGTACTTACATGATTTTCTTATTAAAATATGAATACCTCAAGGGAAATTTTTAATTTGAATCTTTCTTATTTTCTCTATAACAGCTTATATGATATCTTGTACACATAGTAAGCACTTGGTAAACCAATAAGTAGATTACAGTCTAATTTCTAAACAAGTCATAAATTAAGAACATGTAACTGTCTGAGAGATCTGAATGATCAGAGATCTCAAAATACACTTCTTCAAAGAAGACATACAGGTGGCCAAAACACATATGAAAAGTATGCTAATCATCACTTATTAATAGGGAAATGCAAATCAAAACCACAGTGAGATATTACCTCATATTTATATGAATACCTATGTCAGAAAGAAAAGAGACAAGTGTTGACTAAGCTGTGGAGGAAAAGAATCCTGATACACTATTGGTAGGTATGTGAACAGGCAGAATGGTCTCTATGGAGAGCAGTGTGGCAATTCCTCAAAAACTTTGAGTACTTACACATGATCCATCAATTCCTTTTATATACCTATATTAAGAGTATAGAGCACATTCAAAAATACTCATGTGACTCTATGTTCATTGCAACACTGTTTATAATAGACAAGCTCTGGAAGTAACCTAAATGCATATCAGTGCATGAGTGGATAAAGGAGATGTAGTATATATACACAATGGGAAACTAGTCAGCTATATAAAAAATGAAATCTTAACCATTTGCAACACTGTGGATGGACTGGGAGGGAGTTAGGGAGTTATGCTAAGCAACACAAGTCAGAAGCATAAAAATACCAGGTGATTCACTCATATGTGAAATACAAAGAAACAAAGCATAGGAACAGACAAAACCAGCCAAAACAAATCCTTGGATTCTCACTGCAGAGCTGAGGTCAGCAAAGGCGAGTGGGCTGGGAGCACAGCATGGACTGTGGCCTGTGGTGAAGGGTTATCAGTCTTTCATAGTGAGCATAGTAAGGTAATTTACATTTGAAGAAGGGTGAGTCTGTACTTCTAAGACATATGCAGTGATCAATATCACCTCAAAAAAATAAATAAGAAGGAAATATGATTGCATAAAAATATTAAAGGAACACATTTGGAAAATAAATCAACCATATTGGCAAACCAAGTTGGCAGTCATAAAATGCATTAATTTGGTGAATAACTTTAGAAATATTCATTTTATTACATATTTAAATACAAATGGAATGTTTATATTTATTATTAAACATTTTCCTATTTCTTAGTTGAATAAACTATTCTGGTCTCAGTATGAATACATAAAATGAAATATGGTAACATGTAAAAGTGTGGAATTTGTAATTATTTGCAAGACATAACACATAAATTAATAGTAATTAATAGTAAACATTTTGATTTTGAATTAATACACCATCAGAAATTATATGTATGTTTATGAATACATGTATGTTTGATTTTATTTAAATAGAAAATCAAAGGATACTTCATAATTTGTCTCTCAATGTTTTAACATTCTTTACATTTCCCTAAGACACAAAATTTACTAAGGTGCCTTTTGCATTATTGATGTTGGCAATGGGGCATATTGATTTCTTATAGAAAACTGAATAATCAAGTTTTATTTTTCAGTCAGGGAAATTGACATTATTATAGAATTATTTTGCCATTAACTATAATCTTCCCTGTGAGTTTGAAAGTTATTCCATTGTATGTTTTTTTTTTATTTAATTGTTTTTAAAAGCAAATTTAAGCTGAAGGTTAGAGTAAATAGACATCCTACTTTGCTTGTCCTGGTTGATTCTCATTGCCTCAATGTTTTATGTGATTGTCACCTTCACTCTAAACATGTCCAAGTATGAATGAATTATCATCTTAGGCTGTCTTAAGATAGCTAAGATTCTTAGGAGATACCAGGATACATCATGGGTTTTTGAAATAAATAAGTAGGGACCTTTCATTAAAGATATTCCTTCATCTTTCCTTTTGTTTCTGCCTCAGATAGTCACATATATCCAAGCTGCTTGTGGTCATATTTACAAAAGTTTTGGCTCACTGAACACAGAGGAATAAACCTCTTGAAAAACAATATGATGATAAGAAATTAAAATCTCCGAGTGAGAGCCAAGGGAAGAGGGGTAAGGGTCATTTGCTGATAGGAAACAGGAGCAAAACTACTATGTGCATCGAAAGGTGTGCAAAGTAAGTGCCATAGAATAGTGAGAATTACACACCATGTAATCCTTTCCTTTTTCTTCTTTTGGGAGAGGTTGGAAATAATTTTAACTTCTTGCAAACGAAATTCGTTTTCATCTTGAAGAAATATTTTCCTATTGTACTACAGAAAATCATAAAGTTGTCTGCATAATAATAATTTGCTTTTTATGCAAACATATTACCTTAGGTTTCCAAAGGATCAGTCCTAAAATTTAAGTGTACCATTTAATAGAGATATTCCTACAATATAAAGTTTTAAGAATGTGTCATTTAATTACTACATATAGATTAACCTAACCTAGACATAAAAATGAACTTTTAATTTACCCACCACTTTTTTTAATCTGAGTAGATTTTATGACATTTTAAAGTAAGAACTTATACCTGAAAATGCATTTGAGTTACTGATATCTATAAATACAGTATATGTCTAAATGAATATACTATGTGTCTTAGAGGCTCCTTAGCATTTCATTTATTTACCATTTTTCCAAATAATATTATCTATTTATATATTTTTATAACAAATTGGGTTACAAAATTATATTTCTAAATGAGCAAAATACATTTTATAACATTATTCTTAAAATATGTGTACCTTTGAGGTGTCTCCATCAACATCAGGCAAGAACTGATAATACGCAGAGTGCATTTTAATCCTTGTTTTATTTTTTAAGCTTAATTTTGAAAACTATCCTTTTTCAAATTTGATTCTTCAAACACTTTGAAGGCACATTGATATAATCAAAGCATTCTTTCAGAAATACATAAGTATGAACTATCTACGGCTCCGTTCACAGCTGTATTTCATATATTCAGACCAAGAAATCCATTTACAAAATAAATGGCCCAAAAATTATCAGTTCATATTACAATTTGTATTTATTATCCTTCTCTATGTGTTCTTTTAGTTCTTCATAAATGTATGCTTCCAAAAGTCAGAAATATAAATACAGGACTGAAGAATTTCTTTGCATGTGTGTGCAGGTTCATAGTAGTGTTCACACTAATATCAGACTGAAATGTGCTTCTATTATCTCATTTAATTCTCCTTACAATGTAGATTAGTATTACTTTTTCCAAACTTGCAAATAAGAACCATGAGGTTTCAAAGACTAAAGAATTTATTCCCAGAGTCACATTTCTAGGGAATGACAAAACTGAAATTCAAACTATTTAAACTTACTTCTTTTTTAATGTTCTTTGTGTTACTTTTGATGGTGGGAGGATGGTTGATGATAGGAAACTAGAAGCAACTAAACTGATTATCAGTGATTGATTAATTACTATATAGTATTAATGGAATGAAAATTTATACTGATGATAAAATAAAAAAAACAATGAAAAACATGACAGAAAGTTAATATGATAAATTACTAACATCAATTATTTCTAGGAAGAGTTTTCAATAAATCTTGATATGGCAGGAAAATAGGAATTTAGGTATGTGTGATTACATAATGATATCTGTATACTTTTATGATATGTATGCATGCTTTATTAAAGTGTATTTATGATACATGTCATTTTGAAAAATGATAAGTTCTACACTTTCAAAACTGTTGGCTCCACAATCTTCCGTCTTTCTAAAATATGATGAATCTAAAGGCTATTCATTCTCTTGGTGAGCTATAAACAGTTCATACAAGGAAAGAAAAATGGTTCTGCTAATTTATCCTGACAACTGGCTCTAGGTATGACAGCGCTCAGGCTGGCCAGTGGACTGTCCTGACAACACATTAGCAAATGGAAATTGGTTCTTTTGCAGTACAGGTGATTCATTCTTTCAACTTAGTCATAGTGTCACTTTTGATTGAACCACCTTAATGAAAGGAGCACATATGTTTTCCTCAAATTTGATTCTAGTGACTCCAATAATTAACAGCTGTGAAATTAAAAATGAATCATTATGATTATATGATATTCTTGTCTATTATTGGTTGATATAGTTATGATAAATAGTGCCTTATCCCCAGTGCAAAAGATTTAAGTTGCATAGACTATTTGCCTCATTTTAGACTCTACACAATGTTAAATTACTAAAAGTAGACTGCCTTGCATAGTGTTTCCAATTCCAAGTAGATGTCCAGTGTTGTGACAATAGTAACTGTGTCAGCAATTCAACTTGCTTTGAAGTCAGTCTGGTATTTTGGTTCAGAGGAGGTCAATTCAGGCATAAGCTGAAGAAATCTTTCTAAGCACAGAAGAAACTACCTTAAATTATATTAGACAAGGAACTTAAGTCTAATGTGAATGTAAAAAAAATAATGGCTCTAAGATAATTGCATAGTATTGCTGGTGATTTTCCAAAATGACCTTGTTGTAATTATAAAAAGGCAAAGTAATACATATAGGTATAATTTTGATCTAGGACATTAATATTCAAAATAACATTTTACAATTTGCTTCGTACTGGTTGTGATCAGGCCAGCAATTAGATGTCCTGCTGGTTTCCTACCTATATTATATCAGGTAAGCCAGTTCACCCCCAGTCTCTAAGAAGAGGGCAGACACAATGCCCCAGAAATATTTTTTTCACATATCTGCTCTCCTGCTTGATGAACTCAAGTAGGAAGAACAATGAAATTTTTCTCTGACTTTTGACTGTGTGATAGCTCAGAGAGTTTTCTTTTTTTTTTCCCCTTATCCAAGTACAAAAGTACATCAAGTGCATGTCACACCACTGCAGCTACTAGAGAAGACAAGGAAAAGAGAGAAGAAAGTACTATTTATTTTAACATGTCATTATTTCTTTAAGCATTTTAGTTAGGGATCTTAGCTCATTTTAAAAGAAACCTGAACATATCATTTTATAGACATTGCTGGCAAATGTGCTTATGCTTGTCTGGTTCTTTTAACTATTCAGTCCAATTCCAAAATGTTACTCACATTCTAAAAGAAGAGAGCCTTTCAGTTAAATATTAGCCCTGTTCAATTTAAGGGCAATCTCATTTACTAAAATGAGATTGCATTACTCAGAGAAAGATAGACAGGTGATTGGTGTATGATGATAATCTGTTTCCCTCTACTTATCCCTTGGAGTTGGAGAAGAGTTTAAAGAACAAATAGGACTTAATTTCCATCATGGCCTTTGACAATTTTCAGTCTCTGCTGTTCTGATTACCACTGCTGCTGATTTAGTTTGTTGTCTATTTTTTGTTATATAATTGACATATTCCTTACTGATAATAAAGTTAACCTGAATCCCTCTTTTATTACCAATTTTAGGTTAAGAAGTGAACTGAATGTTTATTGGTCCACATTACTCTCATTACTGAACCACATATCCAGATATCCCACTTTTTGAAAGTTCACATTATTCTACTTCAGTTTTACCAAAAAAACCTACATCCGTATATGCTTATTTTACCTTCATGACATAAATTGTAAAGTGAATACAATGTTCAGTGTTTATATTTTGAGGCAACAAGAGAAACAGGGTATGCTGGAACAGTAAGAGTTGGTTCATCAAGTTCCTTCCATGGGAAGAAAATCAAGTCACCAGGCTTGAACATAATGACCAAAGTCTAATTGTCATGATGTTTACTGTACACAAAATGTGATCCATTTTGTCATGTTGTTGACATAGTAGACAGCTCCATCTTTACCAGAGACCTGTGAAAAAAGCTACAATGTGAACTGGGAAATTGTCAAACTTGAAGGTGGTCTCCGTAGGCTAATAGTCTCAACAAGTAATGGTATTTGAAGGAAGCTACGTCCAAACGCAGTGAATGATTTTAAAGGTTTGGAGCAATAACAATAAGTATATCAATATTGACATTGGATATGGAGATTAGAATTATGGAGTTGACAAAGATGTTGTTCAAGAGATTTTGGTATCCAATGACCAAGAACTGCAAAGCTGATGAAATTACAAGAGGAAGGGAATATAAATGGAAACTAAACCCAGTAGCAAATGGAGAAAATGAAGTCAACCAGGAACTGAATGTTAAGCACTTGTATGAGATTTCTGCTAAAATTGACAGTGCTGCAATGATTGCAGAAAAGCATAACTTTAATTTTGAAAGAGCACATAGGTGTGAGGGTGCTTTTGCAATGTTTTAAGTGCCTGTAAGAAATAATACGATAGCAAAATGTGTGAGGCCAAATAGGCAAGTACATTGTCATATTTCAAGCCTTTCACATCAGCTACAACAGATGATTAACCTCAGTCTTCAGCATGGAGGTGGACATACAGAAGACACTGTAAATGTTAGTGATTGTCATGCTCTGATAAATTCAATTGAAAATGAGATGTTAATAGATGATGTTCTTTTCTCCCTTCTAGACCCCAGTCTTCTGTACCTCCTACAACACCAGTTTCTGACAACTCAGTCTAATGCACATCATCACACCTTCTCAGGCTTCCAGTGTTTTTGCCACCTCTGGATTCTGACAAATGAAAATGTACAGTACATTATGTGTACTTTATACAGGCTATGTATTTAACATATTATTCTTGATACTAGCTGCATGTTAGTGTTATTTTAGATTTTATGTATTATTTGGTATGACATGGTTATTTTTGAAATCTGTAAATACTAGAAACTTTTCCCATATAAATTCATGCTAATTTTTTATTAACTTTATGCCTTCAGCTTAGGAAAGTTTTCTTAGAAATTTTCTACTTTATGATTGAGGGGGAAATCTGAATAATGTGAGAATTAGCTAACCTTTTAAAGAATATATGAAAAGAATATCTAGCACAAAATAGATATGAGTGATAGAGCTGAAAATTAAATCCAGTCATCCTTATATGCAAACCCTTACTTTTAACCACTAAGCTTCATGGCATGGATAAAGCTTAAGCTATGATTAAGTTATCTAAAAGAATACCCAAATTAAATACATAACTTTATAAAATAATGATAATTTAAAATCACGTTCAATATTATGATAAGTATTTTAAGATTTAAGAAATAAGAACAACTGATACTAATGTCACAAAGGTGTTAAAAGAACAAAGAAGAAAGATTTCGGAGCACATTATCACATTTCATTTCATTTTGGATCACACTGTTATAAAGTAAGCTTTTTAATAGCTATATTTTAAATAAGTAAACATTTTCATTTTATCTCACACATACTATTAAGAATCTATATTCATTAATTTTATAATGATTTTTAATGTTAATCCTAGAGACCAAAGCTGTCCATAATTCTCATTCATTTTATATTTTCAAGTGGAGTTAATTTGGGAAATTCTTAACTTTGAGATAATTATCTGTAGTCTCATTCTCGTCCATTGCATTACAAAATGTTTATGATAATTCAATTCTCAATGAAATTAGATATAATTTTAAATCCTAATTTTTATTCATTTTTACTATATAATATTCATGCTATATTCCATAAATCAAGAAAGTTTATTCATAGGTGAATTTATGTAAATGTGTAGTAAAAGGTTAGGTCAATCACATTCCCAAACTACAGCCTTATTATACACAGAGCATAACTTACTTCAAGATGTGTATCTACTCTATTGTTTAATTCTGAGATACAGTAATTGACAAATTAAAAAAAAAAATCCAACTACAAATCTTTGAATAAAAGCAAGGTAAGAAATCACAGTATAAAATGACAAAACCAACTTTCCAGAACTTGTGGAAAATAGCAAATTAGTACTGAGGGAAGTATATAGCAATCCAGGCCCACAACAAGAAACAAAAAGTGTTCAAATAAATAATCTTATCTCCCACCTTAAAAGAACTAGGAAAAGAAGGACGAACAAAAGCAAAAATAAATAGAAGGAAAGAAATGATAAAAAATTAGAGCATAAGTAAATGAAATAGCAATGAAAAAGACAGTCCAAAAGATTAATGAATCAAAAGTATTTTCTTTAAAAAATAAATAAAATTCTAGCTGGGATCTCAGAAAGCAGGAGAAAACTCAAACAGAGTCAGAAACCTAGAAGGAGATGTTACAATATAAATCTCAGAAAATCAGCGCACCACAGGAAATTATTATGAACATTCGTATGCTAATAAGTTGATAAACCTATATAGAAGAGATGGGCAGATTCTTACAAATTCGCAACCAGAGACTGAATTGAAAAGAAATAGAAAAACCTGAACAAACAGATTGCAAGCAAGGAAACTGAAGTAATAATCAAAAATTGTCCTAAAAACAAAAACCCAGTACCAGATTTTCACCAGTTGAGTTCTACCAAACCTTCAAAGAGGATCTAACACTTCTTTCACAAAGTCTTCCAAAAAACTGAGAAAGGGAATTCTTCCAAAGAAATTTTATGATGCCAACATTACCGTAATACCAAAACCATACAAAGACAACACAAAAAAAGAAAACTACAAACCAATTTCCCCAATGAACATATATGCATAAATCCTCAAAAAATTATTAGCAAACTGAATTCAACAATGGATGGGAAGGATCATGAACCATGACCAAGTGGTGTTTATTCCAGGGACTCAAGGATGGTTCAGCATCCCAAATTAATCACTGTAATTCACCACAACAATAAAAAGAAAGATAAAATTTATATGATATCAATATATGCAAAAGAAGCATGGTAAGATTCAACTATACTACCCAGCAATTCCACTCCTTAGTATCCTCCTGAATAATACAAAAACACTAATTCAAAAGGAAATGTGCACTATATTCATTGCAACACTGTTTACAATAACCAAATGGAAACAATCTGAGTTCCCCAAACAGATGACTAGATCAGGAAGATGTGGTGTATATATATACACACACACACACACAACAGGATATTAATCAGCCATTAAAAAAGATAAACTCTTGTCATTTATGTCAACATGGATTTTTGTGAAGAGCATTATGCTAAGCAAAATAAGCCAGAAGAAGGACAAATACTGGATGGTATTGTAACAGGGTGGTCCCCAGGAAAGGGGAAAGTTCCAGAATCCTGATTCTGCCCTAAGTGGTTGGAACTGAGCAGGGATAAGAAGATTCTACAGAGAGGATATAGGACGACAGAAGGATGGGAGGAAGAAGGAAGCCGGATGGAGAGCAGCAAAGAGACATCAAGGAGGCGTGTGGAGCAGAGGGACATGTGAAAAAATTGTGCTTGTTTTTTGGTCTTGGACTGGTTGGAACAGATGTGGGTGAGAGACCCTTGGGGAGGTTAACAATGGCAGCTTTCACCTTGATTTTGATTTTGCTCTTTTCCTCCTGGATTTGTCTGACTCTTTCTGACCCTTTTCTATGGGTCTCCACTGAAAGATCCTTTAGATATGAGGTAGGATTTTGGGCCTTGCTTTGGGCCACTCCTATTTGGCTGGACTTTTACCCTCAAAGAGATGGGTGTATGCTTTGGGTGCTTAACTTATAGTAACTATATTCTTTATCCTTTCTGTATTGTACTCTAATTGTATTAAAGTTCCTTTCCATTAAAGGTCTTACATGTTTGTCTTAATGTGGCGGATGGCAGAACCAATTCAGAGAGGGCAGGTTTGGGGGTTCTAGGGCACCCCTCTCCCTGCCCTGTAACAGTATCACTTATCTGTGGAATATAAAAGGGAGAAAAGCTAATAAAAACTAATAACAAACCCTAGAAATCTGATTGTAGAACTGAATGTATCAGGGTGGGGGAAGGGGAACAAGTGAGAACAAAGAGGGGAGGGAGCAAAATGGAATATGGTGGTGAAAGATTGGTATTTGGGTGGTAGGTTATGTGTAGTAATAATATAATAGGGTGATCCCATATCTTTAAAACACTGACAATGTTGTAAACCAAAGTTACCATAATTTTTTTAAAAATCCAGAAATATAAATAAAACACAAATCAAAGTATCATGGCATTTAGTGAAAAAAAACACTTCATTCTATTTTAGTACAATGTTAAAAATTAAAATCAGGAGATAAGAGTATATAAAAGGAGTTGTAAAAAAAAAAAAACACTAAAATCACACAGATCTTTCAAGAAAGTTCATCTTAAAAAGAAGACTTTACACAGGTTCCTATCTGGAGAAAATGAAATAGCCAAAATAGAACAACTTAAGATACAGAGAAGAATAGAAATGGAGGGTTGATATTGCTTTTTTTTTTTTTTAATTGTAAACAAGACTTTTCTTTATTATTTTTATTTGTATTTTTTTATTGAGGTCATATTGGTATACAGTGTCATATGTGATTAAAAGGTACAGTTTTATACCTCTTTAGACACATGTTACTACACCACACCTACTACCCACTTTTGTAACAAGAAGGAAAAACAGGTATATATGCAGCTGTTCAGCAGATTTGGTAAAAACCAAACTACGATATTTGTCAAATGAAATCTTCTTTCCTCTGTAAAGTAACAGGGAACACTTTTTGCTATACTGATGGGAAAGATTAGCAATTTGAAGATTATTGAAAATGTTTGATATATCCATGATGAAGATTAGAAAAGCACTAACTACAGGGACATTATACAAATCTCAGCAAGCATTGTAACCTCAGATCATATTATTGGTCATAAATCTATAGTGGTGATAATGTGCAAGGTCACATCATTTTTTACAACTTATATTCATTGCCTGGAGGTGGCACTGAAAAGAGAGTTAGAGTCCTTAAAGAATATAATTAAGTGATGAATCCCTGGTGTAATTTAAAAGAGATTTTCACAAAGAATGACTAATTTCAAGTTAATGAAGTTTGAGTTTTCAGGTATCCTCACTTGTACAGGTTACTTCCAATACACTGCAAGTGACCCTGACAGCTTTATATTTGTTATTATAGTCCTATGCTATTTTTTTTTTAATGGTTCTGCATGGCCTCCCTGGTGGTGCAGCGGGTTGAGCACCACACTGTGAAGCATCCACTACATAGCAGCGTGAGTTCAATCCCCAGCCAAGGGGGGGACCCACATGGAGAGGCTGACCTCTCCTGCCTTGCCCACTGTTCCACTCAGCAGTGTATTTCGGTCAATCTACCTGTTCTGCTCCCGCTCTGTCTCTTGTGGATCCTCTCACCTCCCGTGTCTCTGGCCTGTACCCCTGCTCTTATATGTATAAATAAAAAAAATCTTTAAAAATAAACAAACAAAAAATAAATAAAATGGTCCTGCAAACAAGCATAAAACCCCAAATCTGAATGCAGTCCCAGGATATTAAAAAAAAAAATAGGGTAACCATTAGGTAGTTAAGTAAGGGAGCCTATGAACTGGATTTTTGATGAGAATGAAGGTGAATGGTGGGCCTGAAAACCCAAGGTAAAGAAATTTGTGTTTGGGAAGTGGAACCATTGAAATCAATTCACGGTGAAATATTTAAGAAAGACTTTAAATTTATGTTCTTTAAGTGCACTCAGATTTTTTTCATTTTATTATGATAAAATTATGAAATCTATTTTTATAATTTCTTGAATCAATGAGTAAAAGCTTTGTGGAGAATACTCAATGAATTCTGTATTAAAACCCAATTGATATAATCCTGTATAGGTTTAGTTCTAGGAAGATATTTATATCCATTGAAAATCAGGATGTTTAATCTTACAGTAATGAGTAATATGATTATTGTGCTTCTTTTTTTTTAACCTAGATTTTAAACAGAAAAAAATATTCAAGCAATTACATTAATATAGAAGGATGCATTGCTCATATTTTGCTAATTCTTTATTTTTTAGTGCTTATAATTACTTTTATGGGAAAAATTACATTGTTGAAAATTATAGAGAATGTGTGAATGAACATATTGATAGTTAATCATAAATAATTTTATGACTTATCATTCAAATAAATGAACGGTTATTTCAAATATTTAAGTTGAATTTTTACAAAACTGAACAATTACTTCAGTAAATGTAAATATCTTGACAGCTGAATTCTATAAAATTCAGTTAGCATTACAATGCATTCCATTTTAGGGAAAGTTGTCCTACTTAGAAAACACTACTTAATTGGTAGTTGTGCAAGTATAATAGGTACCATTAGTGCTTCATTGTTTTGACTTCTTGGCTGGAAAAGCAAGTTATTATCCTGAGCAAGGTGAGATGTATATTTTGCTTAAGCCATTCTCAAGGGATTACATTAGCAAGAATTCCTTGCAAGAGGAAGAAACTGGAATATAATTAGTGTAATTATTTTAATTAGTGAAATTTATTGCTCACATTTCATTTAACTTCCTTTTCAGAATCAATGTATCTGCCTGTCACATATACTAAACTTTAATTCAAATTTTCAGTTGGTAATTTTTGTTGTTGTTCAATATCAGAAATATAAAGAGAATTTTCAGTGAAATTTTTCTTCTATTTTTTTTTAAATATATTTATGCGTACAAGCACTGGGGTACAGGCCAGAGGTGTGGGGGGTGAGAGGATTCACCACAGAGAGCGGGGAACAGAACAGGCAGATCAGCTGAAGTACACTGCTGAGGGGAGCAGCGGGCACAGCAGGAGAGGTCCACTGCGCCATGTGGGTCCCCTCCCTGGCCGGTAGCAGGGATCGAACTCTTGCTGTAGTGGCTGCGATTTGCTTCATAGTGTGTTGCTTAACCCACTGCGCCACCAGGGAGGCCCTCTTCTGTCTATTTTAAATACTACATATAACAAAAAATCTTAAAAGTTTTATCTAGGATAAAATTCAGCCATATATTATGGAATATGGGTTTATTATGAAAAATGATTGGATTCAATGATTGAGAGTACAAATTGATAATTATTTGTAAAAGTTTATTTCAGAAATATCTTTCCTTATGAATCAGTACTATAAATATACAATTTTTTTAGATTTTATATGAAATATTTAAAATCTGAAATACATTTCAGATTTTTTTTTAAGCTAGCAGATGTGAAGAGCAAGGGGCCTAACACATGTTCAATGTGAGTCCTTTTAATAGCCTGCCTATTAACTTCAAACAAATCTTCCTTAGAGTTTACTTAAAAATCACAATTGTAAATACACTAATCACATTATTCACATTCTATATTGGTGAAATTGCATACTTACTACAATTTTAAAAACCCAAATACTTTGGCTGTGGGTCAGGCACATGTGCGAAGAAGCAATGGGTATGTTCCCAGCTGGGTTAACTGTAACATGGTGATCCCCAGGAAAGGGGGTAGTTCTAGAATCCCAGTTCTGCCCTAAGTGGGTGGAGCTGAGCAGATTAAAAAAAAATATTGAAAAAAGGAGAAAGGAGAATGGAAGGACAGAAGGAAGGGAGGAAGAAGGATGCAGGATGGACAGCAGCAATGAGGTGTGGAGGAGGCAAATGGAACAAAGATACATGTGAAGAAACTGCAATTGCTTTTTAGCCTTAAACTAATTGGAACAGATGTGGGTGAGAAACCTGTAAGGAGGTTAACTATGGCAGCTTTCACCTTGATTTTGATTTTGCTCTTTTCCTCCTTGTTTTAACTTTTTCTAACCCTTTTCTATGAGTCTCTACTAAAAAGTCCTTTAAACTTGTGGCAGAATTTTGGGCCTTGCTTTGGGCCAATCCTATTTGGCTGAACTTTTACCCTTCAGGAGATGGGTAACTTTAAATGCTTAACTTAGTTACTATATTCTTTATCCTTTCTATATTGTACCCTAATTGTATTAAAATTCCTTTCCATTAAAAGTCTTATATGTTTATCTTAATGCGGCAAATGGCAAAACCCATTTTAAAAAAGCAGGTTTGGGGGTTCTGGGGTGCCCCTCTTGCTGCCCTGTAAGAGATTGAGGCAAAGTCTTTATTTTTTCAGTTCTTATATAGTAAATGAGCACAATCTATTTAGTAATGTTTTTTTTTTATAGTTTTATGCTTTTGTCTCAATTTTGCTGTTTAAAATCTCCTTCAAACAGTTCTAGAATGTCAATTATTGCTAAACACAGAAGATTGATGTTCCTTTATGGAAAGGATGAATGCATCAGAAAAACTTAATTAATGTATGAGAAATAGTGCTATTGGGCATGAATTCATTGTTAATGAATTGGCAATGTATATATAAATATATATTTTATATATACGTAAAATGTCTTCAAACAGAAACTCATATAAAACAAGATAATAATTTGATCAGTTGACAAAAATATTGTAACCAGAAGCTTACAAGAACCCAAATCTTCATTGCCCTGGAGGCAAAGTATCAGTATTCACTGATTTCATGTTTGCAGATGCTTTGTAGAACATAGTCACCAGGAGTAAAGAGAATTTACAGCATAACTAAAACCAACAAGATATCTACACTGAAGTTCATTTCTCACGTGACAGGGTTAAGGAATGCTCCAAACATTGTGAAGAATTCTACTGGTATTTTTATACTCTATTAGAAATAAAAATCAAATCATGTTTTATTCTTGTGGTGTTGTGGCATTAAAAGTCCAATTATAGTTAAGTCCCTTCCTAACTACCAAGCACAGAACCTGTCCGTTCTCCCTTTCACAACTTCCAGATTCTGGATTTCATTTTATTTTGAAGCTCACTGGGAAATGTCCATTCTCAAGCCTTAGCATGTGCTATTCCTGCTACCTGTAAATGTCCTACCTGACATTTTTCTACCCATTGAACTGCTAAAATTTATCAAAATTCCAGCTCCAATGTCACTTTTTCTGGAATGACTTCCCACATTTGTCAAGGAAGAGGTCATCATTTCCTCTTTTGTGCTTCCATAGCATTTTGTAATTTCCTTTTCACATCTGTCTCTCCCTTGCATTGGGAACTTCTGCAAGATGGTAGAGTCACTTGGTAAACATATGTAGCTCCAGGTGGTACATTTAGAATACAGCATAATTGTGAAATCAAACCTACTTTCATATGTAATCCTACAAAACAACAACAAATATGTATATATATGTAAATACATACACACACCTTTATATCAACTTTATAGGCCATAACTCAAAAAAATGGATTAAATTATTGACAGGACATTAATCAGATATTAGTCCTTCATTATTTGATACCCCCCTACCAAGAACTATGTTGTATCTTTCTGGGAAACTAGTCTCCTAGAACAGTGCATGGAAAGCTTGGCAAAAAGGACATGCATCTCCAACCACAAGCATCAATTGAAAATGAAATTTGAAATTTATCCTAAGACACATCAAATAATTGCAAAACAGAGCGTCAGCATTGTGTGGCATTGGCTGAGTGGTAGGAGGAGCCTGGATTGTGGCAACTAAAGGATAAGAGGTGACAGACTGGACCTCCCTGGTGTCACAGGGGTTAAAGTCTCAGGATTATCACACTGTCACCAGCCACTACAATGAGTTATATCCCTGGCCAGAGAGCTAACCCACATGGCACAGCAGACCTCTCTTGCCTTGCCCACTCTTTCTCCTCAGCAGTGTATTTCAGTAGATCTGCTGCTCCCCACTCTGTCTGCAGTGAATCCTCTCACCCCTCAGACCTATAGCCTATATCCTAGTTCTTCTATGCGTAAATAAGTGAAAAAAAAAACTTAAAAAAAATAGGTGATAGACTTGAAGGGTCAGGTTATTTCTACAGCATTTGACATACATCTAAAAGGATAACCAAGAAATTAATAGTTACAAAGTGATTATATTCATGTGCACAATTAGAACATAGAAACCCTTACAAAATACACAATTTCATCTCATTTATTAAGCTAAGATTTAATAAAAAGGAAATAGGAAAAGGCAAAGATATATGATCTAATCTATTTTTAGGAAATAAAAGAAACATGAATTCTAGGGATGTCATATAATTTTCCCAAGGTCACACTGTCACTAGAAATTCTAGGATAATGGCCAGGTCTTGGAGGTATAATTTCCTATCATGTTTTATGATACAAACATTTTTTCATGTAATTTTTACCTATTCTTATTCTCAGTATGATTTAAGAGTTTTTATATTTTTATTTCTCTCCTTGAAGAGAATCCCTTATAGGTGTGTCATATATGAATACCATTAACTATAATCAAATTATAGTACTAATATTTAAATAACAAGTAAAGAATATGTCAGATAATACACTCAATATTGAAATTGGATCTCAATTACCACTGTAACTTGAAAACTTAAATATTATATTGCAATATGTAGTGCTTTTTTATATATTTACTTGCCCTATGGATTATTTTTGCAAATATAGCTATTCATTTGTACATTTGGTGTTTTTAAGAGAACTATTTGGTCAACTTAAAACAATGGAATCTGATCAGTTGGTAACAAACAGCTTTAAATAACATAATGCATGATATTAAATTGGAGCCAAAATTTTGGACAGATAATGAAAGTTCAAAATTGATGAGACACGGAATTTGCATATTGTTTTGTTCTAAACCCAGTTTGGATTTAGTGCCCATAATTTTCCCATCTCTATATATTATATTGTATTTTGCATCCACTAAGAGAATTTTAAGCGAACACTCCATTCAGCCAAAAGAGCCATCACAACGGGAAACTAAAATTCCTTAGCACTGGAGTCATTGTAAAGCTCTCTGCTGCCCAGGACACACAGATCCACTCCATCAGAAGCTTAGTCTAGCAAACAAACATTTCATAGGCTTCAGATTACCTTCTTATAAAATATTTGTCTTTAGAATTTAAGTAGTTGGCTTCATTTGTGAGCTTTCAGTTCTTATTTACAACATAAGTAACAAATCTGAAATACTCAGTCATAGCATAAAAGGCAAGGATTTTTAACTTTGAAAGTTGAGGGACTAGAATAGATGTTCATGTCAAAGCAAAAAAAAATTATTTCAAAGGAGGTTATAAGTGTGCAAATATTCATTTCTTGAACCCAATTATCACTTAAAGGTACATATACTACTTTGCAGACCTCTGTTAAATGAGGTTCTTAAAAAAAAAAAGTTTGTACAAGCGTTTAATAATCATTTTCTACAGTAAGATACAGACAGGAAAATTAAATTTGACTAGGTAATTATATGAGAAATTAATAAATGTAAATCTGTTACTTCTAATGAAAGTATGAAAAAAGGTAAGCAAGTGGAAATTATAGGTATAGTGTTATTAGAATTACAGTATATATTCATGGCACCTACTAATGGAACCAAATAATTTATGATACTAATACATATAAGATTTCTTCTAAAATGCATTTACCTACCTGTAGAAATGACTTTTCTCCTTGGTAAAATGTACCATAGGAGTCCTTGGTAAAACTTGACTCAGTGACTACCTGGATACAGCCTTTCTTGTGGTTGATGCTTTGTTTTGTTTACCCATTTTTTAACCAGATAGCTGCAGATAAAGGAATGTTTTCTTTTTTGCATAATCTAGGATAATTTCAGCTGCAGAAATAGAAATTCCAAGTCAGCCAATTTAAGAAGTAAAAAAAAAAAAATTATCTCATTTAACAAGAAAACTAGAAAGAGGAGAATCTCCAGAGACGGTTGGTTTGCAACTCAGCACTGTTATCACAAAATGAAGCACCTGTTTGCCTCAGGTTCTTGTGACATTCCAGCAAGGCTGGAATTGATCTGAGATGTTTTACTGAAGTAAGAATAGCACCAGCATGAACTTTGGGCAAGACATGAAACATACCTGGTTAATGGTATAGCTTTGTTATCGTGAATCAGAGAAGTTTCAGGTAGTTTGTACTAGCTTGTCAGCATTGGTTATAGATAATGGTGAGACGGATGATGTGTGCCTGGTGCTAAGGCTAATTAATGATGTGCCAGATTCTCCTGAAAGTTTCTTCCATTATACTCGTTACAGATATAAAAAACCTTGGCTGAAACTCTATTGGGCACTCTGCTTCTGAGGGGTTCACGTATTTGTCAGTAGATTCCTGATCCAAGAAAAAAAAGCTTAGTGATAAGTCCTAACAGACAAAGAAAAATTTTAGTTTGAACCTGGTTTCTCTTGATCCTTTGTTGTGAAGAAGTTTTTGATAGTGATGCAAATCCTTACTTGAATACTGCTGTGGTATGGTAGCTTTTTCCTACAATTAAGTATAGATTTGTAAGAATTATCCTTTCGGGTCTTGTGAGTAGGGCCCTGGGCTTGAGTCAAGCAAGTGTGGTGCAGCTCCTTAAATATAGTACACTAGGAGCCTCACTAACTTCGCTCTAGATCCAGCCTTGATCTGAGTTATCTTGACTATCAGTCCTTTCTGTCACCTGCAATAAATTTGGCTTCATGCTCAGGCTAATTAACTACTGTCACAAGTGACACTAGCACCTACTAGTAGTGGCAGAGGCTCCATGCTTTTATGTAAATATATAGCAAAAGAGAAAAAAATAACAGGTAATTATAAATATTTTCTTTAATTTGTGTGATAACACCCTGATCACCAAAAGAGTATAAGATCTTGGAGGGGTTACTAATTAGGATAGCATGTAGAGCTGGGTCTGAGGGTGAATATACAGAAAGGAAAAATAACATAAAAACATAATTCTGGTAAGAAGGAGAAGAGTTCAGACAACCCAAGATGTTTACTATACCTGCTTAGTGGTAAAAGCATTAACTTAAAAGAAGATGGATAAATGTAATTTATAGGTCAAGTGTCAAATACTTTTAACCTAAGCTAATATTGTTTTACTTTTCATTTTCATGATTCAGTTTATAGACTTCGCTAAATAAAGTTTCTTAAAAACTTTTTGCTTTGATGTTAAATATATACTATGGATATAAAAGGTCCATATCAAGATATAATAATGATATAGTGTAAGATAAAGAATTTTAATTACTATATCAGTACCTTCTAAGATGACAAGTGTAATTATAATTTTCTTCCATTGATTTCCATAAAGTCATATATCAGATAGCTGAATATTATGAATAATTTCTTATAACAGATGTTAATTTACATGATTTTAAAAATATATAAATTAATCTGAAAATTTATTGAAGATACAATTATTCCACAGTAAATTCTTACTTGTTTGATTTGAAGTCTTTTAAAATTCAAATAGTGCATGATAAGATTATTGTTTAATCTTTTCATAAAGTTTTAGAATACGATATACTGGCCAGAAACTACTTGGTTCAATTATTCATTTTATATCACACTGTATACTTAAAGAACTATAAAAATGCCTGTTTTAACCTGTGATAAGTATGCACAACAAAGAAAATGAGAATATTTTTACAAATAAGTAATGATATGGACCAGAATGTTAGCTGTATATAATATGGTAAGAAAAGTAAAAAAGAAAAACAAAAAACAATAGGAAGAAACTGAAGAGAGAATGATTACAAAAACTAAAGGGTCTAGCAAAAAAGTTATTTTTATAACTTAGAAATTTTTATTAAAATCTTTAAAGTAGTTTTTTAATTTTTTTTGATTTCTAATTATCAGAATATATCCATGTACCCAATAACTAGTTAAATATAATACGCAGGCACTTAGGATATAGACAATAGAATAATACCTCACTGTTCCCCAATCCTATTTTGACTGTTCAAAAACTTTTTCTGCTAGCCATTTATTAACATTTTTTATATTTATATCTAAAACTCTCAATAATACCTATATAATTCTACCTTGTTGATTTCTAAAGACAGGGCATATGTCTTTCTATGAAGACTTAGCCTCTCACATTAGATGTCCTAAAATAATTTGACAAATGTTCCATTTTTGATTAAGACAAGTATCAATTAGTAAATAAAGCAATTCTCATGAAATATGAAAAGAACATCATAAATCGAAAGAAACCAAAAGAAATATGTTCTAAAATAATACATAATGAGGACCCTGCCAAGTGAATTTGCAGATTAATATATCCTAAGGAGAAATTAAAATGGTATTGCTTCCTTTTATTATAATTAAATGTACATCTTTGGGGACTTGGTACAAAATTTAGACTCCACTAAACAGGAAGCAAGGATGAAATAGAAGCAGTCTGAAATTGAATCCAGAGGCATGCACAGACATTGGTATAGCTCTTTACTGGATTAATTTACAATATCTTTCTGCAACACCTGACTTAAACAATTATAAAGCCTTCATTCCCTATCATAATTATTAGATGTATTCCTTAAGAAGAAAGCCCATTTTCTGGAAATAAGGTGAATTTCAGAATAAATAAGGTTTATATATAAAATCCATGAAAATTCCACTACATAATTTAAAATCTGTAAGTGCAGGTAATTTTTATAGACTGTCATTGGCACACATATTTAGTTATAATAAGATTTTAAAATATTAAGAAGAGAATAGGCCAATAGTTTGGCACAAGTAATTATGGATAGGATAAAGTGTTGAACATATATCTATGAAAACAATTATGCATGGTAAAGAGCCTGATGAACTGACATTACTAGGTAGTTACTTTACCTCCCCCAGCAAATATAAAAGCATGTCTACTGTGTTTGCATTACTTATTTTCTACTGCTGGAAGATACCTACAAGGTGAAATCCATTAACTTAGTAAAATGTCCCAATTTGTAGACTTATTTTTGACATTACCATCAGATGGTTTTCATTTCTTCCCTTCTAGTTCATATTTCTAAATATAGTCAGGTTTTTACTGCCATTTATCAGTATAGTTATGTGATAACTTTTTAATTTTTAAATGTTTTTTTTTCCAATGGCTACTGGGATGAGAAGAAATTCCCCTATTTCTACTGCCTTTGTGTACTTAGTCTAAGAGAGTAAAGCTCTTTAAGACACCTGACTTCTGTTTAAACACTTGTGAGTTTTGACTTCCAATGTATAAAGCTTTACACTGTTATTGTAATGATCATCAAGAAACCATGCAGTTTTAAGATTTCCCATCGATTATGTTCTTTTCTCCAGAAGTCACTCTATTATTGATTATGAGGCATGCCTGCCCAAATGAGCATTAACATAATCTACAGGACAGACAATCTTCGTTTATTTTGCATATTTGCCATGAGCCCATTCTTCAATTACCTGACTATTATTCAGGGTATCAAAGTCCTATGGTAAAGGTCAAGTGAAAAAGTCACTCTAAATACAACTACAGGTCTCTGAAAATAAGGCTCAAGTTTTCATCTTGCCCAGCTTCAACTTTATGTTCTTATTCAGCATTTTGGTCTCAGAAAATCTAGTTGTCACAATTTGGCATTCCATAATATGATTACCCAGTCTCATATTTAATCTACCAATAAAGAAGAACTTAAGGGTTTATGGTCTGCTTTCTGAAAACACAGCATGGAATATACACACTCACAGCGTCTCTGAATTCCCCCACATACCTGATGACATCTATGTATTATAGATGTCATATGAAAGGAATCTGCTGTGGAGACATAATCAAAAGAATAGGTAGGTCATTCATTGGAATAATGGTTTCAAGAAACATGTATGAGTATGTAATGAAAAGTATGAAATACACATATAAGAAAGTAAATATGGTATCTAGGAACCCCTTATGGTTAAACTGATATTTGATTCTAAGGTATTCATTGCTAGAGTTGAATAGTCTCAAACAGAGATATTAATATTTTCCTTGGGAATCTGGGATATTAGTGCATGGATATCAGTTAATATTTTGGGCTATTAAAATAATGTAGGTACGGACAATCATATATTTTTTTCTGATTCAGATGTGTCTATTCAAATGTGTCTTATGATCTGAGAGAAAAAAATCTCATTGCCTCCATGGTTCTTTCTTTTCAAGAGAATTGGCTACAGTCAATATTTTGCTATGTTTTATATATTTTAGAAACTACCTCTAAAAATCCTATAAAAGTTTAATAATTGCTACATTTAATCTATGTATCAATTTAGTAAGAGTATTCATCTTTGATCTATTTCACCTGTCAGTATTTTTTCATTTATCTAGAACTTCCTTAAATGTCTTTTATAAAAAAAATTAAGTTTCTTGTCTGCACACATTTTTAGGTTTATTCCTGAGCAATACTTTTTGTTATATGTTCCTTAAAAACTTTTAAAATCAACTTTATTACTTATTATTCCTAGCATAAGAATAAAATTAAATTGCTTCCCTCCTCAGGGTTTCTGTTTTTATATATTTTGACTTGTGTGTTTCGCTGCATTGTTTGATTTCTGTGGATTTTTTACCTCTCTGCCACTTCAGTGAATCATTTGATATAGAATTTTTCATACAGATTTGTCTAATTTTTCTAGTTATTTCCACTGGGGCATGAATCAGTAACATAGAATGTATTGAGTTATGTTTATAGGACCATTAATCTTACATAACAGTATTTAAACTATGAGATAACAAGAAAAGTAAATATCATACAATAACTTGCCTCTTCTTTTGGGGTTTGTGTATGTTTCATTTGTATGAAGGATAGTTGCCTTAGGCCAAATTTTGATTTTATTATCTTCATTTGGAATTGAAAAGTTGTGGACTTGTGATATTTTGTTTTCTTTGTCAACTTCATCAGACCATATTGTATCTTCTTTGAAAGTTATATGCTTAAACCTCTACAAATGTGTACTTTTGTTCCAGGGCAACCCCAATGTGAAATGGGTGGCTTGATTCTGGGTCCTCATCTGCACACTTAAAAGGGACTTATGATAAGACTCAACTGTAGGCAAACTCAAAAGGTTAATGAAGGATTTATTTACAAAAAGGGAAAATGAAGAAATGAATATCACAGGGATAAAGAGCAAGAAAGATAAATTGGTGAATGAGTCCTACTAGTTCCACAGAGCTGGAAACCCAATAGCACACTGAAAGCCATTGAAAAACCAAGGGCCCGCAAGGCCCATATATCTGATTATATACCAAGCCTGGCTGCTTAACTCCACCCTAAATTCCCAACAATCCTCCCTTCTTTGATAACGGTATATGGATTTTTAGTCTTTGATCTCTTTGGCTTGGGTTGGGGGTGGGGTCCATAAAACCTGTGTTTGTGGCGTTTGGTCAGGATATCCTTTCCCACAGCTTCACATCATGCTCCACTTATTCGAAGTTTCCTGAAATGTTTTGTCTCTTCTGCTGCTTTTGGACAGGAATATAACACAGGATATGTAAAGGCTGCTGACCTACTTATGAATTGTTTTTGCTTGTATTAAAAACTTGTCCTTGACCTAAGTATCCATTTCAAAGGACTGAACTTATAAGCACTCTTGGCACACATTCAGATCAGGGTTTTCATTCAGAAGTTGTCAGTGAACATGAACAGTGAAATGAAAATCATTTTGTTCAACCACAGAGTGATCGCTAATTTGCAAGAATCAGAATCTCTTTTCTTAAACCCATAATCTCAAATGTATGATCATTTTTGTCATTGATAAATGCATTGCCTTTTCTCTTTCTACTTCCAAGTCACTCAATTCCTGTATTCTGTTCTGTGATCATTTCTTTATCCTTCCCCTTCTGATCTAAGAATGACTGACCTGTTGTAATGTAGAATTTTTATATTCCTTTGATATATTCCCTTAAAAATTTTAGAACACTTACCTTCTTCTTTTTACAACATTTTCCGTTCAACTGAAGCTTTTCTATGTTCTTGACCTGCTGGCATTATTTTGCTATATTCTTGCCTGCATCATTTGATGTACTGAGACTGCCTTCTCATTTTGACATTTTTCACTCCTTTTTTAACCAAACTTTCTTTTAAAATATAGAACAAACGACAGATCCATATGTATCTGGAGATAGATTCCTGTAATAACTTTCCATTATCGGCAAAATAGTATATTTTTATTCTAGAATGATTGCTTTTGTTGTTTTAGCTCCCATCTTATTCTACCATTTGTGACACTATATCATACATATTATCTATTGTTTAAAGCATCTGAATTTGGTAATGACAATTCCTATTAAATATATTTTTAATAACGTAATATCTAAGAATTTTTCATATATTGAGTGAATATAATGAAGTCTGCCATTCTCAAGTATTTAGAATATGATTTCTTGATAGTGACTTTGTTTCTATAAGATTATACTTCTTTTTAATGAAGTGTATTAATTTTAGGATTTTTTTGTTGGTTGTTACTGTATCAGTAGCAATCTCATTTAAGCCAAATGGAATTTGCTGTTAACAGTAGCATCATTTGAGACCTTCCTGTGTGTTGGATACTATTGTAGTTATGTCCCATATGCTAGTAATCATTACTGCACTCACTCATTCATTCAACAAATATCTATAAAAAAATTAACATTGGGGTAAGAACTCTGTACAGGTGCTAATTTTATGTATTTGTAATACAATAGTGAACAAAATGGAAGCTTTATTGTTTCCATTTTCAATGAATTTGGATTCTATTCAGTGAACCTGGTCAAAACACAAATAAAAATAGGTATCATTAACATTAATAAAAAGCACACCCAATAAGTTTTTATCTCAATGACTGACGCACCATAGGAATTGAAAACTATTTTTGTGTTAATAAATAGATAAGTAGAAACTGATTCAATAGGACACTGTTCTCCTTTTTATCATCTTAGGGAATTTGTTTTCACAGTATTTTTCTCATAGAACACAAGGTTTTAAATATCTGAGTGATTGTCACAGTAAAGTTATTGATGTTGGGGCCTCCCTGGTGGCACAAGGGGTTGAGTGCCGCACTGTGGGGTTTCTGCAGCCACTACAGTGCAAATTGGATCACAAGCCAGAGAGGGGACCCACATGGCGCAGCAAACATCTCCTGCCTCACCCACTGCTCCCCTCAGCAGTGTATTTCAGTTGATCTGCCTGCTCTTCTCCCCACTGGTGAATCCTCTCACCACCCCCATGCCTCGGAATTCTACAAAAAGTTCAGCAATAAAAGTGAGCTATTAAGGCATCTACATTTCATTGAATAAAAATAGTTTTGATTATTAATATTAATGGCTTTCTCAATCGAAAAATCCAGAGCCCAAGGGGAGACTTAATGACTCATAGATTAATTGACCACATATTTTATCATCCAAGTTCTACTCAATAGTAACCAATTCTAGAAGAATTAACCTGTAAAATGCTTCTTAAAGGAAGGGAAATATTTCCCTTCACTTTTTTTTTTTTAGTCTTTTTTTTTTATTGATCTTAAATATTATGTTATTTTTTTTCTTTTATTAAAATATTTTAAAATTTACATATACTTGCCATAAATTGTAATCCCCATGTATTCCCCATCACCATCTCACCAGTGCACCATCACCTCAGTCC
>JAGFMF010011702.1:6120838-6142652 GCA_019455555.1 Galemys pyrenaicus | reverse complement strand
TATGGTTTCAGGCCTTATGTCTAAGTCCTTAATCCATTTTGAGTTGATTTTTGTGCATGGTGAAAGGCAGTATTCTAGTTTCATTCTTTTGCATGTATCCCTTCACTTTTTATGAGTAAAATTTCAGGGTCTTTGTGTTATTGTTGCTAAAGTAGGTATGGTTTTAATATTTCATTGATTTGGTTAATAAGGTAATGTTTCATAATGTTCTTATGCAAGGACAACCATACCTGGTAGTTGTGGAGGCTTACGTAAGGATGGTCTAAATCTTTCAAAGTTTTGCATGTAAAACAGTTTTCCTTTTGCTGAGGATAAATAAAACTTTTTTCAACCTTAACCTAGATATATTGTTTCTGATGCCCATAAGCAAAATTTAGCATTTGCTTATAAAAGTTTTGTTGGGTATATATTAAGCCATCTGTTCTCTTTGCTTCCCGATACTTGGAGATAAGTAACCCCTGGCATCAGAGGCAGTTACAACAGCTGTTATTCTGCTTATAGTAGGCTAGTTGTACTCTCATGATTCCAAAATCCTAGGGTATCGTCATGTCTTCCAAGGCCAAATCCATTTAAACCAAGGTCAGTATCTTCTAAAGATAGGGAGAAATAATAGGTTAGTAACTGATCATCCAGTTGTAGTAAACATCAACCTTAAGTGTTGAAACTGATTATACAGCTAAAGCAGAAAGTCTTAAACTGAATAATGTAGTCACAGTGAATTTAATAAATGTAGATTGTCAGAATAAAGAAGATGTCTTACAAGAATGTCCCTATGTCTTTCCATTGCTAGTATGAAATCCATTCCTTAAACACCTTAGTTTTCTAAATGAAAACATTTATACAATGTCTGCCCATTTGGTTATTTGAAAATTCAGTAAAAATCATATTTTATGGTAGCTCCTCTTCTCCTGGAGTTTAGGTAACTCAGAATGTGTGGTCTTAAGTTCATAATGAACATAATTTGTGTCTAAGTCCACATAACTCCTTGAAACTGGGTGTTTCTGTTTTTCCTATGCCAAGTTTGAGATGCACTTTTAGTGTGGCTCTCAATGGTTTTAGTGTTGTGGCACCACACTCAGCTCTACGCCAGCCCCTTTCCCCTGCTATCCACAGGGTCTATTATCTGAGACTTCATGATGTATTTATCTCTGCCACAGGTAGACAATTTTGTCAATGTTCACATCTTTTCCACCATATTTATTCAAACCTGGAACAGAAACCAGATGGTCTTAAAATCTGAACTATATTTTTCTAAAACAAAGTCAGAAGAAAGTTCCCTTCTAAAAGAAATTCAAGAGTTTTGTTTTCCATGATCCTAAATCAAATGGCTATCTTTGGGGCATGTAATAGAGTTTACCACTTTTGTTCATTTCCTTTAAGCAAAGCAAATACAAAATTTTTCACTCTAGTGTAATCAGACTTCAGAGAAAAGGAAACATGTTACAAAACCTTTTACTTCAAAATATTTCCCTTCCTTTAAGAGGCATTTGCAGGTTAATTCTTCTGGAATTGGTTACTATTGAGTAGAACTTGGATGATAAAATATGTGGTCAATTAATCTATGAGTCATTAAGTCTCCCCTTGGGCTCTGGATTTTTCGATTGAGAAAGCCATTAATATTAATAATCAAAACTATTTTTATTCAGTGAAATGCAGATGTCTTAATAGCTCATGTGGCCATGTAAATGGCATCTTCTAGACTTTAAATTTAAATATATTAATGAATAAAGTTTAGAGAGGTTTATGAAACATGGTTCATCATGACTCAGGTATATCTTGTATAATGTGTAGAAAGTATGATTTGTATAACTATTCTGTCCTAAACATAAGCAAATAGCTTAAATATTTACATTTTTTAGCAAAGTATTAGAAAGGCTTTAAAATATTGTACTACTATATACATTTAAAACCTTGCCTTAAAAATAAACTGTTGGCATATTTTTAACCTATCAGGAAGATTGAGTAGTAAAATTCATGTCTTATTCATCGTCTCTTCTAAATGAGAACAAGGCAGTTGGCAAATAACTAGTGAATATTAAATAGCAAAAGTCAGTTTTAGTACAGCTTAGTTATTTTAATGGATGGCCAATGGAAATAAAATCACACAAATTCCAATTTCTACCTATTGATATGAGCTCAATTTTGAGAAAGGAGGAATTTTTTAAAAAATGATTCTTCATACAGACAAGCACCAAACATTCAGCAAGTCTCAGACTCCTACTGAAGGCTACTTTTCTCATCATTCTGACACATGGCTTATCAATTTTTGAAAATTACATGTAGTTTTATAATTGAAGTACTTCCCATATTCAAGACTATTTAGTTCCTAAAAATAACATTGAATACTCTGTTTATTTTGTTCACTTCTTATTAACTCATTTAATTAACACTATTTAATTTCCCTATATTATTATTACTGGCATGATATTTTGACATAGAAATCTTCCAGAACAGAGAAATAAAATTAATTTCATTCCCATAAAGTAGACAGACAACATTACTAAAGGCCTCTAACATAAAAATATCTAGTATTCTTTTAGTCTCCTAAACAGTATCTATGAATTCTCTCTGATGTCACTTGAATTTATTTTAGTTTCACACTGTTTGAGAATAATGACTGAAGCCTAACAATGAATACCATAGTAATGTGAAAAAATGGTATAACTTCTAAAATTACAACATCTTTTGTTTCTTCAATTAAAAGCTCCTTCATGGCAGAGATGTTTGGCATCCCTGTATTGCTACCACTCATCCGTTTGTCCCACAAATGGGAATGTGTTATTTAAGCATCAAGCAATGGAAGGCTGCAGGTAAAATAAAAGCATAATGCAGGGCTCCTGGTTGTAAGTGCCTTCTTTATTCTCAAAATTCATGTTCTTCTTTCATGAAAAATATGTTCACCATATTCATAATGATCCAAAAGGCTTAATTTATTCCAAAATCAACTCTAAATCCAAAATCCTGTCTAAGTGTCATCTAAATCAAGTATGAGTGAGATGGGACTATGATTATTCCAAGGCAAAATTTTTCTCTAGCTATGGACCTTTGAAATGAGATAAACTAGCTGTACCAAAGTACAGTGACAGAACAGATATAAGAAACTTATTTTCATTCCAAAAGAGAAAAGTTAGAAGCAAGGAATCACTAGTCCAAAGCAAGACAAACCTATCAAGGCAAATTCTATTGGATTTTAAGGTTCAAGAACAATCCTCTTTGGTTTGATGTTCTGTCCTCAGAGTCAACCAATGAGGCAACTTCTACCCTGGAGAAACAGGGCAGCAGCTTAACCTACAGCACCAAGGGTGAGGCAGCTCCAGGCCTTGGGTCTTTGTCTTCTGGGCCCATGGCAGCAGTGATAGCCTTGGCCAATCCTTGACCTGTTTTACTGTCTTACTGGATTAAGGACCACACTTGCAGCTTCATTTTAAATTAATCATCTCTCAACTGAGGTGACATTCTGAAGTCCTAGAAGTTAGGATGTAAACATATGAATTTATGGAGATTGTAATTCAGTTAAAACATGTATTACTTTGTAAAAAGTGCTTTGCAATTAGTATAATGTAACATTTGGGTATCCTGTTATTTTAAAGAGACAATAGCTCATTACATGGTTTGTTAAAAGTATGGTTAGGATTAGATAATTTTTCCTAAACTTTTGGTCATTTTTCATAATGTCCCTTGCACATTTCCTTTCTCATGTCATTCTTTTATTGTTTAGCTTACAACTCTTTCTTTTCCTCATATTTTCCTAGGGTAATTTTCTTTACTGCCAGGTCTTTAAAAACAGTGCTCAACACTCAGCTTTGCAGTTCCAGTCCAACTCTGTCACTAATCCACAAATCTAGAAAACTAATCAGCTCACAGCTACACATCCCCAGACTCCAAATTTCAGTACCTTTCACACCCTTCCCAACTCATATCCTCTTTTCAACTCTTATGTCTAATTCTTCTAAATTCTTCCGTTGAAATAAATCTCAGTGCATGGCCCATCTCTTCCCAAGTAAAGCTAAAAACCCTAATATGATTCCTAACATTCCCCTGTCTTTTATTGTTCATATATGTTTTGTCACCATGTCAAAAACCTTAAATATGTCCATTCTCCTTCTCAACTGTTTGGTTTTCAAAATTCTTCCTGAACCCTCCTGCCTTTGCACATAATATTTAACAAACTTTATATGGAACTAACTTAATATCATTGTGCTTTGATGAAATTCTTAGAAATAACTGCTATGAAAACTTTGATGGTTATACTGGCTTAGTTCCTATTTGTGTGTTCTCTTCTAGTGTAACTCCACCTCACCTGACATATATTACTCTGGATTGTTAGAGACTGTTTACCTGTCTAGTATCCACCTACCCACCATTAGAAAAACATATTTCTGTATATTAGAAGCCATATTTTTAAATCAATGTTTCTATAACACTACTCTTTGAAAAGTGTTTACAAATTTCTTGTGGAGAATGAATCCTGGTATAAAAGATTTTAATACTCTTTCTATTAGGTTGCCACATCTGCTAAAATTATTAGGGCCACAGGAATAACATTTATATAGAAAGGATATTTTATTTTTAGTTGTACACAAGCTTAGGGAGAAGATGTAGAAAGCAATGTTTATTTTCAAACTGGATAGTAGGTTATAGCAGATAGAGTTTCATCTATTAATCTTGCAGCTTGAGATTTTTCTCTTTACCTGAAAAACAAATTGAGGAATGTAATCTAGGAGAAATGTCTCAGTTCATTTTGTCAACCCTGTCCGTTTAATTTATTTAGGATTTTGAAAACTGATGCTTGAAAATAAATGAAGGCATTTAACAATATTAGGGTACATTTATAAAAAATATATGTGTGCAAGCTCAAATTAAATGTGAGGACAATAAAACTTCTTGTGTAATAAAAATGATGAAGTTAAAGTGACCAGTCTAAGAGGTGGTGGTGTACTGTATTTAAACCTGTCAGTAATTCTGGCTAAAAGACAGGGAAGTTATGAGTAGAGTTGTCTGTTACAGACTGGTCTGCAAGCTGATCACTTATAGCAAGCAGAACTATAAGAGCTCAGTGAAAACTCAGGTCAAATTTCCTTTGAGTCATTTTGACAATGAAAATATTCAATGCTAAAAAAATAAATGCATAGGCTACAATTTAAATTATAGAAGCTACCACTTTAAATAAATAAATGGGGTGCTCATTTCTATAGTTCAAGACATATGCAAAGAGCTTAATGCGTTTATTGAGAAAATTTTCAAAACTAAAAAAGAAAGAAAATTAGGTGGGAAGAGGCATAGGCATTTGGCCTTGTTCTTTTTCATTCCTCCCTATACTCTTTGCAAAGTCAGCAATAAAAGATGCTTGGAAACTGATGATAATGATCTGTCCTTGATTTACATACCAAGAAAACAAAATATGTTGTTACTATTAAATATATCCCAAAATTTTGGGGTGTGGGCCATTTTCTAGACATAAAAAAAAAAACTTAGATAGTGCATATATATGATAAATCCCTCATCCTTCACTTGGTTCTTCAAAATTGACTTTAAATTCTTGTATGTATGTATGTTATCACTTCTTTGTCCAGATTCCTACCATAAATCTGAGGTTATCTATTTCACTGGATAGTCCTCATTACCAGGATGCTGTCTGGAGTATAATAAAGAGAATCTTTTTTTTTTTTTAAAGATTTATTTATTTATGCATACAAGCACTGGGGGTACAGGTCAGAGGTGTGGGGGTGAGAGGATTCACCACAGAGAGCTGGGAGCAGAACAGGCAGATCAACAGAAGCACACTGCTGAGGGGAGCAGCGGGCACAGCAGGAGAGGTCTGCTGCGCCATGTGGGTCCCCTCCCCGGCCGGCAGCAGGGATCAAACTCATGCTGCAGTGGCTGAGGTTTGCTTCATAGTGTGTTGCTTAACCCACTGCGCCACCAGGGAGGCCCCTAATAAAGAGAATCTTACTGGAAAAAAATATGAATTTATTGTTTGCCTAAATATAAAATCTATTAGTGGCTACCACATCTTCAAGTTGATACAAAGAATTCAGGAAACCACTAAAGTATCTGTCTTTCTTAGATTGTTTGGCATGTAATTTTATCTGCTATCCCACACTCATTTCCACAGAAATCCTTTTGGACTCTCTTGCTATGGATCCCTGTCTACCCCACTGGGGAACTTTCTTGAAACCCAACTCCCAATTGGATGATTATTCTCTTCCTAATTCTTCAGTCCTATATTCTAAGAATTACTATGCACTAGTAATGCTTTGTGTATTTGGTGGGATGAGGGTGGGAGTTCTATAAATTTTGGAGAGGTCACTTATAACCACAGTTATAAGCACTGCTCTAACAAGTTAAAGTTGTATTTTCTTTACATCAGTAATTAAAAAGTCTGTTAAAGTCAATTAGCATGGAGAATATAATATATATGGTGTATATTATTCATTTATAGCTACTCATATCTATATTCATAAATACTAGATAACTTGTGTTAGCCTCTTATTCTTTCTCAGAAAATTAATCACTAGAAATACAGTCTATTAAATTGCTGTTCCTATCAGTGACAGGTTTTGTATATACATGTGTGTATAAATATATATATGTGTGTATATATACATATATGAAATGTAATAGAGGACATTTAAATAACTTAAAAATTGTTGAAATTCATTAGATCATTCATTATACCTTATCTGGATTTCATGGTTTCCATATTTAATGCCATTCAATAGATTGGTGACTTTTTAAAAATTTCCAGAATCAATATATTAACTTTGGCTTGGGTAGCTAATTTATTTATTTATTTATCCATCCATTCATTCATTCATTCATTTATTTATTAGGAATATACAAAGATAAAATGACAAATCTCTGAAGGAAGATGAGTAAAGAACATGTACTCTTAGATTATACCATTATCATTAGAAATAATGCCTAAGACTCCAAAATTCAGTTCACAAACAGCCTGTACCATAAACCCCTGCCATTCCCTCCAGATATCTCAACTCCTTGTTCTAACAGTCACTGCAAACACATTCATAAACAAAATGCACAGTTGTGTGTTGAACATCTTTGCCCACTCTCCCTGCTTACACTCTGAGTCTCTGAGGACTGAGGTCAGTAGAGGCATTCATATATTTAGCTTATAGGAAAAAACAATCTATTTCCCATGTAAAGGATTGTAAAGTAAGTATGCGCAGGTTGATCTTTGAGAAATGAATTATAAATCAGTCCATAGCTCCTAGCAGTCCAAGGTAACAAGATTTCAAGTATAAACATAACAAAGGAAAAAGAATATCAGTCATAACATGATTACATGACAAGAACTTCCAAAGAGTGGCACTGCCATCCATATCAGTTAAAAAGCTTGTGTGATGGCATATTTATCCCTATTGTGAGGATTAGAACATAAAGTTATTATAAAGTAATTCATAATTTGTGCTATCATCATATACTTACCAAGTACCTATCTGATAACTGGGTAGCTTCCTTAGATCAGGCCTTCATGAACATGAACTTGCTGACAATGACAGTTCTCACTTTAATACACTAAAGTCCTGATTTATATAGTTCAATATCTTATGGTTGAATCTCCCTGAGTTGTTAAATTTCAGTACACTGGCAAAATAGCAGTTCTGGAGTTGCCTAGATGAGGACAGGTAAAGGACCAGCTTAATACTATTTTAATCAGCCCTTATGAAATCTGGACTTTAATGGAAAATCTCTAGATTTACTGTCCATCTCACTTTAAAATTTCAAAAATTCCTACATTTTTGGTTTGTGAGGCATATTAAATGGAATATGCAAAACAAGCATGTAGTCTGCCTTTTAGATATGTAAATTTTTATCTTTTTCTGAACTCAAGAGTTCATCCAGCACTCACTTTAACATAATAGCAATTTGGTACTATTGGTATTGGTAAAAATTACGTTATATGGGCAGTCTGTTGTGATTTTCATAGAACATTTTCTTGATTGTAAAAGTAAAATTCATATTTATCTCAGTCACATAGGTGACTATAAAAAAGGAAATTTATGATAACATTAAAAAATACTTTCAATGCAATAACAGTTCGCTAAATGAGTTTTAATACACGAGCCAATTGTATGCTGTCTGCAGAAAATGTATTTCCAATATAACAATATAAGCAGTTTGTATATAAAAAGACAGCAAAAATAAATCATGAAAATGTTAACAAAAAAGGGAGTATATTAATATTAGATAAAATAGATTACAAAAAAGAAAACTGCAGAGATAAAGAGAAGGGTATCATATGTTGATAAAAGTCAGTTCTCCAAAAGACATAATAATTAAAAATACAAATACACTGAACATCAGAGCTGCTAAATATATGAAATAAAGTTGATAGAACTAAAAGGGGAAATAAGCATATCCACAATTTTTAGTGGCGCCTTCAATATGTCTCAACAACTGGTAGAAATTAGAGAGAAAAGCAACAGGATGTATAAACTCAAAATAATTAACCAACATGATCTAATCAACATTTATAAATTTACATTTATACCCAACAACATTATACACATATTATTTTACCTGTGGTCATGAAACATATACCAAGGCAGACTACATCTTGCACCACAAAACAAATCTCAAAACTTCTGAAGAATTAAAAAAAATTATGCAGACTATGTTCTTTAATCATAATGGAATAAAACTCGAAATAAACAACAAAAATATAATGGGAAAATTTCCAGATACTTGGAAACTAGACAACATACTTTTAAATAATCCATGATTCAAAGGAGAGTTCTCAAAGATAATAAAAAAAAAACACCTTGAACTGATGAAAATAAAATATATATACTTATGTGGGAAAACATGCTGAGAAGGAAAATTGTATAACTGAATGCAGACATTAGAAAAGAGAAATTTCCAGAAAATTGAAGAGGATGGAATTTTTCCAATATTGAAACTCAATAGCACATACTAGATAAAAGAGTTTTTGGTAATAAGTTGTGAAAAATTTGACATACCACCAAAAAAAAGTAAATTATTCTTTGAAACTCTTGGCTAAATGATGGATTTATTTTTATTTTTATTTTGGTCACACTAATCACTCACTACAGATATGCGCATTTTTAACCTACCGCATATGTGTTACTTCCTCACCTTATCATGGTCACCTTATACTTCAGAATTTCTAAATTATGGAGCACAATTAGAAACCAAACATCGAAGCCAGTGTTAGAAATTTGGTCAGAGAAATGGAAATTGGGGTGTCTTTTGGAAGCTCCCAAATTCTTCTGAAGGATTTCATTTGGAAAATTGATATTTTAACTATAAAACTTTAGTATACATTATTTCCTTTTGTTCCCTAAGTCTCACCTTGTCATTTATTCATGTACTTCTTTAATTTAAAGAATTTCAACTTGGTAAATTTTTAATATTTTGTTATTAACCATGCATGTCAGGAAGAAATCTTTATATCCCTTGCTGTGGGCTACAGTGATTTTGATATGAGTGTCTGAAAACCTATTTTGATGGCTTTTAAAAGGTGTTAAAAATAAATTTTCTAGTCAGAAAAATAGCCTTCTGGTTAAATGAATTAAACTATCCTCTCTACCTAGCAGGCACCATAAATAGTCCATTAAGAGTTTAGGGAACTTTATTTCCCATTACCTTATTCTAACACACAGTCGATTTATTGCATCACCCCAGGTTCTAAAGACATGAAAACTTCAAGGTCTGTGTTAATGCTAATTCCAAAATAGATTCAGCAAAAACTATTTAGTGCAGGCATATACTAAGGGCTTGTATTTGTTCTTAATTACTTTCGATATACTAATGTGGTTCTTTGAGGTGGAAGATGGGCCTTCTGTTTAGAAAACTTGTAAGAAAAATACTATTCAGCAATTAAAAATGATAAACTAGGACCATTTATAGAATAGGTATTATTATGTTCATTTTAAATGAAAGTTAAGAACTTTGTCACTGATAGATTAAACCTCGAGTCTTGATCTTTTTGTTCTAAACCTAACATGGTTAACAACTCAATCTTCTCCCAATATTTTAGATACAGATATAACAGTGTGAGACATCACTAACACTGAGGAGGCTTAGATTTTTCAGTCTGCATTACATAACCGTCACAAAGTCTGGTTAGTCTATTTTGAATCTATCCCAGAAGTTTCTCTTATTTAAAAACTCTTTACTTGATAGGGGCCTCCCTGGTGGTGCAAGGGGTTAAGCACAACACTATGAAGCATCCACAGCCACTGCAGCACCAGTTTGATCCCTGGCCAGATACCTGACCCACATGGCACAGCAGACCTCTCCTGCCTCACCTGCTGCTCCCCTCAGCAGTATATTTCAGTCTGTTCATCTGTTCTGCTCCCCACTCTGTCTCTGATGAGTTCTCTCACCCCCCCCCTTGTACCTCTGGCATACATCCTAGTTCTTGTATGCATAAATAAATAAGTCTTTGAAAAAATTCTTGATAATGGGTGGTACATAAATTTATACAACATACGATATCATTAAATTGCTTTCAAATAATATCTATTTCCTGGCTGACTTATTTCATGAATTTTTTTGGATATCAAGTTCCATAATTGATAAAATTAATGCAGTATTCTGCCATTGTCTGAGGTTTCACTTTCCATAGTTTCAGAGACAATGACTAAGAAAGAGGAGGAGAGTTATCACATGAACATAAACTTTAGTACATTATCTTATAATTGCCCATTTTAGCTACAGTTGTTATCATTATTCTCTTACTGTGGCTAATTTATAAATTAAACTTTTTCCTAGGCATGTGTGTACAGGAAAACCACAACATATATAGCATTTAGTGTTCTCTCTCTTTTCAGGTACTCACTGGGGATCTTGAAAGATAGGCTTCATAGTTAAAGAGTGAGTACTGCAATCTCATTCCTTAAATCTTAATTAAATCATATAAAATTAAACTGATACAACCCTTGTAAATACAAAGCACACCCAGATTCAGGGATGACATGGGTATGTCAAAATTCAAAATTTTCTTTAGAATAATAATTTTATACCAGGGTGTTAAAATTCTTATCTAAATATCAATTTTTTTATTTATTGTTGATTTCAAAGTAGGATTTAGAGTTGCAGTTACAAATATAAACTTAGACATGTGCTAAAACAGTTCATTAACAGTATAATATTGTATCACTCATGACACTATTTGCTCAATTTCATACAGATTCATAGGAATTGAAAAGATTGTGTATCAATTCCTGCTTTATTAGAATGCTTACTTAAAAAAAAAGATTTAATATTGACCAGTTGAATTTTTGTTTGTTTTTACATTCCAAGTATTTAAACATTGTGTTCCAATTATGAGAGTGATGTAGATAGTGCCATTTGTTGCTTACCTACTAAATGCCCAATCACTTTATAACGCTCCTCACTTTTGTCACATTTAAACATTATTGTGATTCCTCCTTTACTCCTTAAAGGTGTTTCTGAGCATACATGTAACAGTCTACAGGGGACTACGGGGGTGGGAGTAAGGCCATTATCACTTTTTAACTTGTGAGCTGTGGATATTGATGTTTATCATTCACTTTTATTGTTTTACCCTCTGAATGCCGACTCTCCCAGGTCTAAAGGTTGGTGTGTACTCAGGAATGCTTATGAAGTGACAATAGGCTGCTTCTAAACATCCTGTACCATTGGGCAGTTTTCCTAGTATTGATTAAAACTAATATCAAATGAATTTTTCTTAAAAAAATATGAAAAAATTTTAAAAAAACAAACAGGTACTCTCAGAAATATTTAAATTGAGAACTTTGTGCCTAACGACTAACAAAAAAAAAAAAAAAGAAAGAAAGAATGTGGTAATTTTTGATGTCCTAAAAAGACTTTATATTGGTCGCAAATAATCACTTTTAATCTGAAGAGTTTGTACTATAAAAATTAAAATAGTACTGATATGTAAGAAGCATCAAAAATAATATCTATTCATTTTATGATTTCTTTGCTTTTTTTTTTAAAGAGTAGACCAAGATTTTTGTTCTTTTTTGAACATAATTGGAGTATATTTTGAAAGAGGTGCTGACATTTTTAGAACTTGAGTCTGGACAGATAGTGAGGGAACATTTAAAAAACAAAAGACAAAAGAAGGCTTCTTATGTTTATTTCTGCTCTTAACTGACTGGCATATATTGAGCATGTTAAGTACTTCCTTACATTGGAAATGGTCTAGCTATAAACATAAGCAAAATAAAAATGATACTTCAAAACCCAGCTCACAAAAATGTCACAATAAATGAAATGACAACTTCATTACAATCTGAACAAATAATATGCTAAGGAAGCAAAAGGAATGACCAGTTAACTGTGTTAGTGTCAGTGTTGATAAATATTTTACTTAAGAGGTGGTACAGAGCTGAGTCCTTTAAGACATTTCCAGTCCTTTGAGACATTGTTAGGTCTCATTATGAACAGGAAGGAAGGAAAAGAATAGGCAATGGCCGTGGAATTTGTAACCACATCATGAAAAGAAAGCAAACTCATTAAAAGAGGTATCAGAAAAGCTTTATTTTAGAATTATTTTAATAATTCCAAGTCTAACTTCCTCATTCTCTTTTTTTAACAGCATGAATGGGAATGCTTAAGTGCATTAATGAGGTTTATATATAGCAACAGAAGGTAAAAAGGATAGTTTCTGCATGAGATTTACTAAAATAAATTGATGACCTAGTATAAGGCACTGGACATTTTTTGTGAGAAGCCTATCCACTCAGCTGTGATCAGACATCAGTATTCAGCCACCACTCCTCCATGCTATTTTTTGCAAGTTAACTCTCACGTTGCCCTTGACAAATAATTTTCTTTTGTATGGCAAACACATTTTTGCAGTCATACACTGAATGAGGAAAGAAAGAAACCCATATTTCAAATGCCGCTTTTTGAAAACTTAATATTATCAAAGATTGTTTAGTATGAAATCCACCTTTTCCTTATAGCACCTAAATGTATTTCCATAGGTCAAGCACTCAGAAACATTCAAATTAAGGGAGCTTTTCCTCAAAGTTTAGACTATCAATGTAATGGAGAGAGGTACTCTCACTTTATATGCCTAAAACCCACGTTAGGCCTCATGAACACACTGCAAACCAGTTTTGTCTCTTTGTGCCATTCACTAGTCTTTAAAGAACATGATGGCATTATCTCTTCATATGTAGAAAAAAGAGATTTTTTAGTTTAAACGCTTTGTATTAAATACAAGCAGTTCTCTTACCACAGAAATCCACAATCTATATTATGATAATATGCAATACAATATGAGTCTTTATACTGGTATAAGACCAGGTTTACTGTATTTCTCCTTTTGGAAATTTGGAAGTTTCGCTAAGGACAGACACCGAGTATAATTTCATCCTGGACCTGCTTTTTTTCCAGTTAGCATATTCATCATCTTCACATAAATTAGCACCAAATCACAGTGCAATTAATAATTTCTACACTATATCTATTTGTCCTCAATTTCAGATGGTAACAGTATGTTAAATAGAAACATTTAATCAGTTACTTTCAAGTACACTGAATAAAGGATAGAACAAAATTAATTTCCTTAGATAGGATTATAAATGAACCCCTCTTAGTAAATGATGTCTGTTCTCACACTGTTAGAGTTACATTAGTTCAACTGAATGAAGTTTCCTGAGGCAAGAACAATAAATGGACACTTCCTCATTCAACTGCATGAAGCTGACCTTCAATAAAATATAGTACCTGAGATTGGTAGTTATTCCTGATAAAGTTAAATCTAGTGACAATTTAGTGTGTCTTAAGGTACAAATATACAAAATATTTTGAGTGATTAAAAATGTACCAATGTTAATATAAATAATTATTGAGAAACTTTGAGGAAAAATCATTACTTATTTCTTGCTCTAAAAATATCATTTGTATGTTAAAAATATGTGTTCTTATACTTGAAAAGGAATGAGAACAATTACCAACTGTATCCCTGTCTCAAATGTAGTCCTCGTCCAATCCCACATACATCTAGTGCTCAACTAGTCTAAAGGTTGAGTCTCAAAAGAGACCACAGAAGACGTATCAGTTGAGGAGGCAGATTGGGGAGTGGAATTACTATAAATCCTCAATACACCACTTGAGTACCCACAGCATTCTTAGAAAGTTTCAATACCTGAACAGATCAACAAAGCAGAGAACAAATTAAGAAAACAACCTTAAATGAGTTGTACCAAATTGACATAATAGATATTTATAGAACAATTCATGCCAAAAATACTGCTAACACATTTTCTCCCAAGAATTTGTTGAAACACAAGATGATTGTCAAAAACAACACAGACTGAAATAATATCAAGTATTCTTTGTGATCATAGTACCATAAAACTAGAAATCAGTTATGAAAAAGAAAAATAAATAAGGAAAAAGCAATTTATAATGGAAGCTAAACAATATATTGCTTAATAGCTATTGGATTAGTGAGGAAAGACAGTAAAAAGATCTCAGTTCTTAAAAGCAGGCAAAAAAAAAAATAAAGCAATTGTTATAACTATAAAGAAATGAAAACAAACACCTTGCTATGAATGAACAAATAAGAAGGCCTAGCAAAGGAATAGAAACTATAAAAAGGAAAAAATTGGAAGTTCTAGAATTAAAAATCACTACTACAAAAACATAAAAATTGATTAGATGGTTTATAAGTAGATCAGAGATGACAAAGAACTATTGAGTCTAAAAAGCAGGAGGGAAAATTTAGAAAACAAGGTCTCAGGAAACATGAGGAGTAATACATTCCTCAGAACACGAGGAATAATATTAAGATGCCTGCTGTGCATTGGGTCTCAGATAGGAAGACAGAGAGATTGGAGCCAAAAGATTATTTGAAGAAATGATGGTTAAAATGCTCAAAATATGTTGGAAAAAATAAAAATTTTTAAAAACCCTGAAGCAAACAAAAGATAACTGAGAGTTTTAGTTCCTCATATAAGGAACTGAGAAGTCACCATACTTTCCTGCCAATAAATATGAAAGCTGAAAAGACTAAAAAAAATTCATTTTTTATCCTTAAAGGATATGAGGATACAGAACAAATCACTGCCCCACGATTAGTGAGAAAGATGGACAAATACAAGGAGTCACATTGTACCAAAGCAGACTGAAGACCTCCATCCATCTAGAAATGATCTCAAGGTAGGAAACCTGAATTCTAATTGATTTATTGTTGGAAGTTTTGAGAATTAAAAACCACAAATTGACCTACTCCTAAGGGTCTCACACAAATATTTTAAGTTTTATCTTAGGTAGATTTTCCTTCAAATTTCCAAAGTGGCTATCATAGAATAACCTTCCTCTCAGAGCTAGAGGGAAAAAAGTGAACTGTTAGAAATACATCAGAGCTCTCTGCTTTTCAAAAGGAGGTAGGTTCCCAGGGGAAACTAATTCAGCAGAACCTCATTTCTAGATATATTATCAGAACCTTGCAAACCTAAGGTAAAGAAACTACTCAATCCTCATCAACTCTATTCTTCCAGAATAGATAAAGAGAAATGCCAAACTTTAGGACACCTTAGCCATTCCTGCACCAACTAAGGAGGAAAAGAGAAGTGAAAACTTTTGAGTAGTTTGCACATGGAACTAGAAATAGAGATTCACTAAATTAATATAACTTGCACTAGCTGTAAGGTGAAACCTTTGGAAAGAACCTCAGTGAATCGAACAGTCTGGATGATGACAAACACTGAGACTCAACAGAAGAAAGATTCCATGTGGTTAAGTTTCTAATATAGGAATGATTTTTTTTTTCAGATGAGGATCCATTGTGTCACACAGTCTTTCTGAAATTATTTAGAATATTGCTTTCATCAGTATTAAGTCACAAGTTGAGGTTGACGTCACCATGGCAGTCCTTACAATGACCTTTAAATACATTGATAATTAATTACTTGTTAAAAACAAAAGTAGAAATAATATGCTAAAAACAGTGAAAAAATGACATCATATAAAATTATTTGACTAAATGTAATATGTAACATATACATATATGTAATATACAAATGATATATAATTCATTATATAATTATATGTACATGTATATTTGTGTATATACCAAAATTTCAGTGAGTAATGACTTTTAAATCTGCTTATAAATATAACACTGTTGCTCAAATTTAGATTACTTTCTTATAATTTCAGACACTCCTGGTCATCCTATGTAGAAGTAAGTAAAACTTATTTTTTGATTCATTAATCTCCCTCAAAGTGAAAGAACACTATTGTCACACTGCTCAGAGTAACACGTTAACTCCTGGGAAATTATATGTAATCAAGCAGTAAATTGAACTTAGTTAATATTATAATAGCTTGGAAACTTGGGGAATGCATTTTGGGCAATGGGCAGATGCAAATGTGGAGGGGAGGAAACATGTGGGTAGACAGTAGTAGACTGAATGGTGGCCTCCAAGTGTTTCATATCCTTAGGCCCAGGACCTGCAAAAGTTACCATATCTGGATAAAGATATTTTTGCAGATTTAATTGAATTAAGAATCTTGAGATAATGACATCATTCTGGACTATCTGAATCACCCTTAAAAGCAATCCCAAATGTCCATAGAAGTAATGAACAGAGAAGAGACACAGAGGAGGAACCAACATGAACATGTAAACTGAGATTGGGGAAATGTGCCCACAAATAAAAGAGGCCACTAGAAGTTGGAAGAAACAATAAAAAATCCTCTCTCCAGGGTCTTTACAGGAAGTATGGCTGTCAACATTTGGATTTCAGGCTCTGGCACCCATCCAAAGTCTAAGACAATATATTTTTACTGTTTTCAAGCACCAAGTTTGTGGTAATTTATTATAGCATCATAGGAAATTAATCCAGAGCTATAATCCTAAAATGGAAACTAGGTGAGATGAGGCTTAATTTTCTTGGTTATACATTCTTCTAGTAATCTTCAAAAATCCTGTCAGGTTTTTTTGTTGTTGTTTTTTTACCATTAGTGTATTCAATAGACTGACCTTGTGATCTTCCATGATCCCACAATCTTCCAAATAAAGGTCTTCAAATTGAATAAAGGCAAAACTGTTTGTTTTCAGAAATAAAATAATATTAGTTCTACCTTTAGGTAGTCTTTGTACAGACATAGAAATTGTATATTATTCCATTGGGGCTCAAGTATTTTATACTTTAAATCTTTTGTAATCCAACCAAAAATTTTAAACATCTACTTGTTGTTGACCTTATTTTATCCAAATAATGCTTCTATCTTCCCAATCACAAAGGATTCTTGCATTTTAGGTACTCTTGGAATGATAATATTTCATTGTCTTTCTCTAGGTCCCACACAAAGTGCATATAATTGGTGTCCCCAAGATAAAGATCAATATATTTAAGGGAAAGAAAGGTATGCTCACCATTTATCTGTTTCTTAAATCTTCAAAATCTACTTTCATACTCTCAAATCAGTTGAAATTTTAATGTTACAAGCATAAAATATGTACTACAAAAACATTAGACATATTTTCTCTACATTTATTAATGGCAATGATTATCTTTGCATTTTTCAATAACATGCATTAAATAAATATTGTGAAATTACTTTCTTCATTGCTAGAACAATGTCATCTTTAGGTAGTAGTAAGTCTTTACAGATACCCAGAAATTAACTGAGTCATGAGCCTTTTTAATAACATTCCTTTCTGTTTAATTATATTATTGAACTGTTAACATTTGTTAATAGTTGAAAGTTATTTTGAATAGGAAGAGTGTCATAATTCTCTGATCATTATTAATTTATATGGAAAAATGCAAGACACTATCAAAGAAAATTTAATTATTTCCTTGACCAGGTGTATTTAAGCATTGCTAATTCATATATGATGATAAAGTTTATGGTATAGTAACTATAAAAATTGTGTTTCTTCTGCTAGTAAAATGATTTATTATTTTAAAAATGAAATAAAATAATTAGCTGATATTTATTTGTTTAGTACAGGACTTACTGTACAAAGTTTGGGTGTTCTTATGTTTTGGGAGCTTACATAATAGAACAGATGTTATCAGTTATATCATACCTATCTGAACACAACACTTATCAAGTTTAATTATATAGTCAAGAATAATTACTTCAATTTGTGAAACATTCTCGAGTGTCTCTTTATATGGATGGTACTGTTTTAGTGGTGGCAAATGCAAAATTTATGAGAGGTGGATCTCTAATCTAATACCATGTAGTGGAGATGGTAGGTTGCTTGAGAGCCATTGTTAGTCCCCAGGGAGTCAGCAATCACTGCAGTCTGCTAAACATACAGATACTGCAGACTCATGATGCCACTGCATCTCTTTTTAGCTGTGTGACACCACAGAATTTATAGACTAGGCACATATCTGCTGTGAAAACTCAATGTTTAGGTTAAAACAAAAATAGCAAGAAAAAAATAATGGTCAAAGCCAAAGTTAAGATATAATCTATTTCAGATCTCTCCTTCTCATGAACACTTCATTGGATCAATTGACTGAAATTTTTAAAATCAATACCTCCATTACTTAAAAGGAAAAAAATTCAAAATTATTTTTTGACTTAAATCACTACATGCATCTGTACATAAACCATCTTGTGATCAAATGTGACAAGACTATCTACTAGAAAAAAAAAATATGTGTACTTCACCACTGAAGAATGAGATGTGGCTAAGTAAAGTGGAACAGATTTCTTGATTACAAATTACCCTGCATTGTAACACATTTTAAGACATACCAGTGACAGTATCTCTGCCTACTGATCGATACAAACCACTCCTTGTAATAAAATTTAAATTTTTTTTATTGCATGTAGATAAGTTAAACATTACATGAATCTATTTAATAGTATCACCAAGTTATTATATGTTTTATTTACTTAGCATTTAAATTTTATATCAAGTTACTGAATTTATAATTGTAAACTATATTAAAGTACTACTGATTTTTTATTGTGTTTTTCTTTTCTACTAATATTTAACTATTTCTTAATAAATTAAACTTACATTAATGTATCTTATTTATATGATGTTATAAAGATAAAGCCTGGTTACCTAATTTAAACTTGTATTTTAAAGTTATCATAAGCAACAAATACTACACTACCTAGGAGGACATGGGCTCCTTTTCAAACAACAATAGTGATGATGCAACTTAAGTAAGGATACATTCGTAAGCACAGAATACAGTTCAACTATTGTATGTTGTACAAATTCTTGTCTTCTATCATATAACATCTAACTTAATGTTGTATGCATGATTTTGTACAGTAATGTTTACACAAATGAATATTTGAGAACTACTGAGCAACTAGAGTAAAGGAAAAATCAAAGTGAAAGTCTCTATGCAGATATCATGGAATTTGAACCATCTAGTGTTTATAACTCACCTTACAGGACAATGCAAAGGCGCTATGTAGATGATTACATCGTATTCCAACAGGACTCACTTTAACATTGAACACTATATCATCCTCAGATGCCAGAGCTTATAAAACTATGATATTTCTATACTAATTGAGAACTAGGTGCTGAATACTAAATGTCTGAATTTTCTCAAAGGATTCATTGTAACATGCTGTCTAATAAATATTCATCTTTCATCTTAGTGAATGTTAGTACATTTTTTGGAACCACCCACTCTATGATGTTCCTTGAACACACCAGGCTTTCTCCATCTCGTTAACTTGATTTTTTTGTCTTCCTAAAGTATTCTGACTCATTAATATATATGGTACAGTTGCTTTTCAGCTCAAATATTATCAGGGAGCCCTCCCAATACCAGCTATATAAGATAGTTCTCTGCTAGCACTACCTGTCACATATTTTTTACTATATTTTCTCACAGAACTTATTAATATTTGCTATATACATTTTTCCTTATAGTTTCTTTGCTCAATACTAGAACTTAATATCCATCTTTTCATAGATTGGCTGCCTGTCTGCCACAGATCACCACTAGAAGAGTATCAGGACAATAGTAGGTTTTTCTTAAATAATTGTGTAATTGATGAATAAATGAATTAATTAAAATTAAGGAGAGTTATGTGAGACAGAATGGTGTATCCTATAGTAAATGAATTGCATTGGCAGTTCTATTCTCATTCATTCTCATTCATGTTCACGTACATGTTGCATCCTTAATTTCAGAGCACAAAAGCATTTGACTTACCCTCTCAAATTTTTGTGTATTTGTTTTTTTCAGAGCCAAAGAACCAATACATATCACTGTATAATAGAACAAACAATGGAGAAAATCAGCAAAGCTAAAGTATGTTTCTTGGAAAAGTTAAATAAAATTGGTCAATTTCTAGCCATGAACTGAAATATCATATATGAAAGACAGAACATGAGTAACAAGTTCATGGACATTAAAAACCTAATGATGTAATATTTTGAATAACTCTATGATCACATATTTGATAATTTAGATGGAAAAGATAAAATCCTTGGAAGACACAAACTACACATACACATAAATTCAACAAAAATTATAATATTTTACGAAATCCATGTATAATATGAAACTTCTAAGTGTCACAACTGATTATTAAAGAAAAGCTCAGTCTATAAGTTAAGATGAATGAATCTTATTGCAAATTGGATCTGACCTTCAGGTATGTGTTATGTTTAAAGATATTACATTGATAAATATAGGTAGCAGAAGTTATTTATAGTGTTGGAAAAGATCTAATGCCTAAAACAATCTCTCATGCAGATGTACTTTTAGATCTGCATTATATGAATGTGTTAAAACATTGACATTTCCAGGACATATAGCCATGCAGTAATTGGTACTTGGAAAGAGAATGCATTAGCCATTTCAAGTCAATAGCAATAGAGAGTAGAGTACATGATCTGATTGTGAAAGAGGAATGAAATAAAGAGGAGACCATTTTTGACAAAGATGAATTAAATCATGATTGTACAAGTTAAAGACTATGCTTAGTAATTCTTCAAACTGAATGAGCTCAATGGACATTATTGCCTTCAACCCTCCCTGTCTGTCCTCTAAAAACATATAAATATTTCCTAACACTTCAAATGTTCTTTTTGAAAAAGCTCACTGAGAAATTTATAAATTCTTTTATTTGAGACCTAACCTCTCACACGTTGTCATGTGTTTACAGGTAATGTCCTCAAATAGCCTTTCCCCACTTTTTCACTAAACTAAATGTATTACATTCAGTTGTCTCCTGAAGTTTTCTGGATTAATTTCCCTTTCTATACATAGTGTTCTGAGATTGCTTCTAGAACATTATTTGTAATGTAGAATAAAAAATTAACTTATAGTAAATTACCTATTGTATTGAGGGCACCTTGTGATTAAGGACTATGTGTTCTATTTATTTCAACTTAACAACTGGCCAGCTAACCCAAGATTTAAATAAAAAATATGCTCAACAATTATTTTTAAAAAAAGAATGAATTCCTTGAGAGGAGATGAACTTTATTTTCTATTTCAGGAAGAAAAATAGTTTGTTATTAAAATGGCAGATAAGTTTGTTACCAGAGGATGCTGACAACTACTAGAATTAGTTTATACTTATATATAAAGGTGGATAACATCATGGTTAGTATAGCCCTACTCCTAGCCATTAATTAGAATCTAAGAAAACAGTGCTGAAGAATAAAATAAAAGAAGTTTAGATGCAAGGAACTAGCCAAGAAAGCTTTCAGGAGGTGCAAAGGAGATGACATTCATATTAGTGTTACAGGGCAGGGAGAGGAGCACAATCTGTTACAGGGCAGGGAGAGGAGCACCCAGAAGCCCCAAGCCTGCCCTCTCTGAATGGGTTCTGCCATCCGCCGCATTAAGACAAACATACAAAA
>JAGFMF010011702.1:6073271-6120603 GCA_019455555.1 Galemys pyrenaicus | reverse complement strand
TTTTTCAGGGTTTCAGTGTATGCAAGAGAAACAACAATTAGTCATCAACATTGTCCATGATAATCCTAGAACAGGAAAATAGTCCATCAAAAGAAGAAAAACTATCAGGAGGCATTAGGTAAAAAATAGCAGTAAATATATGAAAATTACAGAAAAAAACCTTAAAAATAGGATTAACATAACTAAAAACAAGTTCTCTCCCATCTCGATCACAACTCTATCCGTAGTACAGAAACTTTCAAACCATTTTTCTATTTTTGCATAAAATCACAGGGCAGAACAACCAAACATCAATTTAGGCTGGCTTTGTTGGAATGCTCCAGATAGGAGCAGAGTGAAATCACGACATCCGGTCCGAGTTGGCTGCAGGAACAAAGTTGGTCTGTTTCTCCAGACTCCACCTGGGTTTTCCTCTTCTCGAGGTCACCAGGACTTGCTCTTTTTCCGGGTTGTCCAGGCCTGCCAATGGAAGCAAGCTTCCTCACCGTCTTTGGAGGTCTCTGGAACCCCACAAACAAACAGTAGTTTCCTGGGACCACCCTGTTACATTAGGAGATACTTTAAGTGCTAAGACAAAGATTTCATTCTTCATCCAGAGACTGCCAAAGGCAGGATCCAAGAATTCTGAAGAATCTACACAGAAGAGATTCACTAAGCCCAAAGCAAGAAAAATGAATGAGATGGCAGAAAGGGTTGAGGGGGAAAAGACGATAACATCAAGACAAATATCGTATATGTGTTTCAGAGAACAGAAAAATTAAAGTATTTTAGAGAGTATTTGTCTTTCGATTGAACAGAAGGAAGGTTGAAACAACTGCCTGCAAGCCAGATACATAGTGAAGCCGAAGAAAAGAAATAATGAACAAAAGCCAGTTTAGAACTGGACTTGGATCTAGGAAGTAAAAATAATAATAATAATAATATTAATAATAATATGTATAGTGAGTAATTGAGACAATAAAAATGAACATGCATTACATATCCAGCTGCCAGACTTAAGTGTTTCACAGGTATAATCCCAGTTAGTCCTCTCAAAATGTATATGTATTAAGAATTATTATCTCCAAATTGTAGATAAGATCATTCAAACTCTGCTAAGATCATGTAGACAGGAAGGGATGGGTCTGTTTCTGAAAGGGTTATCTTCTGATCTCAAGGCTCTCTCCTGCATTCCTTTCTAACTCTGTTCTTTCACTGTGCTCTACTAGCAGTATATAAATACTAAAGATGCATGAGAGATGGTTGAGAGAAAAATAACAAGAATACTTCAACTGCATCTTAATTTAGCTAGGAGTAATATCCCAGTCTAAAATATCATCACAATTCTTCCTGAAATTATTTGGCTCCTGTGTTTTTGTGAATGAACCTGGTGATTGTTTCTCATTTGAAATCATTAGCATTTAGTTGTCAAATAGTGAAATTGTTAACATTTGATGAAGCATTTACTGTGTAGTTTCATTTCAGTTAGTTAATTGTTATGAATACAGCTCTTGAAGATATTCAATATAAATGCTTAAGAGATGCAATAAATTCTATAGTATTGATAGCTAATTTTTACTTATAATTTGTTAACTTGGAGGCTCTGAAAATATATGAGATGCTTATGATATGGAAATATTATTTTGTATGTGAGGGGATATTCAAATCACTCTTTCAAATCTATTTGTTTTTCTTTACTACTTGCAAATAGACCTAGAAGCAAGTATAACAGAGATACTCATAAAACAGATGACAAATGATTTAATTCAGAATCACACATGGAGAATATATTAGTCTTAGAACATTGGCTGCCATGAATCTTTAGCATCTTAATCCAAACAATGAGATAATAAGGCAATCTTTGTGTCAAAGAACTAATTACATCTAAAATATGAAAATAAAAACAAAAAGTTCAAAAGTTAGAATATAATAGAAAGACAAAATGACATTTAAAGTTTATTTTAAGGAAGAACAAAAATTTATTCACATATATGCTGTTGAGGTTTATGTCATTTTAATAGAATAATAATTTACTGATAGCTCTACATTTATAAATAGGTTAATTAAATTGTTCAAAAGAATAAAAATTTAGGGTTCTCTGTGATTAATATTTTAAGTTACGACTTATCAGACATTTTCACAAAAACTTGCATGAATTTTCAGTATTTATTAATAAAAATAAACCAATAGACTTTTAGTTATTTTTCACTTTTCTGCTATATCAATTCTTTAAACAAAACAGCAAAAAAAAAAAAAAAAAAAGACTAGCTACCAGTGACAAAAGTGAATAACAACTTAATCAACAATTAAAACTAGGGGCCTCTCTGGGGGCACAGGGGATTGAACACCGCACTGTGAAGCAGCTGCAGCACAGTAGCAGCATGAGTTGGATCTCAGGCCAGGGAAGGCCCCACATGGTGCAGCAGACCACTCCTACCTCGCTGTCTGCTCTCATCAGCAGTGTATTTCGGTTGATCTGCCTGTTCTGCTCCCCACTCTGTCTTTGGTGAATCTTACCTCTTACCTCCCACGCCTCTGGCTGTACCCAGCTCTTGCATGCATAAATAAATAAATCTTTTTAAAAAAATAATAATTAAAACTAATTAAACCAGTAACATGTAAAGAAAATATATTCATGTTATAAGATTTTCTTCCTATCCACTTATACAGCAATTTAACTACTATTTACTGGATATTTAAAGTTTGAATATGATATAGTTATGTGATATTGAGTCTAAAATATAGATATCTTAAAAGAAAAGCATACAGACTAATTGTACAGATATTAATAAAACATAGCAAAAGTATTTAGGTTAATTTCATGTTTTGGCTACTGTAAAAGCATGAGCACGTGTTAAAATGTGAAGTTGTATTTCTGTAATTATATAGTTATATAAGCAAATAGCAAACCAAAAAGTGATTAAAATAATTTAAAAATAACATTGCATTATTTGACCAGACCTATGAAAAAGTAGAATGTTTTTCTGTTCGCTTTTTCAAACAATACTTCTCTAAACTGTCTTCTGGATTAGGACATACTCCTATTCTTCTAAGATGGAGTAGTAAAATTTAATACAGCCAAACATGAAATTATCTTTAACAAACAGCTCTGCTCTTTTCAGGCTCACATTAGACTGATTCCTGGTGTCAGTCAAATGTGAGAAAATTAATGTAAATATCTTCTCAATGAAAGTATTTAAACATGAATTATTTAGGATTTTATTTGCTAATAAAGCAGGTTTTTAGAATTTTGGGGATCAGTTTCCAGCTCCCCTAAGATGCTTTTGACTTTCATCTACAAGTTTGTTTTGGTATGCCAGCAGTATGCCAGTCCTTTACATTACAAATTTATCATTTAGGCTTTCATGTCTAAAATGTCATTATAGTAAATTGTCCGAATCACACTGGATCTTATCATTTATCTTTTTCAAGGAAAATAACTTAAAATACCTAGTTGATTTGAATTTGTTAAATCAAAGTTGAATTACAAATTGTTGAAGTTTTAGTAAAGAAATTACAAAAGTCATGTTTAACTTCAATATATTTCATTGGTAATACCATTTTGCATCCTGAAACAATTTTCTTTCTAAAAGTGAGTCATTTTCTCTGGATGAGCTATGCTTTATCTTAAAATAGATAAACGATGCTTAAACTTGAAAACCTCAGATGTAATCAGTACATCCTTTTCTAGGTACCTTAAGGTCTCTTCAAAGATCATCAAACACTTTAAAGAAATGACATATAGATTAAAGGTTAAAGATAGACCAAAGGGAACATGGGGGAGTGTGGAGGGAGGGAAGGGCAAAGATGGGGAATAGGGCATAAAGAACATAGGGGTCTGAGGTGATGGTGCATGGGTGAAATGGTGGTGGAAATTCCCTGGGGACTACAAATGTTGTCAAATACAATTAAATAAATCTAATGAGGAAAAAAAAAAAGAAATGACATATAGGTTTCTGTTTGTATTTTCTTAATCCATTTTTATTCTCAATATATTTTCAAATAAGAGAAAGAAATTTTTCTCTCCCCATACTTTTAAATTCTTTTTTTATAATGGACTTACATTTTAATATCTATATTCAGAAACACTGATAATCATTTTATAAACACATGCATAAGGAGTCTGTCTCATTTTATGTATATTAAGTAAAGAAATCTAATTATGTGTTTCTTTTTTTTTGAGGAAATCAAAAAATAACCAAAAACCTTAGGTGTGGAAGTCTCCAGATGACAAAGAAGAAAATCATACTCCCTTTTAGTGTTGTTGAACGTTTGTGGGCCATTTATCCAGCATGATCTTTTTTCTTGGGTAAGTAGTTTACAAATCAAATGAAATTTGCCAACATTTCACTTACATTTTCTGTTGAATATACAGACACAGACGTATCATCTATCATCTACTTTGTATTTGGACAAGATATCAACCATCTTTTGTTTTACATTTTCTGAAGTTTCATTAAAATCTTCATAAAATTAAAAGTAGTGTTTCAACTGCATTGCATCATTCAAATCAAAGTACCTAACAATAAGGAAGAATGTTTTGTTGTTACTATAATATCACATATCCACATGACATGTAGAAAGCATGATTCTTGCTAATAACTAATAGAATCAAATCTATTCTGTAAAAGGCCAATATGTCCGTGATCCATTGCTTCCGTTTGTCCTCTCGCAGGTAATATTGGCTTCAATTTCTGGGAAAATTAATGTAAGTGTACACACTTTTATGGAGCCATCACAGGAAAACAATACAATAAGTCATGCTTGTAATAACTCAGTCATCACTATTTTTAACTTATTTTGAGATTTTCAGGGAGGCAAAAAACCTTTTCATTAATTTAGAAGTACTTGCCTGTCTCATGAGATTCTGTCTCTGTGTGTATTTTCTTAACCCCTTTATTACCATGTCCAATCCTGAATTCTTTTCTTTTATTGTGCAAAATAAGTAGTTTGGGTTATTTATTTTCCTAGTGTTGTTGTATAAATACGTGTGTGTGTGTATCGTCCCACTAAAATAATAGTCTTGAGCCTTCTTTTTTTTGATGTTTTGGTAATGCTGGTGTTAGTATTGTAATTGTTCTTATTTTCATTATCTGAATTCTTAGAAAACACTCATAATCACAATTTCATATCAAATTAGAATCAAAGACTGTATGTACAAATAGACAGGTATCAGACAATGTATGACAGTAGAAATATGACTAAAATCCTCTGCAGCCATCATCAGAAAACCAATTTAGAGCTTCTGCATCAATTAACCCAGAATAGTTAGTATTTGGACAATTACTTTCAGACCCCTTAATTTGGCCCCTGCTTCTACCTTAGGACCAAAAAGATAAACCCAAATAGTCTCTCCAAATCAATTACACAAGATATGCTACTGCTACTAGATCATTTCCATCTTCTTTGTGTCAGCAACCTTTAACATTATAAGGTTTCCTTTCTTCTAACAAATGTTTTCACTTCCCCTACCTACCATCGAGTTTTCACCAGACACCATTGATGGTGGCAGTTTCCCTTGCTGTAGGGAGCTCTCATTAGGTGATCCTTTCTTATTTCTACGAACAGTATCTCAACACAAACACAAAGAATCCAAAGACAAAACCAAAGACAAATTGTTAAGGTTCATGATTACAATGCTCTGAATTTTCACCCTGAAATTGCAATGCTTGGAGTAATCCAATAAAGGATGTGATCCATAATTGTGAAAGAAAATCATAGTTGACAACATCAGTGATCAGAGGTAAAAACAGCAGCAAACAAAGAACAGACAATCATAATGCCTTTCTTTGGCACTAAAAACACATTTTTTTTTAGGTTTTCTTAGTTTGGTACTTTGACAGAGGAAATAAATTAGAAGTGTAGGCAGTTAGGTCCAGTGGGGATGGGGCAGTGAGACTTAGCCTTCATAACACCCTGAAAAACAGAGACTTCCACAGGTTGCCCACCCCCAAGGCAAACACCTGTGTTGACCAAGTTAAGCTCCTTTGTCTTCCAAAATCCAGACATCAAGTGGTCAAGGAGATCCAAATGGGGTCAGGGAGACCCCAATTAATGACAAATGGCCAAAACCAATCAGAGATGAATGCATCACAGAACTCTGCCAATCAAAAAAGATAACTCAGAGTCACATCTAAGCCCCCTTTTCTGCCTTTTAGCAAATAACTACCTGTTCAGGACTCCTCTCTGTACTTTTCTGTCCTCATCTACAGTACACTTGCTTTCTGCCTAACTCTGGTCAGGACATTGAAGTATTTTCTTGTGGAGACAAGGACCGTTCTTTTGCAGTTTGGGTCCTGCACCTGAACTCAATTCAATGCCAGTCATAGAAAATCTACCTTTAGACATTTCGTTATGCAAAATAAATAATCTCATGGATAATGAAGCCCCTGTAAGTCTAGTGAGCTACTGCTTGCAGCCAAAGGCACTCAAAATACATCAGCAAATGTTTATCTCCCTGACAAATTAATTGAGTCCTATGAGTGTTTCTCCGTTTTTCAACCACAGCAGCTCCAGCTGTAGCAAACATTGTTACAGAACTCAAACGAGAGCCCTCTCTCTTCGAGGATTGTTGCCTTTCTCCTAACAGTTTTAGGTGGCAGGTAGAGGTCAGAGTTATGTCTAACTACAGTCAATTTTCCCTCATTTGGAGTGGCAGATTTAGCCTTTCTAAATACTGTGAATGGTCATAATATGTCATCACTTAGTGAAATATTAAGAACCAACACATGATTGCAATGGATGTATTTAAATCTACTATATAATGAGTAAATTATAAACCATTTCATCATACTATGAAGAAATTTAATTTTCCATCTTTACTCTTAATGCTTTGATCTACTTAAATGCTGATAACGCAACTACTTCACATTTAAATTTATTATATAAGTCAATGTGATATGAAAGTAATTTTTAAAAGTTTATTTTGACTTTCTTCCTATTAAATTTGGTCTAATACCAAATAAGATGAGACTGAAAATAGCATTTGGGAATTAAATAAAGATATTTTATTTGTTTTTAATTAAAAAAAATATATTCCCCAAGGAATTTTCATCAAGCATTATAAGTCACCTCAAAATTGTTTTCTCAGAGTGACTATGACATTAACTTACCGTTGAGTTAATACCAAGGTTTTCTTAGCTTTTTATCTTTTTCCTTTTTGTATGCAAAACTGAGTGTGTTATATAGGTTTTATATTGACATTTAATTTTAGTAGTTCTGAATTTCCTTTTTATACTGTAATGTGATAAATTTTATATCCTACAAACATTCCTATATTGAAGTCCTAATACCCTCTGTGATGGTACTAGGATGGGGCAGGGGTTGGGGAGAGAGACTTTGGGAAGTAATTAGCTCATGAGGGTGGATTCCTCATAAATGGGATTTACAACTCTTTAAAAGAGATTTTAAAGAATATGTAAGCCCTTTTTCCAGCTTTGTGGTTATTTAAAAAAGAAAAAAAAAATCCACAGTCTGCAACCCAGAAGAAGGTGTTCACCATGACCTACCATACAGGCACCCTGATCTCAAGTTCTAGCTTCCGTAATTATGAGAAATAAATTTCTGTCTCTTATAAACCATCCAATCTATGATAGATTTTGTTAAAGCAGCCCAATATTAGGCACCTATAAAATGAAAATGACTAATAATGAGCTCCTTACCTATCACCAATCTCAAAATAGGAGCCAGGCTGTTTCTATAATAACAAATTATAGGATGTTTTCCCATATTTATATTCTGACCTAAATTAACATAGTTAATGTGCCACTTACCCATTTGTAGTGGGATTAAAAGTTTGTATGTCTGTTTTCCAAAGCAGACAATGATACTTTATCCCCAGTTCACAGATGTTTCTCATGCACAGAAGATTTTCAGTAAATGTATTTTGTTTTTTTTGTGGTTTTTTTAAATACTTATTTTAAAGATTGTATTTATTTATGCATACAAAAACTGGGATACAGGCCAGAGGTCTGTGGGAAGGAAGGGTTTCACTAGACATCATGGGGAATAGAACAGGCAAATCTACTGAAGTATACTGCTGAAAGGAGCAGCAAGTGAGACAAGAGAGGTCTACTGTGCCACGTGGGTCACCTTGCTGGCCGGGGATCAAACTTGTGCTACAGTGGCTGTGGATGCTTCATAGTGCGGTATTTAATATCTTGTGCCACCAGGTAGACCCTGTGAATATATTTTGACTGAATTGGATTATATGAACTTGAGGGCTGAGATTTAAGCTTCTACTTCTACATTCATTCTACTTCTCCAAGAGAATTACAATTTTATTTAGCAAATACTGAAAAAACAGATACTGAGTCTAAGACTGAAAATTTGGCTTTAAATTGACAAAGTATTGGTCTTTTCCTTCTGCAGAAAGAGTTAGTATATTAGCTATCATTTCTTTTGTTAATTATAACTAAAAAGCCTTCAAAAAATAGATAATTATCAGAGCAATTATCAGAAGAATCTAAATAGAGAAAAGAAGTCAATCTGGCTAAGGAATTAATATTATAATATAGGAATAATAAAATAACCTGGAGATGAATCATTTGTGTTTTGTTTGTGTTACCCTTATTTCTCCTATCCCAGGTATACTATAAAGCCCATAAGCCAAAAATAACAGTAGTAGCAAACAAAAGAAAACCCCAAGAATGTATAGTTTCTCTACCAGACTGGGGAATGAATGTTTTTGGCACTGCCATAACCTCCCAGTTTAACAAAATAAAAACTCAGAGTTTCTCCTTTCCCATACCATGTCCTAGTGATTGTGGACAGACCCTATCTTCCTGCCCTACATGAGTTAACTAAAAATAGATTATAAATGGACATTAAAATAACTAGGGCCATTTATAGAAACATGGATGTAGCTAGAAGGAATTATACTCAGTGAAACAAGTCAGAAGGCAAGAGAAAAATATCGGATGGCTTCACTTTTCAGAGGAATGTGAAAGAACAACTACAGCAAAAAATAAATAAGAAGAAAAAACAAAACAAAACAAGAGAAAGCTCAAGGAAATGGGCAATCACAACCAAAACAAACAGATAAATTCAACAAGATCAAAAGGTTAAAGATAGACCAAAGGGAACATGGTGGGTGGAGGAGGGGGAGGGAGGGCAAAGACAGGGATGAGAGCAGAAAGAGCACAAGGGTCTGAGGTGATGGTGAACGGATGAAGTGGTGGTGGGAACTCCCTGGGAACTACAAATGTTGTCAAATACAATTAAATAAATGTAAAGAGAAAAAAGAAAATCTAAACTTATAAACATTTTTAGAAACAGAAGAATATAGAAGAAAATCTTTATTACCTTCATTGAGGCAGTAAGATCTTACACATGACATTATAAATGGAAGAATATGTCAATTAATTAGACTCTTAAAATTAAGATACTTTGGCTTTGTAAAAGACTATTAAGACTTCTGAAAAACATGCCATAATGGAAAAAAAAATATGTGCAGACTGCTTAGATTACAAAAGATCTGTGTCTGAAATGTGTAAAGAATTATCTAGACTGAACTATAAAAACAAAAATGCAATAGGAGGCAAAACTCTTGAATAAATTCTTCACCAAAGACGAGATAAGAATGACAAAAAAGAAAGGAATATATATCAGCCATTAAGAAAAGAAAACGAGTGAGATAACTCTATAAATACATTAAAATGACTAACATTAAATACCAGCAATACTAATGAAGATACAAATCTTCATACTCTCCTGATGAGAATGAAAATGGTGCAATCATTTTGAAAAACAGTTTAAAAGCGTCCTATAAATTTAAGTATGTAACTTAGATGTTTATTTATTCTAGAGAAATAAAAACAGACTGACTAAAATACTTCTATATGAATGTCCATAGAAGCCTTAACTCTCTTAGTGAAAAATTAGAAGTAATTTAAATGTCCTTCAGCAAGTAAAATTATGATATAAAATGTGGTATGTCCATATAATGGAGTACTTACTACTCTGGAGTAAGAAGGAGTGAACTATTGATATAAGCAGTTATTTGAATTAATTCAAAGACATTATTATGCTAAGTGAAGGAAGCTAGACACGATGTGAGTGCATTTGTGTGATTACATTTCTATTAAATTAAAAAAAGACTTTAAGAATTAAAAATAGATTCATCATTGTCAGGGATTCAGTTTGGTGGGGAGGGTGACATTCATGGGCTAAAACAAGTCTTTGAGATTATGGAATAGTACTCTATTCAGATTGTGATAGCAGTTGTGAATATCCATACCTGCGATAAAATTCATCCAACTATACAGAAATATATCTGCAGGTAAAAATGTGAAATTCAAATAAATTGTATAGCTAGCTTAACAAGATTATACCAAAGTTAGTTTCCTGATTTGCATAGTGTACTATAGGTATATAAGATATTATTATTGAGAGAAACTGTGTGGAGAATGCATACTAACTGTATTAGTTTTAAAACTTCTTACATTTTAAATTATTTTAGAATAAAAATTAAAGCTAATCTCCAAAAGATTGCAAAATTCATGATTTTTGTTCATATAACTTTTCAAAATGGAAAATTTTAGTGATGAACTGATTAGTAGCTGTCAGAGATTAGACTTGACTATGAGGGAGTTTCTTTGTAGTGATAGATTTTTATTCTGATTTTCTTGGGAGTTATAGAAATCAATACATGTAACAGAATTTCATAAGATTATGCAACAACAGCAACAAAAAAACAAAGAAGGAAAAGAAAAATAAGTGCATGTAAAAACTAATGAACACTGAATAAAGTCTCTGGTTTAAAACAGTACAATGTCAATTTTCTGGTTTTGATAACTGCAGTATGGTTTTATAAAATGTTATTAGCAGGGAAACCTGGCTTCAGGGTATACAGGAACACTCTATACTATTCCTACCACTCATTTGATTCTATCTTCAGTTATTTCAAGCTAAAAGTTTAAAACATTGACTCAGTATAGAAAGTGAAGTGGTATTTGGTGTGAATTTCTTATTCAGAAGTATCTTTCCTGCTACTTCCTTGTGTCATCTGTCTTCTAACAACCTCATTTCTCATTAAGAGGCATTACAAATGGAAAAGTGTCACTGAATTACTTCCCACTGACTGTAAAGCAATCACACGATTGCTTGGCAACCAGCCCAGAGAGATGGACAAGCAGTTTCTGAGGGAAAAAAGCCCCAGTGGAGTTTTTATTTGAGATTTCCTCTGTAACAGAGGTCTGTTTATTAGTATAGGTCTGTTTATTAGTACAGGGTAGGAGTTTTCACCTTTGTCAGAATGTAAGCATAAATATAATTTTGCTGAATTAATATAGGAGGTTTTTTGTTAAGTGTCTAATAAAAATATTAAAGTGATCATAAACTGAAATAATATTTGATTCACATTTAGCCTATATAATATTGTTTACAGTTAAATAATTTAAATTGTAGAATTATTCCCTAAACCTAAGCAAGTTACTCTCTTCCATTTTAAATAGGGAGCTGGTTATATTTGGTAGGAATGTGTTCTAATCATAATGGGTGAAACGCTGTATTTTAGTTATAAATATATATAAAATATTGACTATAAAGAAAAGTTTATAGGAGTCAATTTAATCTAGTTTTATGTAGAATTTTCAGAATGTAAAGCAATTTGCTTTATATTTATTGTACAAGAAAGCTAGTAAACTTGACATTTTATATCTTTCATTTGCTTTACATTCTGAAAATTCTACATAAAACTAGATATGGTCCCATTAAATTGGCTTCTATAAACTTTTCTTTATACTCAAGAATTTCCAAAATTCAAGAAGTGACTCAAATTTGTAAAATAGTGTTTGGAAAGAAGTGATGAAAATATATAATTTAGATGAATTCATTTATGCTGAGGGATTGGAACACATATATAAAACAAAAATGAACAGTATGGAAGTTTACCTAAGTCATTTTTTTTTCCCTAGAAATGATGATTATTAAGAAATCACTCTACATTTGGGACTTTTTTAAAAAAATCTTCCTAACCATTTGTGTAACATGAAACAGTTTACAATAAAGAACCACATTTCTCTCTAAGAATCATTAAGACACTGTCTATTATTTCAGAGACTCTCATAAGATCTACTGATAACTCCAGGGAATATTTGTGACAAGACTAAATGTAGACCCCTCTGAATTTTCATTCTCTGTCTCAAGAATGATTAGCAGTAATAGAACTATTTGTCCTTTTGAAAGGAGCTAGACAGAGATAAATATTACAATAGATTGTAAAACTCTAAATCATACCACCTGTAAATTGTCTACTCTTGCTTTTAAAAGTCTTAGTGCCTCCCTGTTAGTGCAAAAGGTTAAGTCTCAGCACTATGAAGCTGTCAACAGCCACTGCAGAACTAAGTTCAATCGCTAGCCAGGAGGTGACCCACATGGTACAGCAGACCTCTCCCGCCTTACCCACAGCTCCCTTCATCAGTGTATTTCAGTAGATCTGCCTGTTCTGCTCCTGACTCTATCTCTGGTGAATCCTCTCACCCCCTCCATCCCAGTTCTCGTATGCATAAATAAATATCTTAGAAAATGAAGGGATTAGCCCAAATTACACTACCACAACATGTTTAGCTCAGTTAAGTTCTTTCTATTGATGTGGACCAAATGAAATTTCTCCTTAACTAGTGCATGTTAATTTTATAAAACAAAATGCAATAAAGAGGTTTTGGGGTTTGTTTAACAATATAGGTAGGGTTTTAGATATAACAAATGTTGTGATGGTAAATTTTAATTTGTCAACTTGGCTGGGTTGCAAGATGTTCAAAGTAAACACTATTTCTGCATGTATCTGTGAGCATATTCCAGATGAGAGTAACACTTAATTTGGTGGACACAGTAAAGTAAATCACCCTTCTCAATATGAGTGAGTAATATGCTAATCAGCCTGAATAGAACAAAAAGCAGAGGAGAGGGGTTTTCAGGCCCTTCCTGCTTCTTGCTTGAGCTGGGACATCAGTCATCTGCTGTTAGCAGATTTACAATATGAGGTAGTGTAGTTTTGAGGCCTTTAAATTCAGACTAGCATTATACCACCAATTTTTTTGGTCTCCAACTTACAGGCAACAGACCTTGTGTTTTTAAGGTTATTCTGTCAATTTTTCCTCATATATGACATAAATGAGGACATCACAAACATACACATATAATTTGTTGCTTTTGTTTTTCTGGCAGGCCCTAATACAACTCCAATTCAATATTGAAATTTTAATAAAATTTTATATCAGCACAGTTTCTTACTAATACATATTAGGAAGATTAGAAGCTGGAACCTATGCTATATAAAATGACATGCCACTTTAATAATGAAATCAACTCTAAAACCAGTTTAGATCTCAGGAAGTCACAATCAAAATAGTTAGAGTCAGACAGTCAGGATGGAGGTTTTTCCTGACAATTTAGTTGTACGCCCTTAATAATAAGATAGATTCTCATAAAATTTGTAATTCTGCAAATTATAAATTCTACATATTATTCCAACTCTATTTGGGGTTAAAATAACCTCATCAAATTAAGAAAACAGAATTGGGAAAAGGGAACTCTTAATCTTCTTTTTTATGCAGTGAAAATATGAATGCTTTTGATATTGAAATATCTTATTCACCTGTTTTTACCAAAGACAAAAATTAGTAAATAAACAAAATGGGGTGGACATTGGAGTATGTTTGACTCTCAAGGTCTATGTTGTGTCTAACACAAAACAAGAGAAAATAATCCATTTATTTTTTAGAGTAATGGTACAAGTGACAAAAGATGTATGGTGGGAAGTCAAGGGATAATAAATGTTAACTATTGAAACTAGAGTGATTTAAATAAAGTAGATTACCTTTCATATAGTCATAAATAGGATGATTTCCTTTCATATAGTCATCAAGAATGTAAAGATCATATTTTCACGGAAAACTGATGTTAATTTTGTAAACTCTTCCTCTTCAACAATCTGTAACCAAATCCTGTAGTTTCCATCCCTGAAATTCTATCAAATCTAGTTCTTCTCCATTTCCGTTGTATCTCCCATTGTCCATCCCTACGTTTTTTTCTCACTTAGAACACTGCCACTACTCTCAAGTGTTCTCCCTAGGTCCACACTTTCTCCCACCCTCAGCCAAATCCCTTTTCCCATTATGGCTAGAATTTTTTGTTTGTTTTAACGTTTTATTTTTCTTTTTTGACATCCAGCAGTTTGGGTTTTATTTTATTTTTCTTTTTTTATTTATATATATTTGATATGAAATTGTAGTCCCCATGGATTTCCCACCACCATTTCACCAGTGCATCATCACATCAGTCCCTTGTGCTCTTTCTGCCCTCAACCCATTCCCTCTTCCCTCCCCATAAAGAATTCCCAATTTGTCCTTGTATTTTTGTTGTTGTTGTGTGCTTTTTTTAATTATTATTTTATTACTCTTTTCCTTCATCACATATTTGGTTCCCTATATTCCTCCTATGGGGGAAACCTTTTCAAGTGAGATTTTTTTAACACACTGAATACCTTAAATATATCACATTTTTCTTAGATTTAAAGTCTGATGTTCTTAAAACATTCTATCTATCTGATGTTAAAATTCTTACCACTCCTACTTCTCCCAAGATCATTTCTAACCAATTTCATCACTGAAAACAAATTAATCACTATGCATTTATTTCTATGATCACCCTTTCACTGTATCTCCTCAAGGTCTTTACACATATTTTCCCCTTAACCTAGATTGTTTCTTTTTCCACTTTTTTTTTTTGTTTGTTTCCAACCCTGGTTTATTCTTGTTTATCTTCAGCACTTATTTTCAGTTTCACTGCCTAGACACTTCCCCAGGCTATTTCTCATCTCAAAAATTAGATTCAATTTACACCACTATGGCACAGAGGAATCTGTACTGTCATAGCATCATCAGATTATAAATGACCACATTCCTATTAAAGTGTCACATCAAAGCAGACTGACAGAAATCTTATTTGCATGACTATTTTTTAGAGCCCTCTTATTAAATGGTGAAGAAGGCTTGAATATGAGGATATTAAGACCTTTCATTAATTTTATAGGAGGTTGTCAAAATCCAAGTGCTTCATGTAGAGATACTAAAGCTGAAGAAAATTTCTGAATGACTACTCAAAAGTACTTTGACTCAGTCAGGGGAAATTGTTCCACATTATTAAGTGGATAAAAGAAGGTTACAGAAATCCAAAAGGACAAGTTACCCTCTGCAGAGCAAAAGGAAATAGTTGTAAATATTGGCTGAGTGAAACACATTCTTTGGCAGCATTTAAGACAAGATCAGTGTTTCAGGGAAAAAAAAATAACTTCCAAATGGCAAGAAATTACAGAGCAAAACAAGCAAGCAAAAGTAGTCAGAATAATTTTATAACAATTTTTGAGAGTCATTCTTGACCATTCCTGAGTATTAAAAGTTTTGAAAACAGTTATATGAATCATTATTAATTTGTTTTTTAATTAACTTTGTGTTGGAATTCTATAAAATATAATACCAATCAATACAAAAATTACTAAATGAAACAATTACTTAGGCAATTGAAGAGAATTTATTTTTGCCTCCAGTGCAGCATGTATGCCTAGGACTTTATCAGTGTGGAAAAATTGATAGATTATGGATAAAATATAAATTTATACTAGGTTTGGCATATTAAAGTAAGGAAAAGGGGCACAAAAAAATCTAGAATCTGATTTTAAATGACAAGCAAGCATAAAATAACAGAGAAGAAAGGTAGATTTTTACCTAAAGAAAATTGAAATATTCAATATTATTAATGCTGAAGGAAAGTGGAAAAAAAGTGAACCAAAGGCTACTGGATTGCCCTAGAAAATCTGAAAAAGGATAAGATGTTGATATGTTAAACTGGTAGTACTTCCCTGGTTGAACAAGAGCAAAAACAAATCTTCTCTAGGAGAAAGCAACTTCAATTTAAGGCCCTAGATTTACACATAGTAACAGCAACAAAAAAAACAAGCTTTATCAAAGAATGTAAAAATATTGGGAAATAATATTTTTGGGTAGAAAGATTTTTAAAAATATGAAAGATAATTCAAAAGATAAGAAAGAAAAAATCAAATACATATATGCTTAAATTTCCAGAGGTAAAAACTAGACAGAATAATAGAGATCCAGTCTTTGAATAAATAACAGCTGAGAATTATTCAAGCATGAAAAATACATAAATCCACATACATAGGAGGCATTGTGTGAAAAAACCAGAGTGGATGAAAAGAAAGAGAAATTAAAATCAACAGGTATTTACAGAACACTCACCTACACACACACACTCACACACATACACAAAACAAAAACTAAGTACACATTCTTCTCAAGTGCACATGGCAGAGTCTCTAGGACAGACATGTTGGGTCACAAAAATAATTATCAGTCAATTCATGAAGATTGAAATCATATCAAGTGTTTTCTCTGATCACAAATGGTATCACTTATCAAACTAGAAATCAGCTGCAAAAAGAAAGCAGGCCAAGTCTCTCATGTGGAGACTGAATAACATACTACTCTAGGACTATTGTGTTAATGAATAAATTTTAAAAATACTTGAAGATAAATGAAGACATAAGTTACCATAACCTATAGGATATAGGGAAACCTATACTAAAGAGGGAAGTATGTAGCAACAGGCCACCTTAAAAAAAGAAGAAAGGACTCAAAAAATAATCCAACCTTATAACCAGGAAAATTAGAACAAACAAAACCAAAAACCAGTAGAAGGAAGAAAATAATTCAAATTAGAGCAGAAATAAAATAGAAATGAAAAATACAGTATAAAAAAATCAATAAAAGCAAAAGCTGGTCCTTTGAAAACAATAAATAAAATAAACCTCTAGCTAGGCACACAAAGAAAATACAGAAAACTAGTGTATAGATTTCAGAATCAAAAGAGAAGTTACAACAGACATCTCAAATACTGAGGAACATGAGATTCTGTTATGAACATCTATACACCAATAAACTGAATAACCTAGAAGAAACAGTCAAAGTAATTTCACTCTGGCTTTTTGGTATAGTTCTTTCTGCATTTAGATAGCCATGTGTTTTTTTAGCTTCATGGATTTGTATGTTCAGTTTCTTCCCCAGGTTTGGGGAGTTTTCTACCACTGTTTATTTGAATAAGCTCTCTTTTTATCTCTCTCTTCCTTTTAGGGGATACCATTATCCTGATACTGCCTTTCCTAATGGGGTCAATAGTGTGTAAAGTATTTCTTCATTTTTTTCACATATTATTTCTCTGTCTTCTTCCAGCTGGATCCATTGTACTTTTTATATATATTTGACCTTACTGATTCTTTTCTCCATTCATTTTGCTCTGCTTCCATAGGCTTCTAAACATTCTTGAACATATTTATTGAGTACTTTACATGCTGAATCTCTGTTATTTTCTTATTTAAAGTTTAAGTTTTTAGTTTAATTTTATTCATTAATTTTACTTCTGAGTGCATTTATTTTTCTTTGTTTTACTGTATCACCTTAATCAGTTTTTGTGAGTTATCTTGTGTCAATCTAACTTGTCTTTCTGATTTATTCTCTTAGTTTATTTATTACAGCAACTTTGAACTCTATCTGATAGGAGATAAAATTTTCAATGTTTCTATAGTTGGAATCTGGGAGAGTTTTTCTCCCCTTGTGATGTCATATGCAGTTGATTTCTCAAGACTCCATTTTTGTATGCCATGTTGCCATTCTCTTTGATTTGTTTTTATAAATATCTGGATTAGCAACTTGGAATGTTGAAACTAGCTTTACTTTTGAGCAGGTATCACTACGACTTACATGTTTTGATCAGCTTGCTGGCTTTCTTAGGAACTGAGGTTGGTATCTGTAGTCATTGCAGCAGCAGGGTGGAAGAGGGGTGTGGAGGGGTCCAGCTCATTCTAAGAGAGATGTTGACTTTTTTTTTTTTTTTTTGTAAGTACTAGAAATAGCCTTCCTCTCTAGGGTTTCATTTTTGAGACATTGACGTGTTCCACTCTCAGTTCAATTCATGAGCTCAGAACTTGTCCAGAGGGCAGGAAAAGGGGAGAGGATTCTAGAGCACCTTCTACCTGGTTCTCATTATCTAAATTGCATTCTGTGTGAGGACCTCAACTACTGCCTCCTGATCATTTTTGCTCTCTTCTCCCCTGAGTGCCCCTGACTGGACTGACAGACTTGTTATTGTCTCCTACCCTGCAGTGCAGGCTCCACATTCTCCACCCACCTCCTGCCCAGTGAAATGTGAATCTACTCCATGTTCCCTCTGGTGTAGTTTCTGTTGGTTTCTGAGGTTCAAAGGATGCATTGGTCACCCTGAATTATGGAACTCACTCAGTGTAGTACACTTGTGAAAAACTGTCAGTTGTTCCTCTTGGGAGAGAAGCAAGGAAACTCCTCTACTGTCATCTTGTTCCTCAATTATATTAGAGGACAACTATATAGAGATAAGTTTGATTTTGACATTAATCGAAAGAAAACTCAATGAAAAGGGAAGGGAAACTCAAGAATATAGTTGTATAATTTACTTGCTTCCACACCAGAATGTTGCACTTTAAGATTCACCTATGAAGTCTTGGGTTTTCACTTATGAACAAAGGTTACTTTCACATGTGGCTATTGAGACATTACTTTCATTAACTACATACTATCCCTGGGCATTTAGAATTTTTTTTGTTTCCATTTTTTATAATTTTGGAAAATATATTAATAAATGTTCACAGATCAGTTAAGAATAAAGAAAAATACTATATTTGTTTTGTCTTACATCCTATAAGTATGTTTTAGTTTTGGAAAACAATGATTTTTCTGGTTTGCCCTAGTAAAAATGTTTAAAACAAAATAGATGTAAAATTATTGCTCAAAGTCAAACAGCTGGTACCTCAGAAGAAACGCCAATTTCAATACTTAAATTATTTTGAATTTTTTCTGACCCTCTACTAAAATGAATAATAACGTAAGCAACACAGACTATTTATAAAACAAAAACCCATTATCACCATCTTTCAAATTATAAATTATATGAACAAAAAATTTTCTCATCTTTTTATTAAAAATAAAGTAGTCATGGAAACATGGTTATGAAATTTTCCTTTGCCATCATTTCCAACTTCAAGTGTAAAAAATGAGACTACATTATATTTAATAATTCTGAAATTTCAATCATCTAATCATAAATATACATTTATATAATAATATAAAGTCCATAGATCTAAGTTTTTCTATTCCCTTGAACAAGTATAAAGAAATATATTCCTCATGTAAGCATACAGAATTTCAATAACTTGATATTTTCTCATTCTCGTTTGCTCATGCCTTAGCAAAATAACTTGAGAACAAATATTTTATCATAATTTCTGCATATTTTATCTCAGCATTGGTGTGACTATCCAAGCTTTACATTTACTATTTCACTAGCATGGCCTACTTTATAATAATTTCCTAGGAAATATATAATTTCACTAAAAATGAGTTAGACAAAAAGATAATAACAAAAGAAATAGTTATATTTTATTGCAATAAAGCCAAATTAAATAAAAATTTCAATTTAACCAATAATTTTTATACTTTTATACATCCATGGACTACCTAACAATAAAAATATCAGACCATACTATAACAGCAAGTCACTAAATACAATGAAATAATATTATTAAATCATTTTTTTAAAGAGAATCAACATTTATGTGTTGCCAAAATAACTGAAAAAGAGGAATTTTACCTGGTCAACTGTACTTGTGTTTTCATGTGTGTTACAGTGTTCATTGTTGTTCAAAGAATCTTTGGATGAAACAGGTATATCTGAGACCTCCCTGGTGGCACTAGGGGGTAAGGCGCAGTACTATGAAGCTATCCACTGCTACTGCAATGCGAGTCCAATCCCTGGCCAGGGAGGTGACCCAGATGGCAAAGTAGACCTCTCCTGCCTCACCTGCTGCTCTCTTGTATGCATAAATAAATAAATCTTTAAAAAAAAAAGAAAGAAACCAATATATCTTAGCGCATCCATGGTTCCTGTTTCATAATGGGAGAATATTTATTAAACACAGGTATTTTGGTGATCGTAGTCACAGAACAGGAAGAATTGTCATGAGTAAGGACAATATGGGCACTATCTCTGATGAGACAGCTGGCCACTTGTGGCCTTAAAAACTTATCTTGGGTCTCCCTAGTGGCCTAGGGGTTAAAGACACAATGATATCAATTATTACCAGCCACTGTAACATGAGTTCAATCCCCAGCCAGGGAGCTAATCCAAATACCGCAATAGACCTTTCCTGTCTTCCCAGCTGTTTCCCTCAGCAGTGTATTTCAGTAGATCTGCCTGTGCTACTCCTCGCTCTGTCTTTGGTGAATCCTCTCACCCCCTACACCTCTGGCCTCTAACCCAGTTCTTATATGCATAAATAAATAAATCTTTAAAAACAAACTCCTCAATCTCCTGTTAAGTAAACACTGTTGTTGTTAGCCTCTGAGCCTCAGTGGTCTTGCAACTGTGCTAGAGTGAGAAGAGAACCCACTGACCCTGACCCGTGTCCTATCTTGGCACCGTCCCTTGGCACTATACTAGCACTGTTTGAGCACTTGTTTGTGCTGTTTCAATTCTAAAATTCAAATCCAAAAGAAGAAATCAGGAAGAGCCAAAACTACTTTGAAAAAGAAAAGACATGGAGGACTTACATGGCTTTATTTCAAGGCATGTTCTAAAGTCATAATAATCAAGATACTAGGGTTTTGATGTTAAAATATATGAATAGATTAATAAAACAGACTTGAGGTTGATAAATAGACTCATGGAACAAAATGGTCATGGCCTTTCCATGAATATACTGAAGGCATTGTTGGTGTGGTGATAGAACAAGCAGGGGGTTCTGTAACCTTCTTTTTAAATCTCAGTTTTTGAATAGGGCTGTACCTGAATGAGACCTTACCAAGTGTTTGTCCCTTTCCCAGCTTAGACATTTTTCCTTGTCTTAAGAAGATTTAAGAAATAACAAACAAAAGAAATTCATCAGCGTCTGTCTAGGAAATATAGCTGATCAAATGCAGAGCAATTTCTCACAGTTTTCATCGTAGAAAGGGTTAAATAACCAATATTTTTTATTGATCTCCTGATGCAGAAAAATAAGAAATAACTAGCAATATGCTTTTTTGGTGGGAAATATAAAAATATTTGGGAATATTTAAAACTCCCAATTATGATTTAATATGATCCAAATTTTTGGATTGTAAAAACATAGTTTACCCTTTATGTTCATATTACACATATATTCAACCAATCATTTATATGTTTTGCACCAAATTAGCTAAATAGTACCTAGAAAATGAAATCTTTGATACCCTAAAAATTCCTGAATAATTTACTTTTTAAAACTTTAAAAATAGTTAATTTACCTTTGAAACCTTTAAGATTAAAAAAATTACTCTTATTTTGGTAGTGCACACAATAGAACTAAAATACAAATTTGATTATATCTAAAAAAGCTTCAGTTTAAAAGTGACTGCAGGGCTCTCTTGCCCCTCCCAGGTATATTATACCTGGGAGTCTTTATTCTTTAACTCTTTTATTTCCTAAATAAACTTTTCTTTCCAAGACAAAAAAATTGACTGCAAAATGACTTCAAGATGTTTTTTCCTTTTAGAATATATTTTATTTTCATCACATTTCATAAGCTTGGATATATTCTAAAATGGAGACATCAATCAACATACACTGTTAACCTTGTAATCCTGTCTAGGAACAGCTAACTCAATTACAAGGAGAAAATAATTGTTTAAATGAATGAAGAATCCAATTGCTTTGGGGAAAGAAAGTAATTTCTTTTAGAGAAGAATCAGCTTTTCAGTTCCAAATATGTGTGGGATTGTTGAACTGTTGGAATGTGGAATGTAGATACATCTTTATTTTTTCACAAGAAACTAGAAACCCATAATGTCCAGCCAAATTTTAACATTGGCAAAAATTCTAAGGAATTTTAATTGTGATACAGAAAAACAAAACATTTCTATAAGTCAAATTAATCCAGCTAGCTAGCAGCTTGTGAGTCTAAACCAAGACAGTTTTTTTCCTGTCTCAGCAAGTTTGCTTACCAGCTTCCTTCAACTGAGAAGTCACTTTTCCCCTGAGAGTATCACATGTGATTCTTCCTGGCTAAAATCTACTGTTTCCATAAGCACTTTCTCCTGTGTTAAAGGTAAAAATCATGCCATTTCTTCAATGTTTCTTAAGCTCTTCCTCAGTACTTATTTACCACTCATGTTACATATCTCTCTAAATGTCTTAAGTTTCTAGATGGAACTAAGACTCTTGACATGGGGTTCCATCTTGTAAATGGACAACCCGATTCAAACTCTGGCAACACTAACACATACTGTAGATTCTAAGAATATGCCATTGGCATCCTTAAGAAATACATATGACTCTAAAAAAGGAAAATGAAATCCATGCTTATATATAAGTGCCTGAAAAATGTATCCTATATTGTAAGGTCTGCAATGTCTAGTCTCTACTAGTTCCAAAAGTCCAGCAATACTTTATCTCCTTACTTTGCTCCCAAAATGTCCATATCATATAAACATTTTTCATGTGCCGTGTGTCTGGTTTATAATCTATATATTTATATCCTTGTGTTTGTTCTTTTTCCTCTTTCTGGCTAAGGACAAATTCATGGAGTATAATATGATATATTGGAAAGTTCTGGTCATCTGAAACTCCAATTCTTCCAATTTGTGACTCTGGGTCCTTTATAAGTGGTTTTATAAAATAATACTACAGGTCACCTGAGAGACCTCCTATTTCCAACTCCAAGAATATGAGTTAGCTTCATTATTTAGGACATTTAATTTAATATAGTTTAATAGGTTTGAAATTTACAAAATATCAGACATGGAGGCAATGACTATTGGGTGTTTTATCCTTGAAAAGAATTAAGCAATTTTCTCCTTGAAGGGCAGAGTATTTGCCCATCCTGAGCTAAACTTGACAAGTATCAGAATAAATAGGGTTCATAACTTTGCCCAGTTCTTCACATGCTTTCTCAGAATTATTCCAATATTTCATTGAGAACTTGGAAAGGAGGGAGTTTGCCACCAGAGTAGAAGCATGAACCAAGATAGCATAGGTGTCTTCTTGAAATATCATAAACACAAAGTCATTTCTGGTAGTGTGACAGTACTCCTTGTGTCACCATGGAGCGTTATACACTATCTTACACCAATCACTGGTCTACAAACTTAACTCACTGTGAGTTTGTACACTCTACAGGAAGTTATCAGAATTATTTTAATGTCATCCATGACACCATCATTTCCTGAGTGGCAGTAGTTGACATATGTGAATTCCTCTTGTTGACTAATGGAGGAAATTTTCTAACAGACTGACTATGTAATGACATATAATTATATTGACCTCATGAGGTTTCTGTGGAGATTAGTTAATAAACTATTGAAAACTTTTTTCATATGGGTAAAGTTCTCCAAGCTATAATATAATCAGGAATATTGTGAACAACTCTCAAAAAATGAATATGATTTCATAACAAAATTATATCTGGCAATGGAAAAAGAGATTAGCTACTCATTATTTGGTTTTTCAAATAATGACCTTGTTTACTTGATGATAAATGTCCATACCACTTTTCCTCTAAGAGGTTGGACATAAATAGATTTAATGTCAGAGTCTGAACCAACAAAAATAATTCTCATTATTTTGTCATCATCATTAAATTTGAAAGAATTTGAAAAATGAAGCATTAAATATAAAAGAAATTTAGGATACCAGAAAATTTTATAGCTGTAAATTGTCCAACAGCCTTAAAATAATAGTGTGTCGTATTTCAAACTTAAGAGCCTTATCAACATACTGTTATGCCCATTAAATTGTAGGGATCAGAAAAAGATCATTAAATAAGTTGGTATCATGAATATATATGTTTAAATGACAAAAGCTTGTGCAGGGAAATTTTGAATAGACAAGGAGGCAAAACTTAGATGACAAGTGTGGAAAGACCCTAAAGAAAGCAATATTGAAAAGATCAGATCTGTAAGTGTGCAAGGAATGAACTTTAAATATACTTAAATGTTTTAAGGATATAAGTTAAATAGTAACATTTAGTAATATCAGTACTCATAAAGCAAAGCTATTGGGATCAGACATGATTATATTGGTCAAAGAAATAGGCAGAAAGCTCATGCCATCTCTTAAAGAGCATCAATATAATTTTAAGTTTCTGACATTTCATTTTCTTCATAATTTTTAGTTCAGATATCCATAATCCTGAAATGAATTTTTTTAATTGTGCCTTTTCTGAATAAATATCAGCATCTTCTTAAATCTATTGCCCATTGATTTTTGTCATATTTAATAGTCTATGACAACTGCTTTTTCCTTCTGTCAACTATATCCAGATACACTATCAACTAAATAAAAATATCTCTTCAGTTACCTTTAGAATGTTGCCTGGCATGCTTGAAATGAAATATGTTACTGGTGACACCTTCCTTTATTTTGTTCTGTTTTTACATTATCTATTTGAATGTGGTTTGAGTTTGGAGATTCTACTTTATTTGGAAACAGGATAACACCACAACTACAATAAAATATACTCTCACTAACATTTTCATTATCTATATTTCATTATCTATATTTCTCCAAAATAGGTACTGTTCCACTGTTAGCCATTTCCAAAGCATAGATTCTATATCTATTACTCAAAAGAATGACTATCACCTACAGCTCAGAGTAAAACTACCTGTAACCTTCTTTTGGAGTTAAAGAGTATGCTTACACAAGTTTATACACACATAGCAGTGAGGGCATAGATATGTTTGGGAGATGAGGAACTTATAGAACTCATAGATTAGAATGCTTCAAATCTAATGTGCCATCAAATAATCCTGTACTTCTACCTGGACAGTTCATGGCATACAGTTAGTTGAAAGGTAATGCCTTAGTAATAATACATTGATACTTAGTTCTCAGATTTAGGAATGCACACTGGGAGATGTTCTTCTTGCCAAAGTCAAAATATGTTTCCCATTCTGTAAATGTCGAAGTGCTTTGGCAGGTCTTCTGACAAGATGAACCAAATGCAAAGCAGCAACAACAGAAATATCAACAAGACCCAGAGGAATCTCAGAGAAGGCTCAGAGTCTGAGGTGAAAATATGTGGCAAAGATCAGTTTTCACCAGTTCCACTACTCAAATTTCTATGTTTTCCAGTGAGCAACATAACTTTTAAGCTGAGAAATAAAAAGTGACAGATGAACACTAACTCTGAAAAGGGAATAATTCTTACTCATGACTGGTTGGCAGAATCGTTTTTAAAATATAAAGTCCCAGACTCAATGTCCAGAGTCTGTTTCATGAGGTTTAGGAATAGAGGAACAAACAAGACAAGAATTTATAAGGTAAAGTAATTTGGATTTTACTCTGATAGCAAGGGAAAGTGATTTTCACACTGGAAGCAAAGAAGCAACTTAATTTATATTTAGAAAATGACACTGGCTATTTTGTGGAGAAAAGTTTGTGACCGAAGCAGAGACCAACAAAGACTGTTACTGATGTGTAAGAGAAAAATGATTATGGTTGGAGCTAGGGTAGTGTCAGCAAGGTGAAAATTAGTCACTAGATTTCAAATATATTTGGATAAAAAGGCAACATTTCCTGATAAATTGAAATGTGGATATTTGGGAAGGAAGCAATCAAGTAATATCCTAAATTTAAGAAAAAGTAACCTATGTTTAAATAAAGTGAATAATGAGGATCAAGGAAAGGAATAAGAACAATATTAATAATAACAATAACAGCAATAAAGACACAGAAACCAAAAATGAAGAGTCAAGGACAGGCTGGGGACACCTGGTGGGGAGGGGAGGAGGAGGGTTGAGGGAAGATGGGAACACGAGGGACTGAGGTGATGGTGCACTGGTGAGATGGTGATGGGGAATACATGGGGATTACAATTAATGGCAAGTATATGTAAATTTTAAAATATTTTAATAAAAGAAAAAAAATAAATACAATACTTGGATACAAAAAAAAAAGAAGAAAAAAAATAAAATAAAGTGAATAAGACTAATTATACTGTCCCTATTAAAGTTAAAAATGAGCAGTCAAGTGGTAATGTTATGGGTTTACAGGTAATTTTGACCTTGACCACAGAGAAGACACTTTGAAATTCTGAGAATTAAAAGATGAAATCCTATTATTTGCAGCCTCATAGATAAAATTACAGGGTATAATGCTTAGTGAAATGTCACATAGAGAAAGGCAAACACCAAAGGATTTCACTCATATGTAGTATATAGAAAAACCAAACAAGCAGATGAACTAAGTAAAACAAAAATAAACTTTTAGACTATTAGGTCAGTTAGTGGCTACCTGAAAGGAAGGATGTAGGGAATTGGGTTAATCAGAGAAGAGGGGGCAGTTGTACAATACAGGATTGGACTTTTAGTGGTAAGCATTGTATATGCACACCTGAAACTCATATACTATAATGCAATGCTTTAAAAAGAAGAACAAATAAAATTGAAGACCTCTTTTTTATTTATTTTGTTTTAGTTATAAGGAGCGATTACTTATAAACTGTAATTGGGGTAATGCAATATGATTACCTACTTCCAGTAACTACCATGGCACATTAAAAAATATTAGTCACAGAGAAAGTATTTACACCATATTTATTCAGCAATAAATCTATATATATTTGAGAAAATCCATATTATCAGTGAAAGAAATAAAGCTTAGTTAGAATAAAGTGATAGAAATTTCCTATAGTTTCTTCTTTAAAGGCATTATTTCCCAAAGTATTTTCTGCAATCTGATGATTACATATAAATTTCATTATCAAATAACTTAAACACAGTTTAATATAAACTTAAACACAACTTGAAGTCCTATTTAGGACTTTAGTGCTCATTCTATGTGAATGTGCATGGGAATCTTCGAGAGGTTCCTGACATTTTCCAAAGTCATTTTAAGGTGATCACTTTTGAAATGTGTATCACTCTTTGATGCCAGAAATATAAGGCACTTTTGAGAGAGAAGAAAGGTAAAAGGGAGAAGGGCTTATTGATGAGATAAGGCTCAGTCTATCAGTCTCTGGTTCTTGTCTATTTAAGAATAATCTTGCCGGGGCCCTCCCTGGTGGCGCAGTGGGTTAAGCAACGCACTATGAAGCAAATCACAGCCACTGCAGCATGAGTTTGATCCCTGCTGCCGGCTGGGGAGGTGACCCACATGGCACAGGCAGACCTCTCCTGCCTGGCCCGCTGCTCCCCTCAGCAGTGTGTTTCAGTAGATCTGCCTGTTCTGCCCCCTGCTCTGTCTGGTGTATTCTCTCCCTGCACCTCTGGCCTGTACCCCAGTGCTTGTATGCATAAATAAATAAATCTTTAAAAAAAAAAAAGAATAATCTTGCCTTGGGGAGCTAAAAACACTGCATTGTAGTTCTCTTTGGACTCCACTTCTCCCTTTGGGCTCTTTACCATATAAACAATGAGATAGGAACCACGGGCTGTGGTTCTGGCTTGGTAGTAAGTACACTGGACTAGAAAGTTCTGGCATAGAGGCTCTTGGTGTTGGAAAAAACTTGCTGACTCCTTGTTGTAATCTTCAATCACATTTGCTTATTTACTAAGTTGACTTTGTCATTATGGACAATTTAATGGAATCCCCATGTATTCCCCATCACCATCTCACCAGTGCACCATCACCTCAGTCCCTCGTGTTCCCATCTTCCCTCAACCCCCCTCCTCCCCTCCCCACCAGGTGTCCCCAGCCTGTCCTTGACTCAAACCACATTCAAATAGATAATGTAAAAACAGAATATTGGCATAAAATATTTGTTCTGTGTAAGCTTGGAGGGAAAGAAGGACTTTATGATTAATAAGCTTGACCTATAGATCCAACTTTTTAAAAGAACTGTTAGAAGAGCAGTTATGTGTTTGAACAAATTTCTTATTCTCTTGAACAAATTTCTTATTCTCTTGTTACCTAAATTTGTTCATTTGCATACTTGTAATTATAATAGGACAAATTTCATAAGATTGTGCATTAAATGACTGTTTTTGCTTATAGCACATAAAATTAATGCCTATTTCATAATAAGCACTATAGAGTTAAAGGTTCAATTGGCATCAACCTCCATCATGGGAGAGGTTAAGTGAAACCTACAATTCAAACTTAATCTGTAGACTCCACACACCAACATTCCTGAAGGACCAATGGTGTACCTATTATCTCTACTTCACTAAGATTGTCTTCCCTCTTTAAATTTACAAATTCAGACTTTATTTCTCAGCCAGGTTCTCTGCTACTCCCACTTAATCATAATTCAATTCTACTTAAAGGAAGTAGATAATTCAATTCTACTTAAAGAAGATCCCAGTTTTGAAATAAGAATTTTTAGCAAATATAGTACTTTCTTTCATTGTTCTCAGGAAATATGTTTTCATATTAAAGAATATGATCATATATTTGCAATCCTTTTTTTTTTCAATTTGCAAATTGATGACCTGAAAATGGAGCTCAATACCTTATGTGACTATTGAATTATCTCTGTGAAGAGCTTAAGAGCTCTCCCTCTTTATTAAACAAAAACAGTTAATGTCCACAACTAGTACTGACAAATTCTGATATTAGGCTTACAAGGGTCCTATTATGAATAATTACTTAATGAAAGATATTATTAAATTAGATTACTAATTGTATTTAAATGCCTCCCTTACTGGTTAAAAGGATCAATTACTTGGATCTGAACTTAGTAAGTAAAATAATATTTACTCTAGATAAAAGATGAAGTTATATAAATGGTTACTAGCTTTTTGTATAAACATATTGAAGTCTTTTGTCAGGAAATATGTATATATAACAAATGCCTTGTTTCTAATGACAATTTTTAGAAAGGAAGAAGGTAAAAAAATGTAAACTATACTAATGAATAGAAAAGACTTTGATTGTATAACTAGTCCCAATTATCCTTAGTAGTGGTCAAAATGTAGATTCTGACCACTCCTTCTTTTAGAATATATAATATATTCCTGACACAGCTTAAAAATACCTATCCTCTTCTCTGGATAGTCAAATATTATGAAAGTATTTCATTGCCAAAGAACCACTAGGCTTTTATTTCTCCAGATAAGAAATCCCAATTCATTACCTCACATCCAATTCAAGACCCCATTGGTTGATATAAAAATATGGATCTTTGAGGTCAAAACCCCAGGGCTCATCTTTGATTCTGCTCTGTTCTTTAGTCCCCATATATAATTACTCCCAAGCTCTTAATGCTGACTACTTCTCTCCCTTTTGTAACTCTAGCCCATCATCTCCCACCTGATCACTAAAATAACTACTAACTGGTCCCCAGTTCTCTCTTGTGAACTCTCTTCTGTCCTCTCCAAGTCATACCATTCAGTTACTTCTCATTTCAGTTAAAGAAAAATTTTAACTCCTTATGTTATCCAGAGTCCCCCTTCATACTACCTTAGTATTAGTCATAACAAAAACAATCTTTCTGTACCACAGAAAATATGAAAATTCCTGTCTCAGGTTCTTTAAAAGCTGTTTCCTTTTTATTTTTCCAACTCATTCATGATTGACTCCTTTTTATTCTCAAATATCAGGTCAAAAGTTAATTTCTCTAAGAAGCTTCCCATACCATCTTTTCAAAAGGTACAGAAATGAGTGGACATACCACACTCTATTATATTATATCATGTTGTCCTCTTCATTTTGTTTTAAATTATAAGAATCTGAACATATCCATTCAAATAAATTATGTCCCCTTGATATTCCTTTATTTCACATCCCGAGAGTAGAGAATAGAGAAATTAGACTTCCATAGGTCGAAAATCTTCTTTGTTCACTACTTTCTTAATCTAAAAATAAAGAAATGAGAATTAATCGAGCACTTATTTGGGTTTATAGAATTATGATTTGGAGTGTATGGCTTCAGGTATGAACCTAAATTGTACAGTGAGAAGAGGTAAAAGTTGTGAGGCAGGTTTATGGGAAGAAAAAAGGAAAATGCAGTAAGTGACTAAAAAAGTCAATTACTGTTAACATTTTTAAACTATACTTTGCTAGACATACTTGGTTACTGATACTGTCCTCTGACAATGTCTGCAATGATGAATTATTGTGACCAGGATTTCTTTCTTCCTGCTGGTTTCTCAAAGATCTTTTGGCCTTGTACAAACAGGCAAACAGGCAATAAGCAATTTTTCACTATGACAACCCCAACCCTATTTTAAAATGGTCATGCTTATGTCTGTTTTTCACATGCTGTACCTAGACTTAAGACTAGTATTGAATGGAAGGAGAAGTGAGCAAGCAAACTCCTCTTGCAAAATCAGTCTCTGGCAGTACTCATTGTACTACTAAATGTTTACCAAAGTTTTAAAAAATAAATTCTTACATGACACAAATGCAGATAAATAGAAAATGAAAGAATAATATTGGCCAAAAGAAGAGAAAATTCCCATCTGCTACAGGATATCAGTACTTAAGGTAGTGAAATGTCATTATCAGTTGATCTAAAACAAACTCTATTTAAACTAAAGAGAATAGTGAGAATGGCCTGAGGAAACTGAGAGGATCAGCAGCAAGGCTGGAATACAGGGCTGTGGCAGGAATTAAGAGACAGTTTGCACAGGATTTGGCCATTTTCCAGATGGATGCCCATTCCTGGCACTGAAAACATCTAGCTTTTGCCAACATACAGCTAGACACACACTGACCAGCCATCACACTCAATCACTGTCATCTCTGACTGTTCCTACTTCAAATGATTATCAACTAAAATCTATTCAATATAGACTTCTGTATTTCAAAGGTTTTTGTTTACATGTTCACAGTTAAACATTTTTTTAATATACCATGTGAATTACAAATCATTCTGATAAGCTACTATAAGTTTTAAAGAAATTATTATGGTTACAAATACGGTTTTGTGTGTGTATGTGTGTGTGTGTGTTTGAAGTTTGGGATATTTTAAATATTCCCCAATTCTCATAATTCATAGCTACCTAGAGAACCTAAAGATGGTCCAGAAAAAAAAGAATTATATTTAAGTAAAGTTTATGTTTTTTAAAATATTTTATTTATTTATGTGTGCAAGAACTGGGGTGTAGGCCAGAGGTGTTAGTAGTGAGAAGATTCAGAGATAAGAGTGGGGAGCAGAACAGGCAGATCTACTGAAATACACTGCTGAGGGGAGCAGTGAGTGAGACAGACCTCTCAGTCTGCTGTGCCCTGTGTGGGTCAGCTCCCTGACTGGGGATGGAACTCATGCAGCAGTGGCTGATGATAGCTTAAAAACACTGATATGTTACCCCTGTACCATCAGGGAGGCTATAAAGTTTATGTTTCTAGAGCTAACATAGTCCAGGATAGTTCAGAAAAGAAGATAGTCAATAATCATACAAGAAAAAACTTTTATCACTTACTAATAAAGAGATAGTTCTTTAAATATGTAAATCATATTTAAGTATATATACATATTTCATACAAATATATAAATTATGTGCAGGAAGCAGTTACCTTTGATATACACAAAGCTATAAGAAAGAAACAATGAGTTTAATTTTAGAGCAGTGATTTGGGGTACCAATAAGATATTCATATTGATGAGACATATATTCTGAGTTATTTTCCAATAACGATGAAGAATTTGTGTTAATGTTTTATTATATGATCAAAGGGAAATGTGTTAGAGTGCAAAGGAACTCATCATGAGATGAGTTCTTCTAGGCTTCATTTATTCAATGTTTTTAAGGTAAGATAAAAGGTAAGGTAAGATAGTGGATGGTTTAAGTTAATTCAAGTTTAGACATGTATTAAGATGGTGATTCTATCTCATCTTTCATCAAACTTAAAGAAGATAAATGCACATAATAATATTTGAAGACAGTATCTTATACATTTATATACAAACAAGATATTTTTCAATAATTATGTGACTTGATATTTTGCTAAAGTTTATTTTACTTAGCAGTAAGAAACCAATATAAAAAAATCAGTGAAGTGAGATTCTGGAACTCTTTCTGGTCAAGGTGTATTTGAAAATTTACAGAACATATCAATAAACATGTAATATTTTAAATTAAATAACTGAGTGTCCAATAATACCAAGATTTTAAAATGTACTTATGTACATAATTTCCATCTGATGCAAACATTCATTTATTTTGTTATAAGCAAAATATGCTAAGTTCCTTTTCCATGCCCTAAGTAGATTTATATATCAAATGGATGAAAAGCACAATGTAAATAACTAATATAATTTAAAATTTCCTATCTTTTCTCAGGAAATCAAGCCAAAGTATCTAAAAAGTCCAATGTGTTTAAATGAAGTAAACGTGATTTAATTGTTTGATCATTCTCTTTAAAGTGTGGCTTGGTACAAGATGTAACTCATTAAAAGTTGTAATATAATCTGCCAATAAAATCTAGCAGATTGCACATTAGAAACAGGCAATTAGGTTAAAATACAAGACACATAAACTCCCGAGTTCCATCTTGAGCTCATAATCAATCAGACACCAAATGTAAGACATATACTTGAAGCCAAATGATATTTTCAGCACACACACATTACTTCATTATTTAGTACATGTAACATTATTAAATGTTAAATCAGAGGGGGAATTTTTCTCTCACTTTATAAAAGAGAGTGTTTATGCTGAAACTAAAATCACATTAATAACCTTGTCAAAACCATAAAATCATGTCATGCCTTTGTGCCAACATGGTTAGAGCTCGAAGGGTTTATGTGAAGTGAAATAAGTGAGAAGGAGAAAAATAAATACCAGATGGTGTCACCTATTTGGGACATAAAAGAAACCAAACAAGGGGGTCAAATAAAGACAAAGTAAGAAAATAGCCTTAAAAGCTATCTATAGAATTGAAGAATCCAGAGAGGGAAGGATCAGAGGAGGGCAAAAACAAAGGGAGAGGAACCACAGTGGACTGTTGTGATGAACTATAGGTGATTTGGAGGCAGGTACACTGAACATGATGCTGATACTTGAGGGAGGGGATTTTACAATTTCAAAATACCAACAATAATACAAGTCAACATATTACCTCAATAAAAAATAAGAACCTGAAAAACATAAAATCATGACTAATGATAACATATAGTAATAATACAAAAATGTTTCCTATTTCCTAGGCTACAATCTAAAATAGTGACAAAGGGTAGGAAGCTACATAATGTATATCAGTGTCTGGATTTTTAACCACTAATATTTAACCTCCTGATTTTTTCAGATGTGATGTTGTTTCTGGGGGTTATTCCTTATTCATCAAAAATGAATTTGGGGCTTAATTTAGATGTGTTTTCTGTTACTTACACTCTCTTAATGAAACACATATATAGGATGAGGTGAGAAAAATGTGATCTTCATATGAAAGGTAATAAAAGCATACTATATAAAAAATAACTTGTCACAAGTTTAAAAAATAAAATATAAATATGAGTAAATGGGAAAGAAAGGATAAATAATTTTATAAAGCATGCTGATGAATAAGAATGACTCAGATTATCTGAAACAATTATAAAAATAGACACTAAGGAGAATAGGGAGAGGAAAAATGTCAGAGATCATTTTGGTGATCTTTAAAGGAAAATAATTCTAGGCACATGACACTGGTTTGAGAGGTTAAAAAAAAAAAACCTCAAGTAAAGAAAACTGATACTAACTTCAGACCATTTCTTGGATTTAAAAATAGAAAACAGGGGCTCCCTGGTGGTACAAGGGGTTAAGTCTCAGCACTACGAAGCTATCAGCAGCCACTGCAGTAGGAGTTCAATCCCTGGCCAGGGAGGTGACCCACATGGCAGCAGACTTCTCCTGTCTTGGCCACTGCTCCCCTCAGCAGTATATTTCCGTAGATCTGACTGTTCTGCTCCCCACTCTGTATCTGGTGAACCCTCTAAACCCTGCACTCTGACCTACACACCAGTTCTTGTATGCATAAATAAATAAAAATAAATCTTAAAAAAATTAAAAATAGAAAATGAAGGTGAGGTAGTACTTATTTAGTGAAAGTTTTTTTATGTATAGAATGAGGACCTAGAGTTGTCCTATAACTTCTAGGGAGCAGTCGGAAGTGCGATACGCTCAGAATGACATGTACTAGAATACCTTTGACAATAGAAATGAAGGTAGATTGAAGAGGCAGATGCCACTCCGTGAATATGAAGACTATTGAAAGAATATTTTCTGAAATGACATCTAAGACGTTGCTGAGAATGACAGAGGAAAGGAGCCTGGGGAAAACTATATGAAGAAGCAGCAAGTTATTATAATCAAATATAAATGACATGCACTGAAAATCACTTTATGTCCTTATTTCAGTTGTCAGCAAAATGACACCTTTTTACCTGGGTGTTTGGCTGTTACACGTGTCGGGAAAAATTAGAAAAAGTGAGGGAATTTATTTTCACCATATGTAACCAAAGTCAAGAATAGATCAAACAATCAAATTTGATATAAAAACATATATTATAAAAGAAAAACAGACACAAAACATGAGTGTAATGTGGAGCAAAATTTTTAGCTAAGTTGGGAAACTTGAATTTTATTGATATGATGAGAGCTAGTAACTTAGGTTTCAAGATATATCCCCATACTCTGTTGCATTAGACATAGTCTTTCTTCTACTCTAGAAAACAATAATCTCAAAGTTGAAATCAGGAAAATAAGACCCATATAGCTGGCCATAGGAAGGAACAGTTGCTTCTTTTCAGTGATATAACTTTGTAAAGTTCCAATGTTTTGTTTTTAGTGTTAAATTTTATATATATATATATATATATAGTCCGTCAATGAAGTTCACTTTGTAATTGTATTGAATATTGTGTCTTGACATTTTAATGCACAAAAGCAGCCTTAAATAATACTCCTAGAAGCATCTATAGATCTCAGTAAACAAAATTTTTACAATTTTTTAACTAAATAAGGAAGTGTTTTATGTAATACTAAGAAGCACTTTAGATAAAATAGGTAAGTAGGCAGTAAGGTAAAGGCTGCATCTTCAAAATTTCAATCTTTAAAAGGAAATGTGCAGCTTTTCATCAGCTTTAATTAAATAGGAAAATCTTTATTTTGAAATATAGTGGAAAATATCTAGTATCTAGTAAAATGCCAGCAGAGTAGTAAAGAACCTAAAAGAGAGAGAGTTTACTTATTATGTCAAGGAAATACTTTTCTAAAATATTGCAATAATGTGTGACCCAAAGAATGATTAAAATCTAATTAAGAAAACAATGGCTTAAAGAACATTCAAGATAGGGGCCTCCCTGGTGTCGCAGTGGGTTAAGCAACGCACTATGAAGCAAACCGCAGCAGAAGTTCAATCCCTGCAGCCAGCTGGGAAGGTGAACCACATGGCGTGGCAGACCTGTCTTGCTTGTCTGCTGCTCCCCTCAGCAGTGTGTTTCAGTCTCTCTACCTGTTCTCCCCTCAGCAGTGTGTTTCAGTCTCTCTGCCTGTTCTGTTCCCCGCTCTGTCTCTGGTGGATCCTCTCACCGCCCGTACCTCTGGCCTATACCACAGTCCTTGTATGCATAAATAAGTAAATGTTAAAAAAAAAAACATTCAAGATAAACAGAATTATATGTATAAAAGCTTCAAGGGATAAAATAGTTGTAGACCAATTGAAAAGTTTAGAGGGACCTTTAGGGTATTAAAAACAAAACAAAATCCATCCATATAGATTTGGAGATACTAAACAATTTGGACAATATCTCATCTAGAAGTAGAAAGGTTTTGTAAAGAGTTGAACAAAACAGAAGATTTATTTTTTGTTGTTTTAAGTCAGAAAGTGTAGGCCAAATTTATTAACACAGGAAAAGAAAGATTATTTCCGATGAAATATATCCTCAAAAATGTTGAGGAAAAATATTATTTTGGAAGCATATTGCATTTGCAAACATGGTATTAATGCTGGCATGTAAGATTTCAATAAAACCTAAAGCTAACTCCTTTTGCTGAAAATTCGTTAATCCTCCAGATGTATTAGATACACATCCTCCTAAAGAGATGTATCAGCAACTTCTGCTTCTTACATGGATTATAAACAAACATAATGAATAACTTTATAATTATCCACTACCCTATTTCCCTTACTTTTTAAATACAGTACTTGTTTGTATTGTTTTTACCTGTGCCACTGTTTTTCAAAGCACTATGCCTCTCTAAATAATTATAGCTTCCAAATAATTATAGTTTCCAAATAATTAAACACAAAATACTCCCAGTTCACCAAGAAAATGTCACCACACAATGCATTCACTTCCTTTAGTTGTATGCATAATATTTTTACCCAAAACCAACACAATTTATAGCTTTTTAAAAAATATGATGCTATAGGTGTCACCTACTGGTAGGTTGTCTTAACAGACATAGTGAGAAGCTCTTATTCAGGAAAATAGAAACACAGGTTTAAAGTGATATCAATCACTTGGAGAAAAAATGAGACAAAATATTATTATGTATTTTGGATAGACATAATTAAAAAATCAATTAGGCTATAATTTCTGAAAACAAATACTTGGTTAAGTAGATTCTGATTATTGATATCATTTCTCTGTTGTCTACGGCCATACCACCCTGAACGCACCCTTCTCATCTGTTACTTCACATATAAAAAAACACATCACCCACACCACCAAAGTTTTAAACTCCTCCAACCACATCCACTAACCCCCTTGATCTGTTAATCCAGATTCCACTCCTTTCCTTTCTGTTGACCATAGTTCTGTTGTTCAAATCCAAATTCTTGTTGCTGTTTGTGCATTTGCCTGTTTCCTTAAATTCCACGAGTCAAGTCTTATAGAATTTGTCTTCTGACGTTTCACTTAACAGAAACCCCCTCAGTTTCCATTCACCTTGGTAGAAATGGCAAGATTTCATATTTTTATATCCAAGTATTTCAATGTGTTTATATGCCACATCATCTTTATCCATTCACAAATTGCTAGAAACTTAGATTATTTCCATTTCTTGGTTGTTGTGTGAATTACTGCAGTGAACACAGGGGTGCATATATCTATTCAAATTAGCATTTTCATGTTCTTCATATACATACATATATAGAGATATTTGTGTGTGTGTGTTGTGTGTGTGTGTACCTACAAGTGAAATTGCTGGATCATATAATAATTATATTTTATTTTTTTGAGAAACTGCCATAATAGTTTACGAAATGGCTATAATAATTTATATACCCACCAACAGTGTTTCTGGGTTACTTTTCTCCACACTCTTGTGAAAAATTATTGTTTCTTGTCTGTCATTAATATAGGCTACCATGTGAAATTTTAAACCAAAGAAAATAACAAGGTAATTGAGTGAATTTTGTGAAAATGAAAACTCCACAATTTTATTAAGATAATTCAGATTATAGCATTTAGTAAGCTGAAGTGGTGTACAAAATGTAATGCTTATTATATTTCCATTATGCTGAGGATATGAGTAAGAGAGCTAGTAAAACAACAGATAGGTAAAATTGCCAATAAAATTTTAGGTGAACTTTCTTGAAAACAGAATTGAAACAATATTGAAGTCTTCAAAAATGAATCAGGACATTTTTCATCTTGTAGCTTTCTCATATAGACATTAAGGGAAACTCTTAACATCTCCTTTCTTCTTGTGACCTAGGAAGGGTCAGCAGACCTTTTACAAACAACTTCTGCTTCAACCTTCACTCTACTACATGGTTCCTGGAACACCCGCCTCTATTTTTAAAACCTTCACTTTCCTTTTTGGTTGATAAGTATAATCAAATTATATTAGATGATCATATCATCCATTTCCCCATTATGAATTATCTTGTGAAGTTTGTGATAGCAGAATTTTTTTTTCTGCCCCAAAGCATATATAAGCAACTCCAGTTTTCTTTAAAGGTAAATGTATAAATGTATATGAATTGCAGAAGTAAGAAAGAAATGGGACTATAATGAAATGACATTTATTAGCATTAAAAAAATGCTTGGACTTTTAATAAAAATTCTATTCAAGGTTTTAATTTTATTTTTGATTTTCTCATTTCTGTTTCCACTTTAAGGAATAGTAATAGCATATATTGCAATAACAAAAATAATAGCAATATCTTACATTTATTCTACATTATAAATCTACTTAAAATCTTTTTTTTTCATTTATGCATACAAGAACTAGGATTAGGCCAGAGATACAAGCAGGGGTGAGAGAATTCAATGGAGACAGAGTGGGGAGCAGAACAGGTAGACAGACTGAAATATACTGTTGAGGGGAGCAGCAGGAGAAACAGCAGAGGTCTGCTGCACCATGTGTGTTAGCTCCCTGTCCAAGGGATCAAACTCATGCTGCAGTGGCTGCTGATAGTTTGAGACTTAACCAGGGATGCCCTACTTAACGTTTTATAATGCTCTCGGAAAAGTCCAAACATTTTTAACAATATGTTTAATATTCTAGGTCCATCTATTGCCTGGTGCCTTGTCTGACAGATAGAAAGTGATTAATAAATACTTAAGAAACAATGGATGGAGGGAGGAAGGAAGGGAGGTAGGGAGTAATGAGATTTGAATGTTATTTGTATTTTATTTTTCCATTTTCAAATTGTATGCTATTTTTTCAGAAGGATTAATTGACTTGCTTAGAATTCATTACTCATTTCCATAATAAAAATACTTGCATATTTATTACAGGCTGAAAAATAGCATAACTCCTTGAGTATAGTGCTTATATTCTGAGTTGTGTTGGGGCTTTTGAACTTTGTCATTAATGACATTTTGGACTGGATAATTCTTTGTTGGTGGGGAAGACTTCCTATATATTAAAGACTATTTAGTAGCATTCCCTGTCTCTACTTGCTGGATACCAATAGTTCTTCACTTTTAACAACCAAGCATATCTCTAAACTTTGTCAAATGCCCTTGAGAAATCAAAATAGTTAAGAACTATTGGGTTACACTGTATTGGGTGATGAAGATATTAAATGGGTATTTATGATAAAGTGTTGTGGTAGAAGATGTATAGAGCAAGGAGTACATAAACTAGGTACTAAGGAGAAGAACAACTCAATGTGATAAAGAACAAAGGAAACTTGACCCTGCCCACAAGAAGCAGCGTACAGGGCAAATAAGTCATTACATTATACAATATAATGTAGTAAAAGCAGCCACAAAAGCAGAGACATATGTAAACATAAAGACTGATTCCTAAGTAAGATTTTAATATTTCAACCCTCAGAGGTTTTATGATTAAGGAATATCAGTTACAACGGGGAGGGGATTATGTTTATTAGCATTAAGTATTTATGGAGTACTCATTGCAAGTTTTGGAGTCCAGCGATGCTTAGAACCAAGAGAAAAATATACATCTTAGTTTCTGTGGTCAAAAATACATAAAATAAATCTTAAAAGATATAATACTTTTAAAACTGTTGGAAAAAAGTTCTAATTATTCTAAAAATGATGCTCTGAAAAGGGAGACAACAGTGTGAGCTATATCAATGGCAGTTTCATGGAGGATATGGGACTTGAGAGAGATTTTTAAAAGGCAAATGGGATAATAGTGAAGGAGGAAGCTAACAAATGGGTATGGATAGTCAGGAACAGAGTGGCCCAAGTCCAAACTTATTTATCAATCTAAACAATGAGTGGGGACCAGAGGCATACTCCAAGTTCAGGTGCCTTATGTTAATTTATCAATCTCACTAGATAACGATTATGGACCAGGAAGGTGCCCCCCCCAACTCAAATAAATATGGAATGTTCAGAACACCAAAATAATAGCACAATAACAATGGACCAAAACCAGATCTGGAAGGGAAGCCAGATAACTTGGAAGATTCGATGGACTTTGGTAGCCTAGGAGATGCCACAGACCAACCCAATCAGCAAGAGACACAATGTGGAGACACCCAATGGCCAACCCCTGACTCCTTGCCCACTATATCCATATAAGCACCTACTCTTTGCAACCTCAGTGGCTACCCATTTGTCATCCCTCTCTACTCAGAGAATTTTCCTGTCCTCGTCTCTCAATAAATCTTTTATTTTTCTGTAACTTTTCTCTTCACATTGAATCCTTTTCCTCGCTGAAGACAAGAAAAGAGAATGTGCCTGGGCTCCTTGGACTCAGGCCTGCACCCAAAACCCTGATAAATAAGCTGGTCTAGGCATCGGGCAATGAAAAAACATAAGTACATCCTCCTTGATGAGAAATGAGTAGGATGGCTGGAGCTGAGACTGACACAGGCAGTAGTGGAGGTGTAAAATATATAAGCACAGGTTTTAAAAGCAGAAAGCTGTTGCAGTAGACAGATTGCAACTGATACTGAATCTTGATCAGGCAGTGATAGAGGTGAAGGTATACTTGAATGTAATTGAATAGGAATATTAAATATTGATTAATGACGGAAATAAGAAGACCAGAAGAAAATTTCTCTAACCCAAGGTGAGGTGGCTAAGCCTGGACAAGGCTAGTTACAGTGAGTCTGAAAAGGAAGGGTGAAATCAAGAATTACAACAATAGAACCCAGTTGCCTCCAAATTGTTCACTCTGTTTTGTTTCCTCATCCAAAAATTCTATAAAGTTTGACTTCGAAGAAAACAGCTATAGGACATAAAGCAATTGGAAAAGAGATGATGAAGTTACAGGAAAAAATGAGCTAAAATAAAAGACCCTTTTCCTGAAACAATGATTATCAATTCTGGCTGCATTTCTAAAGTCTGGGAAGAATTTAAGACACTGATGCTCAAAGCCCAACCAAAGAAGCTGATTTATTGACCAGTAAGAGGCTTCTAATACTGTATTGTGTAATGATCGCAGGTGGCTCTAAGGTTCAGAGAACTACCAATCTGGACTTACCTCTGACTGTCTTGACCTGGAGGCTGTTGATGCTTAGGCTCTATTAGGTACAAAGTTTGACAGTAGATATCAGAGTCAATACTGGCTGTACAACCTGTGCTCCTGAATGTTGTGCATTTAATAATTTCTTTAAGTCTCCTTCTTGTATGAAATGTTAATATGTCCTTAAACGTCATAATGAATTGATTCATCAGACTGGCAATATCCCACAATTAAGCATTTCTTGTTACTGATAGTTTTCACAAATTTAGCATATATAAAATATTTCAGATTATTGTGTTTTTTTCTGCAGAATTGCATTTCCCTTTTATCTCCTGAATAAGTATGAAAAGAAAGGAGAGCTTTTTCATTTCATTCCATGGATACGTTTTCAATATTAAACAAGGACTTCTTTTTAAAAAGTTCATGATTGTGTTATGATGTATTCACTCCTGTTCTTGCCCTTCTGCCCCTTCAAGCAGTACAACATATTTTCCTGATGAGTTAAAATTTTCAATGAGGCATCATGTGACAGGAAAACAATATGAGAATAAGATCCCAACCAAGCCTCAGAAATTCATTACTGTAACTGTGCAACAACATCCTCTTTAGAAACGCAATACCAAACATAGGGGGCATTGTACTTGTTAGAACTTCTCATGATACTTGGAATGAACTTTCAATTATGCAAATTTATAAAAGGCACATTTATTCACTTTTTCTGGAATTTTAAAAATTAAGATTAATTTTGAACTCAGTAATGACAGGAATGATCTGCATTAACCAATAATTTCTGTTGCCTTCAGATAACTGGGTTGTTTGAATCAAATTTGGTCAAATTCTTTTTATCAATTTGGTGGAGCGGGGGTAGGGAAACAGTTTGACGCATAAGTAAATGATGGTTTCATAAACATGCAACTATCTTTTGGTTATTCCCTTCCTTAAAAATCATTCTGTTTTTGTGTTGCTTCTGATCCAAAATTCCAAATATTTTAAAGTAACTATAAGGCCATTCTACCTATCTTATTTAGTGGTTTGCTGTTTTTTCTTTTACTTTTTGATTTTGCATAAACTGCTCTGCGATGTCAATGTCCCCTCTAAACCTCAGAACTTGATTTTGCCAATCCCTCCCCTGGACTAGCTCACACAATTAATTTATCCTAAAAACACTGTTAGAGAAGAATTCACTGACCTGATGGGCTATGAAGATACCCTTCTTTCCTTCTTAATATGTAATTGTATATGTTGTGTCTCTATTTGATTAAAGATTTAATATCCCGATAGCAGAAACTCGATGTGCTAATTATTATATTTGTAGCATTAACCTAGGGCATCACACAGGACAAATACAGAAAATATTTACTGAATAAATAAGTGGTTTGAGGCTGGACAGCAGCAGGACACAATTATGCATTCCTTGTTACTGATAGTTTTCACAAATTTAGCATATAAGACATCTGACTAGGAGTCTTGTCCAGAGGCTTCAAATTCAAAAGGGATGTTGATTAATTCTATCAATTCTAAATTCTGTCATAATTTGTTGTCAACCTGAGTTTTAAGTAATCAGAGTGCCATGAAAGTAGTAGCAATTTTCAAATTCTGTTATTTCAAAATCCTAAAGGAGAATCACACTCCTATCCTGAAAAATACTGAACAAATTGCTAAAACACCAAATCTTTTGACTTATGATGTATGATATTTATTGGTAACACTAACTCATGGTCATCAGGGCCTCTGACTGACTCTTGTGTATAATTAATACCAAATGTGAAAGTGTTATTTAAGGAAAGCAGTTTAGATGACAAAGCCCTTTATGTGAAAGGCAGTTAGTTTCCATGACTTGGCAATTGTGGACAGTGTTTCTATAAACACAGGAGTACATAAGTGTTTTCATATTAGATTTTTCATATTTGAAGGATAAATGTCTAGTAGCTATATTACGGGATCATAAGGGATTTTCATTTTAATTTTTTTTTAAGAAATCTCTATGCCATTTTTCCATACAGGTTGTACCAACATGCATTCCCGCCAATAGAAGCTAGACATGCAGATGGCCTATAGACAATATTAAAAATTGTTCAATATCACTTATAAGGGGGAAGCAAATCAATACCACAATGAGTTATTACCTCACTCCTATGGGAGTGTCTCACATCAAAAAGAATGGAAATGATACAAGCTGGAAATGATGTGGAGAAAAAGAACTCTCATCTAGCGGTAAGCATTTTTTCATATGCTTATTGGCGCTCTATGTGTCTTCTCTGGTGAACTGTGTATTTGGCCCTTCTGCCCACTTTTGATTAGGTTGCTTATTTTCGCCTTGTTGAGTTGTATGAGTTATGTGGCTTTTTTTTTTTTTTAATGGACTAGGGAATTCTCTTTGATTAGGATATATTTGAGCGGAAACCAAAAACAGGTAAGCAAGCCTGTATGAGTTTTTTATATAATGTTTAAAATCATGGGTTTATAAGTATTCACAAATAAATTAGATGAAAATAAAAAAAAAATAAAGAGGAAGCGTTCCAAGGACAAAGCTCTGAGCCTTTTTTTCCTAGCAGTCAAGGAGATAAGAGGAACCAAAGAATTTGGTCAGTGAGCTAAAAAAAAGCCAAAGGCAAACATGTAATCCTGGAAGTTAAGTGAAAAAATATATATTTATTATGTTACATGATGGTGAGATTTAAGTAATGTGGGACTGAAAGTTGAACACCAGTTTCAACAACATAGAGTAGAAAACTCAGACAATTAAATTTAAGATGGTAGTAATTGATTTTCTTTTCAGTAATAAGTTCCCAAAAAAAGGATATAAATCGGGTAGGGCCTGGCAAGATTATAGAGTCAAGAAAGGGCTGTTTTGTAGGTGTGAGAGATATGAGAATGGTTGCATACTGATGGAAGTAGTCTAGAAAATATAAATAACTGATAACTTGATTCATAAGATGAGTCATATTTTAACGTTCATATTCTGAATTCTGAATGTAAAATAGGTTGTAGGATGGGGGAAGGTTTAAGCAGCTTGAAGTAAATAACAGGAATGATATGGTGAGAAATACTTAAATTTGGGGTAGAATTTGAAGCTAGAGAGGGAAAAATTATTCAAATAATTTTCCTGAGTAGGTGATAGCTAATAAGACCAAATGAACAAATGGATGCAATAGCTTTAAATGAAAGAAAGGAGGCTCAGCCATAAAAGCAAGTTAGAAAGAAATATGAACACAAATGGAACTTAGAGATGGGAGAGTAGACTCTTTTGAATGTTCTTTTCTTTAGTTTCTATTTTCCCAGTAACATAAACTAAGGATATAAGGCATATAAAATTGGGTGGAGGCAAGAGGAAAATGTGGGGGTATACCTTGTCATTACAGGAACAGAAGACTGAATAAGGAATTATTCCAGGACAACTTCATGGATCCTGTTGAGGTTTGTGATTATGACTTTAAGGCAGACAAGCTAGTATGTTTTATATTTTTCTTCAGTTATTTTCACCTACGTGGTTATAATCACAGAATTTGTTTTTTTTTTAAAGATTTATTTTTTATACACACAAGAACTGGGGTACAGGCCAGAATCCAGGGCAGTGAGAGAAGTCACCAGAGACAGCAGGATGCAGAACAGGCAGACTGACTGAAACACACTGCTGAGGGGAGCAGCGGGCCAGGCAGGAGAGGTCTGCTGTGCCATGTGGGTCCCCTCCCTGGCCGGCAGCAGGGATCAAACTCTGCTGCAGTGGCTGCGGTTTGCTTCATAGTGTGTTGCTTAACCTACTGCGCCACCAGGGAGGCCCACAGAATTGGGTTTATCCAGGACTGAGTTTTAGCCAGACATGTACAAGTGAGAGAGGGCTTAGATGTTGAAAGTGTATGAAAGGTCATGTTAAATATCTCTTGCTGCCTTGACAAATTACTATGCACTTAGTGGAGTAAGATATACTTACAGTTCTGAAGTTCAAAAGTCTGACCTGGATCTTACTGGACTAAAATCAAGCTGTCAGCAGGGCTGCCTTTCTTTCTGATGACTCTAGGGGAAAATCCATTTCTTTGCAATCTCATCCTCTATGGACAGCCCATTTTCATTGTGTCCTGGTTTCCTTCCATCTTCAAACCCAGCAATGGGTGGTTGCATGTATCCATGCCTTTCTTCCATAAAATTTCTCTCTGACCAGAGCCAAGAATGTTTTCCACTAGTACAGACTCATGTAATTATAGTGGAAAATCCAGTATTGTCTCTCCACTTTTATTACATACATATAAATATTATATACATATATACACTTATTTTATAGGTGTGAGAAATATGAGAATGTTTGCATACTGATTATGTACATAATATATTATAAAAACATATGTGTGTCACTAGAGTAATACTTACTTTTAAATTAATATCCCGGGGCCTCCCTGGTGGCGCAGTGGGTTAAGCAACGCACTATGAAGCAAACCACAGCCACTGCAGCACGAGTTCGATCCCTGCTGCCAGTCAGGGAGGGGACCCACATGGCGCGGCAGACCTTTCCTGCTGTGCCCACTGCTCCCCTCAACAGTGTGTTTCAGTCAGTCTGCCTGTTCTGCAACTCTGCTCTCTGTGGTGAATCCTCTAACCCCCCCACACACCTCTGGCCTATACCCCAGTGCTTGTATGCATAAATAAATAAATCTTTAAAAAATAATAATAATAAATTAATTAATATCCCAATTTAAACTGTGCCAAAGAATAGCCAGAAAATACACAAAATATACTACAAACTAAAGCTGGTTGCACCATCACAGATTTGCATACTAAATATAAATGAAATGAGAGTAATGTCAACAGAGCATATGATTGTCAGAAACAATGTGTGCAAAAAAAAAAAAATCTAAGGTATTCCTAGAACTTTGACAAATTGAAGAATGAAATCAAGAATAATAACTACCAAATGTAATGAATCTCTTGAAGAAATGACCTACACTAGAGAGCAGAAAGAAAATAGGTAAAGCAAAAGGATAAAATATACATTATGCCTAGTTTCTTTCATTCTGTTCTGTTTCCATATTTACTATACTCATTTAACTTATGTCAATTTGATGTTCACTTTTTGTATTCATATAATATGGCACAATGCCTTCTTCATTATAGTTACTAAATAAATATTTAATAATTAGAAAATTAATGAATTTAATAAACAATCCATGCTTTCCTACATAGTTCATTAAACTTATAATACCGCTGAATAATCACTATCAGTAACAAATAACTTTGATGAGTTCTTTTTTTAAGTAGCATATTCCTACTTAAATAATGAGCAAACTTATACTTTTCCCTCTCCAACCTAGAAGATTCCTTTAAGACTGAAATATTATCACAGATCACTTCTTAATGATTAACTAAAGAAGGAAGACGTACACATAAATAAAGAAGATAAGGAAGAAAGTGAAGAAACAGAAAACCCAGATCTATTTCTTAGATTAGATTACCCTGGAGTTCTGTCTCAAAATATGAGTCATAAATTAAGTTTTTTCCCTTGTGTGGTGATTAGGAAAATATAAAATGTTAAACAGATAGTTTGCAATCTTATGTTCATCATTAAGTGAATATTGACTGCCTTTACTTTCATTACTCTTAGACAGTAAACACAGTATGAGTCAATGCTGATCATTTATTGTAACATCTGTGTGACTGTATAAGAGGAAAGAAATTATTGTTTATGATAGTCCTGTATGGTGATATCATTAAAATTGCAGACAAGGAAAGAGAGCAGGTGTTTTCCCAGGAAATGTTTGTTATTAGAAAAAAATCAGGGCCTCCCTGGTGGCGCAGTGGGTTAAGCAACACACTATGAAGCAAACCACAGCCACTGCAGCACTAGTTCGATCCCTGCTGCCAGCCAGGGAGGGGACCCACATGGCGCAGTACACCTTTCCTGCCTGGCCCGCTGCTCCCCTCAGCAGTGTGTTTCATTTAATCTGCCTGTTCTGCAACCCTGCTCTCTGTGGTGAATCCTCTCACCCCCCCCCCCACACCTCTGGCCTATGCCCCAGTCCTTGTATGCATAAATAAATAAATCTTTAAAAAAAAAAAAAAGAAAGAAAAAAATCACCTTTCTCATATGCAAGTAGACTATTGCAGTGACTCTAACGGGAATAGGTTAGAAGATCATAAAATTCCTACTCGGTCTAAGTGTGTCCTTGACTATTATTTTGTAGACACATTTTATTTATCTTTTTAAATTTTCTAACATATATTTTATTTTTTTAATGTGACAATTTTTTAAAATTTACATATATTTGGCATTGTTTGTAATCCCCATGTATTCCCCATCACCGTAACACCAGTGCACCATTACCTCAGTCCCCTGTGCTCCTGTCTGCCCTCCACCCTTCCCCTCTTCCCTCCCCACCAAGTGTCCCCAGTTTGTCCTTGTCTCCTCATTTTTGGTTTCTTTCTTGTTGTTGTTGTTGTTGTTATTATTATTATTGTTCTTATTCCTGTCCTTGATCCTCCTTTGGTTCCCTTATGTTCCTCCTAAGGGAGGAACCATCTGGTATTTTTCTTTTGCC
>JAGFMF010011702.1:5994643-6072401 GCA_019455555.1 Galemys pyrenaicus | reverse complement strand
TTGTGTCTCCATATGAATTTCATCAATATTTTTTCTATTTCTTTGAAGAATGACATTGAAATTTTTATTGGAATAGCATTGAATCTGTAGATTGCTTTTAGTAGGATGGCCATTTTGAGGACGTTAATTCTTCCAATTCCTGAGCAAGGGATATTTTTCCATTTCTTTGTATCTTCTTCTATTTCTTTTAGCAATATTTTGTAATTTTCTTTGTAAAGGTCCTTCACCTCTTTATTTATTCCCAAGTTAGATTTATTCCCAAGTATTTAAATATTTGGTTTCAGTTATAAAGGGGATTTTTTAAAATTTCTTCTTCTTCAGCTTGGTTGTTCGTATAAGGCTACTGAATTTTGTATGTTGATTTTGTATCCTGCTACTTTGCTAAACCGGTCCATTAGCCTGATTAGATTTTCTGTAGAGCTTTTGGTGTTCTCTATGTATATTATCATATGTCTGCAAACAGTGATAATTTTACTTCTTCTTTCCCTATTTGGATACATTGTATACCTTTTTCTTGTGTAGACACATTTTAATGAGGTATCTTAAGTGGCTGAGCATGTGTTATCTGTTGTTCTCATAATTTTATGGTCTTCCCTCTTAAACACATCCCTTCGGTATTTCCGTGCTACAGGCTACTTCTTGTCATTTTTATGTCTTGAAGTTCACGTCTCCATTATGAAGCTGTGATTGCCACATCTCGAAACTCCTTTAAATACTATAGAACATCTAAATATTTTAAAAAGTAAAAAAATCTAGAGGAATTAATTGTATTATTCAACTTTCATTTAGAAGATTTACAACTTTTACAACAAAAATAACCATTGGGAGTATTAAAGTATCAATCTTTGTAGTTACCTTAATATTGTTTTAATAATTTTAATTCCAGATTTCAGGATTATTGATGGAAATGAAATTGCTACAATGGAAATGGAAATACCAAATTATTATTTTATGCCATTTCTAGTCCAGGTTCAACATGTTGAACATTACCAATCCCACCTTCCAGACTATTTTTGAAAATCTAATAATGTTTCACTGACTTCTAACAATAATAAAAATGACAGTAATAATAATACATGTCACCATAGCAGCCATTCAAGATATCTTATGTTGATATGACTGTATGAATTTTAAGGCAAATTTCTATGTGGTCTCATACTCTGCAGTATCAGATGGTTGGATAGTTATTTCCCCTATGTGTTTGACTCAGTTTAAAAAAATCTAGTATGAAATTCTCAGCTGTAAGAACAGGTAGAAAAGCATAGTCTGGCATCTTTAGATGTTGCCAACTACAAATGTCAATGTGAACCCAAGGTCACACTGTTCAGATGTGGCACCTTCCAAACTTCAAAACTCACAACACATCTTAAATTTAAGTGAACCAATATAATGAGAAAAGGTAATATTAGCTTTAATTTTAAGAGTAATTGAAATAGCATCATTTTATATATTCCTGGTGATTCTGTTTAATTTAGCAAACATTTATTGCATATATTTTGAGCAAAATAATATGCTAGCTTTGGTGGGAGCAAGTGTTGCAGAAACAGGGAACAAAGCAAAGGAAACCACAATTCTTGACTTCAAAGTACTCACTCTACAGTGCTTTCCTACATGAAATACTATTAATGATTTGTATAATTTTATGACTTGAGTGTTTATTGTTATTAGTTTGCATATTGGAAAAACTCTCAGTTTCTGCTTTACTCACACAGAATACTTGTGACACCAGTGTTCTATGGCACTTGTGTGGATTTTTACACATCAAGCAATTCTGTGTCAACTATGGGGAATCCTCCAACTAAGTTTAGTTTCGATATGGTCAACCTGGAATTAACCCCAGATCCCACAGGTTAAGGACTCAGTCTCAACTTAAGAAAACACTCACACAAACACACACACACACACAAACCCCACACACCAACCAGATCACAAGTCCAGATTGTCCCATCTGTACTACTACAATCATCTCTAAATTGGACATTTCCTTGAACCACTCCTAGTGTTCACTTAAATTATTAGAGTGTGTTATAGAACTCAAGAAATACATCACTTGCTATACTTGGTACTAGTCTATTATAAATGGAAACAGCCAGATGACAGAGATGCATACTGCAAGGTATGTGGGAAGGGGCATCACTGTCCTCGTCACCAACCCAAAACTCCCAAACCCATGTTATTAGGAATTTTATGGAAGTTTCATTACTTAGTCTCAATCAGTTATTAACATCACTCCCAAGCTCTTTTCCCTCTATAGAAATGGGGTTGTAACTAACGTTCTAAAGTCTTATTCATGGCTTGGACTTTGTAGTGACCAGTCCCCATGCAGAAGTCCACCTGTGGTCACCACATCGAAATAAAAGATATTTCTATCTCTCAGGAAGTTCCAGAGGACTTTGGAGCGCAGTGTCAGAGACTTCTATACTCAGCAAATTACACATCTCTGATGCATGTCTGATTCAGAACCAGAAACAGATATATATGCAGATATACAGAAACAGGTACAAACCTGGATAAAGATAGAGATAGAAATATATATCTTATTTCAGTTTGTTTAAATCAAAATATGCTAAACAAAAATGGAAATTTGAGAATGCAAATAATAATAATTGATGATTTGGTTCATGGAAAACTTTATGAATGTGAATAAGCAAAAAGCAGAATAAAGAAATATGAAACAGTTAAGGAGAGGAATAGAAGCAGGACCACACATAGTGTGTTAAGGAAAGTCCATATTGAGGAAAGCCCAGAAGTCCATATTGACGGTAGTGCAACATCTATGAAGAAGAATATTCTGGAAAAACAGGTTGAAGCTAGATCACTAAATACCTTAAAATGAAGCTTGACAAGTTTGAACTGTAGGCAATGAGGAGTTATTGGCAGTTTCTTTTTTGTCTGCTCTTAGGTATGTGAAATAATAATTAGAGTTCTGATTTAGAAAGAAAAACCTTGCATTCTTTTGCAGGTGGACTGAGTAGGCGTGGAAGGAAAGCAGAAGGTCATTACTCTGTACATAAATAAGTCCAGAATAGGCATGCTGATTGTGAAAACAGAGAGATGCTAATGTGAGTAAAATTATTTCCCTCTTTTGGAGGAGAGAGCATAAGAGACTATGGTGAGACTTAAGAGACATAAGAGACTTGATTATGGAACTTAGGGACTACCTCTAAGAGGAGAAGTAAAACATTGTACAGAAAATGAATAATGATGTAATGTGTGTATACATATATGCATAATGTATGTGTGATATTTAATATATCATATATGCATACATATTTATATGTACAAATATATATATACTTAATTAAAAAATTATTTCCCTCTTTTAAGACCATGGAAGAAAATCATTCTCCATTTGTCTGTGCATCTATTGTCACATTTCATCAGTGAAAGTGTGTCATTAACATGTTTTGTAGTCATTTATCTTGCTATATACTAAAATAGTTTGATTATAGAATTGTAAATATTCTATATAATGTAAAATTTTATTTTCTATGCAGTGTTTGTGCATGTGAAAATATTCTGAAGGCTGAAAAAAATAAAAATTAAAGATGTATTTGGTGATCAAGCATACTTATATTCAGAGTTTTACATCTGTTTTCCTTTAAAGATATATATATATGGCTATAGAATTTTTAATTAATTCAGTGGAAATGATAGGTTTTATTTACATTTATATGTATTAAATCTTTTAGCAAAAAAAATCAACAGTATATGCTTTCCTATGCCTTTTACTGTGCATATTCTTTACTTTTTTATTATTTTTTTCCTTTCAAACCATGTGCAGAATGACTATAGTTAATAATACTATACTGTATAGTTTTAAATTTGCTTAAAATAGATCTTAAAAGGTCTCATCACAAGAAAAAAATTTGTGACTATGTGTGATGACAGATTTTTTTTATTATTATGTGGCATTGTTTTTATGTCCTTCTTAATATTCTGACAGTATAGGATTCTCCCCGTAGGTATGGTCACTAGAGCTTTTCCACCATCAGTGCACCCATGGGCCTCCACCACAGTCCATTGTGCTCTCCCTGCTCCCTAACTACTTACCCGTCCCCATCAATTTTATGGATGCCTCAGATATATAGATAAGTTTTGGGGCCCAAACTAGCAGCTGAAAGAACATAAAAACAAAGAAGAATGTGCACCTGGCTCAGGTAGAAGTAAATGAAGTGTTAGCTTTCATGTGTGACTTTATCAAAGTCCCTTCCCACAATGCGTCTCTAAAGAGGGCTGTACTTGTCAGAGTTAACTCCTTAAAATGAGTCACAAAGTCCTTCTTCATGTTATAGTTCTCTAACCCTTCACTGTACACTCCCCTAAGTCCTGTGGCATCTCCTCCAACATGTCCACATTTTCATCACTGCCTTCTGGTTGCTCATGGCTACCATGAAGCATAGCGCCACCGCAGCAGTCTCCTGGAGATGTGCTAACAAGGTCCAGGCCAGGTCAATTATAATAACAGTTATTTCTGGATAAGAGACCCACAGTGATTTTTATTTACTCTGAATATTTTCTCCATACTATTTTGCAGTTGGAAAGGAAAACACCTATTTTAACTTAATCAAATTAAAGATAAACTTTCCATTTTAGGGGGAATTTGAAGATGTAAAAATATTCAAGCAAAATAGGAGAACTGTTTTAGACCAATCTAAGTTGTGCTAAAGAATGAAAGGAAACATGCAAAGCCAACCCTAACTCAAACTGTCCGCAGTGCAAACAATAGATTAGAATGAAAATGAATAGAATGAGATGAAATGAGAACATCAATATTTTATGTGACTATCATGAAATCCATTGTTATCAAAGTAGATGGAAGAAAATGAGGCTCTCACAGAACTCTTAAAAGATGAAGAATGACTGAGCTGATGGTGCACGGGTGGAATGGTGGTGGGAACGCCCTGGGGAATACAAATGATGTCAAATACAATTAAATAAATAAATTTAAATTTAAAAAAAAGATGAAGAATGAAATGTACTATAATAGCAGTCAGATGTATTAAGCCACCTATGGCGATCACACACTCTAAGAAGCAGAAAGTAAATGGATGAATAACACACTTAGGTTTGACCAGATTGATCAAAGAAAATAGAGTCAAATCACGAATATCAACTCATTTCCAGCTGCAATGTAATCTTAATAATGGGAGAGGATGGGGCCTCCCTGGTGGCAAAGGGAGTTGAGTCACAGCAGTATGAAGCTATCTGCAGCCACTGCACCATGACGTCAATCCCCGGGCAGGGAGGTGACCCATATGGCACAGCAGATCTCTCTCTGCCCACTGTTCCCCTCAGCAGTGTATTTCAAAAGATCCGCCCATTCTGCTCTATCTCTGGTGAATCCTCTCACCCTTCTTCCACACCTCTGGCCTGTACCCCAGTTCTTGTATACATAAATAAATCTTAAAAAAAAAAAAAAAACAAATAATGGGAGAGGATGTATAACAATCCTTTCAGGAAAGGAACAAGGCTTCCCTTTGCCACAAAAGAATTTGTCTCATACAAATTTTTTTCCAAAAATTATCTCTTAAAGGACACTTCAGTTAAAATAATAAAGACAAAAAAGTAATATCCACCCTGGGCCTTGTCTTTTATACAATAATTTTGTTAACCATATGCTTTATTATTTGTTTTAATTTTTCTTTTCAGATAATCGTAGGTTTACATGCAATAATATAAGAAATAACATGCAATTATAAGAAATAATAAAGAGGAAACCCTAAACTCTTCCTTGAGTGTATCTCCAGACAGTAGCATCTTGCATTACTAAATATTATATCACAAGCAAGAAATGAACATTGGTAGAAGTCATTAACCTTATCTAGATATCATGAATTTGTTATGCGATCATTTGTGTGTATAACTATATTTAGTTTTTCTGATTTTCTGTATGTATAGATTTGTGTGAACACCAACACGGTCAGGATACAGAGTAGCTCTATCAGAAGCCAGAACCACTCAGCTCTGCTTTCATTGGCACGGTCACCTTCTTCCTCCACTGATCGTGACTCCTGTCAGCCACCATCTGCTCTCTATTTCTATAATTGAAGTTTCAAGAATATTGCATCTGTGGAATCAGACAACATGTTACCTTTTGAGGCTGACACGTTTTCACTCAGCATTATTGTCTTGAGTCATCTAAGGTGTTGTAACAACCAATAGGGTTTTGTTTGTTTCTATTGAATAGTATTCTGTAGTATTAAACAGAGTGATCCCCACACTTTATTATCCTTATTATCCTTTTTCAAAATTAGTTTTTGTGTTTTTTTTAAGATTTATTTATTTATGCATACAAGCACTGGGGTACAGGCCAGAGGTGTGTGTGTGGGGGTGGTGAGAGGACTCACCACAGAGAGCAGGGAGCAGAACAGGCAGATCAACAGATGTACACTGCTGAGGGGAGCAGTGGGCACAGCAGGAGAGGTCTGCCGCGCCATGTGGGTCCCCTCACTGGCTGGCAGCAGGGATCGAACTCGTGCTGCAGTGGCTGTGGTTTGCTTCATAGTGCGTTGCTTAACCCACTGCGCCACCAGGGACGCCCCTCAAAATTAGTTTTTTAGATACTCTAATTTGTTAGTCTTTACACATTTCAAAATGATTTTTTCTATATCTGAAATGCTAAAATTTTGGTAAGAATGGCATTAAACATATATTGCTTTTAGAAGAAGTAATATTTTTTGCTATGTTGGGGTTCCAAACCATAAAAACAATAGCTCTCTAGTTAAATTTATTTGACTTTCATCATTATTTCATAATTTTCATCAAAAAGAAAATGTACAGATTTTATTTTATTTGTAAGTATTTCTCTTTTATTACAACATATAAATATTCCATGTAAGTGTATTAATAGCCAATAGAAATGGGCCATTTTTTGCTGGTTGGTCCTATATCTGCTATCTTGCCCAACTCACTTGTTATTTCTAAGACGTTGTTTATTTTTTGTTTGGTTTGTTTTTTGTTTTTTCCTTTTAGATTTTGAGGGACTATAGACATAGATAATCATGAGAAATTTCCTTTCTTCCAATCTGTATGCTTTTCCTCCTTCTGCTTGGGTTTAATGCTTTTTAAAATACAGTATTATAGATAGGTAAGTAAATATATCGAAGTTTCTAACAGTGTATACCTGCACAGTTTTATTTTCTGTTAACAAAAGGTAAAAATTAACATGAGTAATATGAATTACAGAAACAAAAATGACAGCATAAATATTCTCCAGTGTTTTATTTTATAATCACTTCATCAGTACCAAAAATAACATTCACAATTCAGCTAGCAGATTTTGCTTAATTATATCAAGTTCATTGTTTACAAAAACTTTCTCTTTTCTCATTCACAACTGCTTTCTTAAAAGTAAATCAGAACAAACTGATATAGAGCTAATATTGGATATATTATAGTTTATAACCTTAATCAAGAGTTTTTTTTCATTTTAATCACTTCAAACAGACATGAATAATCTTCTTACTATCACAAATTACTTATAATCAAGAGTTTCAATGTATTTTGAAACTAAAGCTCTGTAATTCATCTTTTATACATGTCTAAGTAAGAGATAAAAAGTTATACAGAATGTTTTATTTTCTTTTACCTCAAAAGTAAAATTTCACATAAGTTTCATTTTATCTTTATACCAGGAACTCTTGCATTGCCAAAAAATTGGAAACAGGAATTCATATAGTGGGTTTATTATTAAGTCTAGAAGAATATCTCCTTAAGTGTGATACATAACATATTAAATTAAGTAACTTTCTAGGGGAAAGGTTTTCACTGATTAGTTTAATTTTGTATAAAGTATATAAATTCTTTTTTGAGATTATTACTTATTAGCTTATAAATTATTAAACTTTCCAGTACTGAAACCAATTTACTTTTGTTTAATTTAATCATGTTTTTCTAAATTACTCAACCATTAAGCATTACTCTGAAATAATAAGCACATCAAATTTCAGAGTTTCTTAGAATTCATGCATGGGAAAGGCTACATAGAGAAATGCAATACAGGAAATGCTGACCTCACTCAGAAAGTGCCTCAGTCCTCAAGAATTTGAAGGGAATTACTGAAGTATGTTTGTGACCCCTTCCTCTCCTCTCGTTCACTACTCCTTTGGTTTTAAAAAGTACCACCTTGTTCTATATCCTGGTCTCTCAATACAGGCCTGGATGACTAGTAAACTAACTTGAAAACCATTTGTTAGTGTGTTGCTGAGCAAGTATTACTGTGTAAATGCTTCACAGCTAGCAAGTCCAAAACTATGAGCATTTGTAATATACAGCACGGTGTTCAACAAATGTATATTTTCTTCCATCCTCACCTCCCCTGTCACCATTAATTAGATCCAGCGAAGTAGAGCTATAAGTAATTTCAGGAGTTGTGATAACCTTAAAAACTGTTTTGAAGTCAGCAAACTGTCAACTTCATACCACTTGAACAACTATTCACTTTACAAAGAAGGAAGAATATTCGAGCAAATTACAATAATTCTAGCTGCTTCAGTCAGTTTCAGAGTAATACTAACATTAGGTCAATTTGAAAATATGTCTTAATTTACCACAGAGATCAAAAATAGCATCTTATAAATGTCCAAGCTACAACCATGTTTTATGGTGAATTAATGTTATAATTTCATATTGTTGAAAAAGTTGATTATGTGTCTCTAAACTTTTTTACCCAATATGCTATTCTAAAGCAAACTAGAAAAATGAAGGAAATTCTTTTTGATGATTTTATGGACTTCTAATCAGTATAACCATTAGTCTCCTATTCTGTGAGTCTTCCAAAAATCAAATTCCTCTTAACAGAATACTTACTGTAATTTGTTTTTCTCTTTTTATATTAATGGAAAGTTAATGAATACATCTTTTCCAAATACTACTTCATCAAAATCTTCATGTGAAACTATTTTATCATCTTAACCATAACAACTAAGTCAGTTGAGTTCTCTTTCAATAAAAACATGGCAAATATTTTGACTCAGTTTAAAGCCATCTTTGGCTTCTATATATTTTGTGCATTAGATCTGTATTTAGCTATCTAGAGTTCCTAAATTTAATTAGAAACATATAAGTAATCAAATCAGCATTTTAATTTATAACAAATGTCAAAAAACAAAATGTATTCTCCTTTTATATGTGCTTGATCTCTCAATTTTTTTCCTAAGGCTTATAAAGTTTCACTTTCTGCTTATATTGTTTCAACAAAATTTTAACACTTTGAAATATTGAAATAACATCAGTGATAGCAAAGTGTTAAGTATAACTAATATTATTATGAGATCAAAATAAACTTCACCTAAAAATCTATGTTTCTTAATTCATAAGAAAACCATCCTTGATCATTGTAATACATTTAATTTCTTTATTTTCAGATCACATAAAATGTTTTCCTTATTAGCCACAGAGGTGTCTGTGTTTGTATCATAGAAAATATCTGGGCCTCTTAGTACATACAGACTTGGAACAGCCTTGGATCATTCCAATAAATATTCAAAAGAGAGCCTAGTAGGATTTTCAAGAATAAAGATTTTGAGGCCAACTAATTAGAATGGCATTTTGTGAGAATTTGCTCAGGGAGTTCAATTGTGAAATAAAAGATTATTAGAGCTATAAGGAAACTTGCAGAAAATTATCTCATTTTGTCATTCCCAGAAAAGGGATCTGATTTGCCTAGTTAATTGTATATTGCATCTAACAAATGAAACTAACTCTTAAACCAAACCTAGTTCTTACAAAATTATCCAAACATACTAGTCTGATATTAAATTACCTCACTTGGAAACAGATATTCAGATACTAATGCATCTGCTGAAACAGAAATTCAGTTTGCATGGCACCCTAACCTGTTACAGTCTCTCATAGTCCTGACTCTGTTGCTTCTCCTTAGCTTTGATTCTCATTGCTAAATTATTTTCATAATTTCAGAAAGATACTTGAGAGAAAAATTGCATTTCAAATTTCTTTTTGAACAGCAACCTGAAAGTCAGTTTATAATCCACTTCTTTAGCCAAAAAGTTAGAAGATTTGGGTAACTGTTTCTTTTAATCAAGTGTTGTCTAACCAGACACTCTGCTCTATAGTTCATGTTACAGAGACAAGGATGGGGGAAATACCATTGTTCATAATTATGAGGACATTGATAACATCTGAGGGGGAGGATAAGTTCCGTGTCTGAACCAGAAGACAGATTGAAGGGAGTTCAGAATAAGTAGAAGATCAAAACTGAGACAATATAGATTAATCTTAGAAGAATAAGGAAGAGATGTGTGCAAAGGAATTATCTTATTTTCTTTCAGATCTTCAAAACTGTAATGTAGTTTTAATCCTTCTCTGTTCTTTATTCCAAACATGTCAGAAAACTCCCAACTTAACTTGTATTGTTTACTCATCCTCGTGATTCATTTAAAATGTCACTTTCTCTCAGAAGTCTTTCCTAATTAACCTGAATATAATTACCCTATTTATGCATACACAGTATCACATCATCCCACACCCATTATGGAACTGAGATACTATATTTTATTATTTATTTAATTGTATATCTACCTTAGTTGAGTCTGAAACTCATGAAGGCAGATCTTACCTTTGTTCTGCTTGCCATGGTCTTTCCAGTACACTGTCCTGGGCAATCGATAGTTACTAATGATTATTTTGATTTTTTAAAAAGATTTTATTATGCATACAAGAGAGAGGCACAGGATAGAGATGTGGGAGGTGAAAGGAGTCACCAGAGATAGAGTGGGGAGCAGAACAGGCAGATTGACTAAAATACACTGCCGAGGGGGGTAGCAAGGAGGCAGGAGAGTTCTGCTGTGCCACGTGGGTTCCCTCCTTAGCTGGTGACCAAACTAGTGCTGCAGTGGCTGCAGAAGCCCAACAGTGTGGTGCTCAACCCATTGCACCACCAGGGAGGCCTATAAATATTTTGAAAAATGAATAAATGTGTAAATAAATGTAAGAATGAAATTACTTAGGCCTGTGGTTTGATGTTTTAAGAGGACTGAAGAAGGATGTTTACTTTGTTTCTGAAAGAGGAGGTTATGAGGATGCTCTTTTTGGATGAGAATATTTCCTTTTTCAGTCAAAAAGAGTCAACCAAGAATAAAGATGCTACTAAGAGCTACTTAGTGGAGTAATGCTCAAGAGAACTGCTTCCCAAGCTTAACTGCATACAGATGATCTATATATCATTAATAAGACAGTTATGATCCAGTAGGTGTGGGATTGTGTATGTGGTTCTACATTTCTATAAATTCCCAACTGATACTGAGGTCTGATAATCAAATTTAAAGGAATATTGTGCTTAAAAAAAATTGAGGTGCAAGTGAACCCAAAGGAACAGCAATAAATGTGTTTACCACCATAATGAAGAAACACAGAAAGGTACATAGATAGATAAAGACAGAAAACTTGAAGAATCCTAAGTGGGACACTAAATTAATCTCATTGGATATTCTCCAGTTTAAGATAAATAGGTGGATGATTACCTTAAATAGTTTAAAACAGAAGAATGCCAAGACTAGCACAAAGAGGAAGTGTGTTGAAAAAGCTGTTGTGGGGAAAACCATCACAGTGGTTTCCATCTTTGAAAGTTTATAATGTATAATAATAAGTTAGACAAAGAGGATATTACAAAAAAGTAGCTTTAATGCTTTGTTGACTTACCTAAGTAAAGATAGACCTAAGCCAGTAATGCCTCAGGGTGAAGCAGCAATTGAAATCTATGGATAATTGATCACAAAAGGTCAATTCGATTTTGAGCGATAGCCAATCAAATCATTTCCTATCCTAGCTTCAGCGCCTTCTCCGGCTGTCTTTACACTGGCGAGTGTCAGAGGCCTGCCCCTAGCCACTTCCTTTTTGGAAATGCCCAGTTTGAATACCCAAATAAACTAAATTTAATATACCTCACTATATGTTTTAACAACAAAATGGCAAGTTAAATTCAGGCTAAACTAGATAAAGTGTTAGCTTTTTATCCTTTTAGGCATTCCAACTAGCATCTTGATGAAAAGTTTAACTGAGGTAAATTCAACAAATACTTGAAAGCAAAAAGCAATCTGTAGAAAATTAAGCAAGCCCAAGGAAACAGTATGGCCATCGTGGTACCCTATAGATTAATCACCTCCCCCCCAACATAAACTTATTCTAGTGATTTTACAGTTAGTTCCAAGGTATTGAGAAGTCTTCCTTTAGATGAACTTTACATTGACCCAGATTCCCTACCTTATTCTCCTACTTGCTAAAATTTTACGTATAAGACAAAGCTCAGTTTCAGGTTTCTGTCCACTGTGAAGACAATACTATGACTGAGAATAATAATGTATATGTGGCTAATAAATTCAACTAGGTCTGTTTAAAATTATTATTACACTGTATATAACACATGAGGTACATATCACAGTTATAGATATATATTCATTGCCCCAGATGCTGTGATTTTATCATGATTTATTATACTAGTATAAACAATATAAATAATTATTTACATGACTGAACAATGACATCAATTTTCTTTCAGAAAATTCAGATTTGAGAAGTAGCATGAACAGTTTACATACTCCTCAAAGCTGATATATTTCTCAATACTTTCACTTGAAGTAGGTTTTTGTTTATATGATAATCTTTTGCAAAAGCCCTGAGGGCTCACTTCAGAAATATGCATTACATTTTTAAAGCACAAGAATGTATTATAAAAAAAAACCCTTCATTATTATCTCTACTTGAAAAATCTGTTTATGCGATGCTTGACATTGAACAAAATGTTTTTTTTTTTTGGTTGTTTTTTAATAATGAAACCATTAGGCAAGGATTCATTTATCCCTAAGGATAGAAATAATTGTATCAGTGTAAACCTGGCTTTATAATAGATCTAATATTTCTAAATTTGCAAATAAGTTCCATTAGAGCTTTTCTTAGGAGTATCTCCAGACACCAATAATAAGTATTTGAAAAGAATACAGTTATGGTTTTTTTTTTCTTCTGGTTTTCTTATTATTATGTGCATCATCTACCCTTCATGTCTGTCCCTAAGCGGTTAGTTTAAACAAAGTTCTTATAATATGGCATTTGGGAGCTAGAAAAAGATGTGTATTTTTTCCTTCCAAATTCTTGTGGCTAATCCTCACTTAATTTAATTTATGAATAGACATAATTCTGTACTTTGCAACCTATTTTAAAGAAACCTATTTTAAATACACATTTAAAAATTATAAATATATTAATAAAGTGCTATTATTTAATTTGTTGAAAGAAGCTGCTTTACAAAGCAAGATCTCGATACATTTATGACTGAATTTGAACATACTTCAAAATGCAGTCCATTCATCTGCAATTCACAGAATTAATAAAACAAACATTTTTAAGTTGAGATAAATTCCCCAAAAGTAGAGATCTGGGTAGCAAGGAAGGAATGAAAGCAGCCCTTCTGAGGCAGTCTGCCAGCTTGCTAAAAGCACCAACTCTCAGACTGGTGACATAGGCTGGATTTCAGACATACCATCTCTTGGCACTTGTCTTATTTGGTTCATGCTGGAAACAATGACTTGCTAGTCTCTCTCTTGTTTATATTCAAATAAATGAATGTAATTATTCAGTAGCTCTTCACATTCCTCTTAATGTTGATTACATCAGAAATTTGCAATGTTTAATCCTCATTATTTTACAATCATTTGATAATTTTTCTCTATTTTAAGTCTTTAATTTAGCTTTGCAGTTTGCAACAGAAAATGAATATATTTTTTAAGCCAGAAATGCATCAGAGGGAGACAAAAGCCATATAATCTCACCTAAACATAGAAACAAACAAGTAAAAAAAACAAGCTCACAGATAGAGAGAACAGATTGGTGATTGGTGATGGAGGAGGGGGGGGGGCAAAATGAAGGTATAAACTTACAATTATAAAATAATTAAGTATGGGAATGCAATATATAGCATGGTGACAATAGTTAATATATAATATTGCATACTTGAAAAATTCTCATCCAAAGAAGAAAATTGCAATTATGTATGAGAACACATTCAGTAGAGTTATTATGGTGATCACTTTGCAATATATACAAGTACCAGATCACTGTGTTATACACCTAAAACTAATATAATGTTATATGTCAAGTATTCTGCTCTAAAGTAAAAGATGCATGACCCCACTGGTCACCTTTATGCATATGATTAACAGCAACTACATGGTTACAATATCTCCTTGGATCTAAATTTATTTTCTGTATAAAACTGCCCAAAGATTTTACCTTTAGGAAAATGAATGACTTTTTATTTTATTTATTTGTTTGTTTGTTTGTTTGTTTGTTTATTTATGCATACAAGAACAGGGGTACAGGCCAGAGGCGCAGGAGGTGAGAAGATTCACTAGAGACAGAGTCGGGAGCAGAACAGGCAGATCCACTGAAATATACTGCTGAGGGGAGCAGCAGGAGAGGTCTGCATCACCATGTGGGTCCCCTCCGTGGCCAAGGATCAAACTTGTGCTGCTATGCCTTGGATACTTCACAGTGCAGTGCCCAACCTGCTGTGCCACCAGGGAGGCTCAGGAAAATGAATGACTTTTTTCTTCCAAATTATCAATATGTAATTATACCAAGTCAAATCTTTATTGTGCTTAGGTGACAACACCCTGGGCTAATAATAGAATTATATTAACATAAAAAAAGAGCTCTTTTACATGTGTCTATTCCTCCTTCTCTGTAAGAATTCCAGCTCCTCTAAATTCATTCCTCAGTGTTTTCATTTTCATTCAGTGTCTCTCCTGATTCATAAGAAACAACTGGTACTTTAAATGTCTTATGGGATTAATGTACTAGCTGAGGCATATTCTCATGGGTTGGCAGACTATAGGAGAGGACAGATTAAAGCCCGCAAACATATTTCAAATCTATGCTGTGCATTATCTATTATTTCAATGATCAAGTCAATGTGGGTTAGTCTAACTTCAGTGCAGCAGATACTCAGTTCATGCAAGTGAGAGAGTGTGAACATTTGAATAATCTAATCTACCACGGTATATCCCATCCTACACGTCTCCCTAAATTTGTGATGTAAATGCTAGAATCTTACTGCTATTTCTCAGTCTTTTTGTGCAGAAGTGGTCTCATCCCCAGAGGCAGTCTTTTTGAGTTTATTTAGCCCATGGGAAAATGCAGCATCTTTGAACCACAGACTTGAGAGCAGTGGTCACTTCCACAACTACCCTGTCTCTTTGTTTCACACTGGAAGGCGTTTTAGAAAATCTTGTCATTTAGTTTTCTAGGCAAGATATAAGCATTCAGTTCTATGCCCTCTGCAAGCTCAAGGCGACGCAGGTCAACATTTACCAATATAGTCTCACCAGGGAGTATTGAACTCTTCTATGTAATTTTATCACAAAGGTGAAAGAGAAAAAACAAAACCCAAACGTCACAACTTCAGCTGAAAGTTTAAAAATCCCCGCTCTCTTCCATGCAGAAGATCACAAAACAGCAATATAACATCTTGACAGCTCCATTGCCCTCATGCGCCATAACTTAAGTCTCCAAATTTAGAGTACAGAGCTGGAGCTAAAAAATGAAAATAACAAGTCTCCATGTTTATAGTTTGGTGTTTTCTTCCTTGATCCATCTTGCAATGCTAGTTTTAATTCTATGAATCAGTTACAGAGGCAGAAGTCTCCCATTACAACTTAAAGAGATTAAACCATGCTCCAATTCTAAATTTATTTTTTTCCTATCTAAATAGCATAATGTATAAAGCTACATTATTAAACTTTATTCTTTGTGCTAGTATCTCATTTACATTTAGGAGATATGTACTTTGGAGAGGTCTAACATTATTAGTCTTTCTTATGTTTGTTATTGCAGCACTGGGTATCACTGAGGAGTAAGGCCAAAGATAGAAGTGGGACAGTACTGAAAGAATTCAGAGGTCATAAAAATTATTTCTTTTTGTTTAAAACAATCCCAAATTAAAATAATTGTTCAATATATTTATTGCAAACATATTGATGCATAAGGATTCTTGAAATTTAAACATGAGTATAGTTGCAAAAACTGAGATGTGAATTCCTGAGCTTGACTTCTCTGCTAAGAACCTATAATACTGGGACAAAGCTTTAGTACCTCAGTTTTCATTTATGCTTGTTTTATATCTTCAGGGTGTTATGACCTCAAGTGAGAGAGCACAAATGAAAGTGCTTTAAAGTGCTAAAGTTCTCTGCGATGCAGCAATAACATCACTGCAATTATTTCTGTCCCATGTATTTTATTGAACTTTGTGCTTCTAACTCCACATGTTAAGGAATTATAAAGTATTTTGGAATACAGTACTTTGAATTTAATGCTTAGAATGAATTTTTTGCATCTTCCACTATTTTGTAGCTATTTTGATCATCTATTTCACAGAAGAGATCTTTAGGACTTGTTTTAGGTACTAAACACTCTGAGATTCTTGGGGAAATTATGGCAAAATTATTCTCTTTTTTACTGGAAAATACTATATTAGGTACTTGGGGATAGATTTTTGAATAGTTGCTAATTAAACCCCCCCCAAATTAAACAGACAAATATGTGCAAATTATTACCACAAATATTTTAATCAAGATAGTCACAATTAACTATTTTATGAGGTTGGCTATAAAAAAAAGTAATTACAAGACTGACTTTGGTTAGAATAAAAGGTTTCTTTTTACATCCTTCCCATAACTCTATGGTAACAACACAACCAAAACCTTTTGTGTCCTTGTTTTGTTTCCAATGATTCTGATTTAATTTTTTAACTATATAAATTAGTGCATTTATGGAAAATCTGAATATAGCATACTTGTAATTAATTTTCTCATATGCATATTATATTATAAATTTTACTGTATGCTATTTAGCCCCTGGGATTGCTTTGCAAAGTATCAAATGTTGTTATGGAAATCTGAAATCAAGGTGTCAACAGGGTCATAATTCCTCTGACATCTGTAGAGATTCCTTCCAGGCTTCCTTCTATCTTCTAGTGACAGGTCAGGTGGAAGAACATGTTATTCATGAGGTGTATGTGGGAGTTGCTTTCTTTGAAAGCCTTAGGAGGCAATATCTTGTAATATCCCCAAAGGCATAACTTCCAGATTCTCCACAAGTGATGTACTCAGTTTCAGAAATCATTATTATTGGAGCAATAATAATCTCATAATCTCAAAATATTATGAAGGGAACAAATCAAGAATGAATCTTATCACATGGGAAAGAAGAAAATATTTGGTAACCCTTCAACAGACAGTACAAAATAAAAAAGAAGCAGCACATATTACATTCAGGTAATATTTCTAGTTCCCTCTGTGGTATACATTCTTATTACCTTTTTTTTTTTTTTTTCTTATTGAGCTGTCACCTTTAATTCTCAGGCCATATTTTCCCAAATCAGACCAGAATAGTCATGCATATTCCACCTGTTGGGCAGCAGTCATCTTAGTGATAACTAGGAGAACTGGTACAATTAAATGTCACCACATAGAACAATCTAATAATTAACTGAAGACATAAGTGGAATTTACCAATTTTAATTTGCTTGATTAACTCTTTGTTCTGAAAACAAAATACCAGGCAATTTAGCTACATTTTTCCTTGAAATGGAGCATTTTTCATTTAGTACTTTCTTATTCTTCTGAAGCCAGCTCTCACGATTTCTTTTTCACTGCCCCCCCCCCCCCCCTTTCTCTCTAAGTGTCCTAGATCTGGCATCCTTGCTGGTTTCTCTTTTATCTACAGTCTTTGCTTTTTAATCAGTCACCCAATTTTGTCAATCCATATCTCATCTTCTATGTTTTCTCTTCCCTCATTTCTCACTCTAAAAACTGACATGAATATTATTTTTTTTTTTTTTCAGTTCAAAGAATCTGTGTGATGTGACAAACAGCTTCTGGACAGTGTTGTGGGAATTTTAATAGGCGAAGGAGAGAAACCAAGCTGTTAAACGCTGATCTTTTCAGTGAGGTGTTGAAGTCAGTGCAAGTGTTCCCTCTGTGCCTTCCTGCCCCTCAGGGTCAGTAGATGTGTTCTGGGACTCATTGCCACTAAAATGTTGTGCTACAGTAAGTCGTTAATATGCTGCTTCCTGTCTTAAATTATGACTCCAGAAAAGAATGCCAGAGTATATTAGGGTTGTGAGTCACTAGTTCAGACTCGGGTTCTCAAACTCATGAACTTAAGAATAAAGCGGTTTCATAGGACACGAAAGATAATTAGTAAGAACACTATATTCTATCTTATGAATCATCTAAATATCATGTTATTTTTTTATCTGGGGGGTTTAGATTATCCTGTGATGAACTATGTATAAAGTTATAGCTGAAAAATATGTACAAGAGCTCTTAAACTGAACACTGAAAACAACCCAAGTTACATGTTAATTCATGGATGAACATTTCTCTCTCTCTCTCTCTCTCTCTCTCTCTCTCTCTCTCTCTCTCTCTCTCTCTCTCTCTCTCTCAATTGTGCTAACATTTGTTTCCATCAAAATATAGGATCCCCATTAGCGTTGTTACCCTAATGCACTCCAACCACCAAATCACCCAGTGCCCACCACTGTAGTCCATGGTGCTCACTAAAAACTGTCAGCTTTCAAGGGCTATGATTTTTATTTACATTTTAAAGAACAGATTCATTAAGAAAAGAAGAAAAGAAAAAAAAAGGAGCCTGCATAGACATAGGAGGACAAGAGAGCCCGGGCTTAATTTTAAAATTAACTGTAGCTCATAACTCCATTTTTAGTATGCTTATTCTCAGAAAAGAAAATAAGATGGTAGAAATCACATAATTTGTGTTTTTCAATTAAATGTTGTGTTTTTTATTCTATCTTTCTATCAAAGAAGTAAGGTTTTACTCCCCTGAAAAGATATTCTTCTATCTTTAACTCTTCAAGCTGTTTTGCTTCACTGTTATTGTTGGAATTAAGAACTTAAGTTATTTCATTTCATTTGCATTTTCTGTTTATATATTTAATTGTTGCCCTTTAAACTACAGAAACAATTCACTTTGTTTCAGTTGTTTTCCTAACTTGCAATATCCATTTCTCTGTTGCACTTTTTTTCAGAAGTTGAAATTTTTCCTTTTCTTATCAAAAGCCAGTTTTATTTGATGATTCATCTTGCTTAAGAGTAATTTTCTCTTCATAAAGTCTTCCACTGTTTCCTAGTAAACATTTATTTCTCCATAAATCCTACAATCTGTTTTCCTTTTTAAAAGTCTGCTAAAAATAATATAATTGGAATTGACAATCTGCAAAAACTAGTCAGTTAAGGTTTTATTTTGGGAGCCTCCTTGGTGGCACAAGGGGTTAAGGTGTCGCACTATGAAACTTTCTGCTGTCACTGCAGCACTAGTTCAATCCCTGGCCTCTCCTTCCTCACCCACTGCTCCCCTCAGCAGTGTATTTCAGTCAGTCTGCCTGTTCAGGTCCCCACTCTGCCTCCTCTCACCCCCCACACCCCTGGCCCGTACCCCAGTTCTTGCATGCATAAATAGATAAATCTTAAAAATAAAGATTTTATTTTGTTAGGAACCCAGAACATGAGCCCTCCATTCCTAGATTAAGGAGTAGTGTACAATAAATTTCTTTTATAAAGTCAAGACTTTACAGAAAATTCAATGCATATCTACTTTGGAGGTAACCATGGAAGCTTTTGTACTAGCAGAGGTAGTGCAGACTCCGCTGAGACTCATTCTGGAAGAAAAATGAGGCACGGACTATGCAACTCCTCCACCGCAAGCTTTTCTTCATTTTTGAATGGCATCAACTCAAGCTGAATCTATAGATACTAGTGAACAAAGAATGTGTATATACATGCAGGGAGCCCAGTAAATTACTCTAGATTCACAGCTTTCTGTTTCAGCGACGTGGAGTTCAGAATATAGGCTGGAAGATCTACAGAAAGAAGGTCTCTCTCAACAACCAAAAAATAGAGAACTTTTAGTTTATTAAAATTACCATAAATTTAGAAAAATGAATAAATGTAAACCCAATTCATTCGGTATTCTTGGTTCTCTGAGAACAATCAAGCTGTTTGCAGCACCAGGTTGGGCTCCTTTCTATTTATTTTTGTATTAGATTGTTAAAACTGAGATATCATCTAAAAAATACCCCTTCATTTCAAAGGAGAAACTCAGTTCAATTTATCAGTCGTTTACCCAGCAAGTGGGGGCAGAATCAAAACAAGAAACCAGTTTCCTGACTTCAGATTTACATGTTTCTTGTTTCAGCTTACTCTTTAAAAAATGGGGAATTAGGTTTTAATTTCTATAAACTGAATTGCTGTTTTTGCGAAGGGCTAATTCTTTGTTCTCAACTTAAACTCAGTGTGGATTTTCTGTAAGTTGGTCAAGAGGTCGTGATGGGCTACATACTGATCATCATTATCCTCTCTCACTACCCCACCACCTGATCTGGCTGTAACTTTGTTTTGAAAAGCCTTTCCCTTCCTGTGCTACCTCATTGCTGTCTTTAGAACACACCAAGCATGGTTACACCCCAGGGTTTTTATTTATTCTCCTCTAAGTGAGTAATGTGTTCTTGGTTTGTTTTGTTGTTGTTTTCATTTTACTCTCAGCTTTGTTGAGAGTAAAAATAAGTAAATTCTGTCTCTCATTTTCAAGTATTTCTACATAACGGATTAAAAAAATACCTAAAGCTATTTTTCTTTATAATACAAAAGAGGAAATTAATCGTTCTAGACTTTGAGGTGATTAATATTTTTACTATATACCTTACCTATTATTTTCTTATGAAACTGATTAATAATTGTTTTTATATGTAAAAATGCTGTCACACCATGCCTTGTGTATACAGAAAATGAATATTTAATTTTCATTCATTATTTTTAACTGACAAAAAGTAAAAAATACAGAAACTGAGGTAGAACTTTACTTGCTCTTCTTGTCTTGTTGTATTTACCTTTAACCAGCCACATATCTACACAGAAAACTTCCTAATAGAGAACAACAGGATAAGAATCTGAACTCATGTTGTTGTTGGTTTTTTTTTTTAAGATTTATTTTATTTATTTATGCATACACGAGCTGAGGTGTAGACCAGAGGTGTGTGTTGGAGGGGAGAATGAGGGAGGTGTAGGGAGTAGGGGAAGGAGACACCAGAGACAGAGTGGGAGCAGAACAGGCCAATTAACTGAAATACACTGCGGAGGAAAGCGATGGGTGAGGCAGGAGAAGTTTGCCTCACCATGTGGGTAGCACCCTGGCTGGGGGTCTAACTTGTGCTGCAGTGGCTGCTGATAGCTTCATACTGCTGAGATTTAACCCCTTGTGCCACCAGGGAAGTCCTAATCACTTCAGTATTCCCTGCTAGAGTCTGTTGTATCATTTAGTAAGTATGAAACTTTTAATTGCCAGTCAAGTGAATGTGGATGACTTCTGATTTTGTTTTTAATTTTGTGGGCTGTATGTGATTAAACCAAAACTATGTTCCAGATTTTGAGATACTAGGTGGTGTTGCACAGCTGCCACTTTACTTAATGTGTGAAATAGTCCCATGAGGTTTATAAAGTATACCCTTATATATCTTCAGGTGCTAGAATTAAAATTCACATTACCAAGAATCATTAGATAGATTAATGTGTGTGTATGAAATACATAAATTATAAAATACTATATTATTTTGTCTATATACAATAGAGATAAACTTATATGTATTACTTGTATTATAGATAAATATTTATATGTGTGTAATACATATCAATGTATACAATTCCTCTTCATGGCTCACTCCCATATTTCCTTCAATTTCTGTTCAAATGTCACCGTATCAATTAGGCTTAATCATATTATGTAAAGTAGAGCCTTCTCAATCCTAAGACTTTTTAAGAATTGTTTTTTCTCTTCTGTGCTTTATTTTTCTCTAGCAATTTTTATTTGACATGCTATATTTTGCATGTTTATTTTTTAGTTGTCCTACTGTAGGACTATAACTACCATGAGGTTAAATCTTTGTTCAATTTGTGCACTACTATATGCCAAATCTAGAACAGAGGCTGACATTAATTAACATTTAATGCTTGTCCCCTGGATACCCACTTCTACAATTTCCTTCACTGTTAAAAATATGTCACTATTGCCTTTCATTTTGGGCTTTTAGGCCTTCTATTTGTAAAAAGATGTTAAAGAAAAAAGAAAGAAAGAAAATTTGAGGTTATGTAAGTCACTAAGGAAGAATTATGTGAGCAAAAACACAACAATGCAATAAGTCTTTATGGTATATACATGACTCATAGGGAATGAAAATGCACATACCAAATGTAATGAGTTTTCCCCACTCTCTACCTTGCTCTCTATGGTGTCAAGTCTAATCCTTTCTCAGAACTCTCTTAAGAAGTTCAATAAACATCTATCTTTATTATTATACTTTGCCTTATATGTTTGTAAACATTGGATTCTATAACGTGACTATGAGCCTCTTGAGATTGAAGACAGAGCTTCATCTGTGTTTCTCATGGGACAGTAACATACAGGAGGTGCTTGTAATGTTTACTTCGTTGACTTGAATTAAATCTTACAGTGAAAGTAGGACAAGAAGAACTCCATGAAGCCTTGTATATAACGTTTCAGTACTTGGAGCAATTCTTGGAGACAGTAGAGACCTAATAAATTTGGAAGGAGTAACTATAATAATTAATAAAGAGAATCAGAAAAAAGACAAAAATTAAGAGAAAAGAGATTAATAAAGTGATTTATGCCACAAAGGAAAGACAATTCAAAGCCTGAGACATAGAGATTTATTCAGAAAGAGATAAAATTACAGACAACTCACTATCTCTTCCATTAATTTTTGTATGAATTCATACATTTATTATATTTGTAACATTTATAACAGTCAATTGCTAACTATTAACAGTCTTCCACTTGACACTTACTTACTATTCAACTCTGTCTGAAAGATTTCTCTTTTCTTTCATTCATGGAAAAAATGTACCACTAGCTAAAAGAGATACTCCAAAATTTGTTTCAATTATTTAATTTCCCTATTTTTACTGAGATATTACTTCACAAATAGTTTCAAAAGACCCAAGTTCTCTATATGACCATTAATATTTCCAATTACAGCATTCATATATTCTTACTTCAAATAATATTGATGTAAAATAAGCTCTTTGAATGTTTTATTTAAACTAAACACTTTTAATGTATTCTGTATACCTTAATAACAAACTACTATCAAATTTCCTATAAACAGAAGCTTCAAGTGAAAAAAAGATTCAAAGATCTTTTATTTAGAAATAGAACAAATATTTATAGAGTGGCCCTTGGAAATCCATCATTCTATTAGGTGTTTGTTTACCATTCCTAAATAAATAAATGTGTATAGACAACGAAATAGCTACTTATCCCAAGAAATCAAATCCCATAAATTCAGCTCAATTAAGTCTATTCAAATTAATTTGATCTGAAAATCATCAAAAATCAGAAAGTTTGCCACTACTGGCAAGCACAATATCCTAAACAATCAACTTGAATCAAAGACAGTGGTAGGCTAGAAAGGAGAGTATCAATAATAAATGATCTAGAAAAATTTTTGATGCTTCTAAAGGAATCTGAACTGAATTTATTGGAGACATTTTATGTATAATTGCATGTTGCATGTATAATTGAAATATATCATTGTCCAATAAGAAACCAATGGTAAGCTCAAAATCATACATAAATGCAGATATAGCATGTTAGGGTATTAGGGAATTTTTAAAAATTACATAGATGTATATACATATGCATAATTATATATAATAATATATAAAGTTATACATGTTGTATATATCAGTGACAAGTTACTATTATTTCCCTATAGAATGAAAGAAATTGGAGTAGTGTAGCTACAATGTTTCTTTATACAACATATTCACAGTTAAAAAGGAGGGTTAATACATTGGTGCATTTATGTTAGAAAAATATTAAGCCTAAAGCTTTGAGAAATTGATATATATTTGATAGACTCACAGAAAAAATATTTGAGCAATAATAATAACATAATTTAAAACTACTAGAATATAAAAAATGAAAGTAAACCTAATAAAATTTAGGGAAACAGAAACTTTCCAGCAATACCTTCACTATATAAAGGTTTTTCTTTATTATATCACTTATCTATTAGTTAGAGAACTATTCTGTCAAATTAGCATTTAATATTCCAAGTCTTATATTTGTGTCCAAAATATTTACTTATGCAATTCTCTACATAAAATGTATATTTTTTATTATAGTACTTTGCAGTCCTTCTTAGTTTTATGTTTATAAGAAATATGTTTATTCAGTATACTAATATTAAACCATCACCCTTCTTTCCCTTATAATCATTAGTTTCATGGTTGTTGTAAGAAATAAAGTGGTTTTTAAAGCTGTTTTTAATCATGCAATATATTTACTGAGGGAAGGATATTTCCCTTCGATGGAAAGCATCACATACTAAGAGAGTCTCTCCATTGCACATAGGTAAGATAGCTAAGGAAGGAAAAAAAAAGTAAAACTTTTGTCCAAAAACTGCTGGTTCTTGACAAATTTGACAAGTTCAAGCTTGGTTCTTGACAAGCTTATTTTCCCTTCATGATTATCTTACCTATTTAAAAAGAACATGCCTGCCCCTTAAAAAAAGCATTGCATATTTCTTCCAGAGAGACTTAAACTTCAAATTCTTTGGGGCAGCTGATGCTTCTCCCTGAGATCTAAGAAACCCATCCTCCTAAATAACCAGGTTATCATTCCCTAAGGAACATATCCATCTTTAGCTTGCCCACCTATTGGGAGTCCTGCTGTTTCTGCTCTAAAAGGGTCCTAGAAACTAATTCAGTCCACAATCTTGAAAGATTCATTTAAATATGCCATTATAATCTCATCATCTCATCATCTCATCTCCCTTTGAAAACCTGTTAGTCTCTTCATGTCCAAGACTCAGCTCACGTGGAAATGATAGTGTCACACATAATATTTCAGTCAGCTCTTTTCTTCCTGACTCACAGCCCTTTCGTCACTGGTATTATTGTCCACTGATAAACTTTCATTCACTATATTTATTTAGAAGCTTTTCCCATCTTTTCTCTGACCTACCAAGTACTGCCTTTTCTATTCTGCTCTTTGGAAATCACATTACATATTTACTCAAACTTCATAGAATACTCATTGTCTTCAGATTCTCTGGCCACAACAAAAATAGAAATATTCTCTTGGAGTGAGAATATTTGCACTGGCATCCTTTCCAGGAGCAGCTATTTTTATTTTCCGTGATCCATCAGTCATTTGACAGTATGAAACACTAATCCATTCTACACTGCTGTCCTTTATCTGCATTCTTATTGTTAGGGGGAAGGGTAGTCCTAAATGAATTACACAAATGGGTTTATGGACTCCAACCCCCATTCCAGACCACCCATATTCCAGAACCACAAATCCGATAATGTAATTATGGAAGAGTGGATTACTGGGACCTGAGGTTGGAGTTAAGCAGCCAGGCTGGCTATAAAACCAGAGAGGTGGGTCTTGAGCTCTCTCTCTTCCTTTGGAGCCATCTCCCTTGATTCAAAGCCAGCTCTTAACACGCCATTGCATTCCAGTTTGGAAGATCTGGTAGAGTATTTACAGATTTGTATCCTTCCTTTTTGTGTGTGTGTTATTACTACTTTATTCCCCTTCTCTTGTAAAATAAAATCCTTTAATAACTTTTGTCACGTGTGCCTGCAGTTGAGGCTTATTATAAAAAGCCTTTTAAGCATGCAGGTCAGGACCCAGTCAGGGAAACCCATTTTATATTAGGGTTGCCCTGTAATTTATCAGTCTCCATTTACCTGACCCACAAAATTTCCCTAAATCCTACTTTTCCAGCATTATCCCATAATCTTGACTCTTTGAACACCTTCTTTCCATTAAACTGCTCTCCCATTCTCTTAAACCATCTACATGCCTAGTCATGATCTCTTTCTTGTCAGTATCCAGGATCAACTGACTTCGTGTTTTGTTTTGTTTTGTTTTTTTATAACTTCCTGGTATTATCTTCATTATTCTTATAACATGTCAAGCATATTCTCACCACTTTCTCTTTATACACAAACCACCTTCTTTGTCTAGAAAATGTAGGTTGGTCAAAAGTTTTGTTACAATTAATAGGGAGTTAGGAAAGAAGGAGGGAAGTATCTCAAATAATAAAACGTATTATTGGCCCACATAAATGAAAGTGAGAGGGAGGTTAAGTTTTAGAATTTACTAACCCAGACCTGGGCATTGTAAACAAGCTCATTGTAGCCTTTTCATCTTTTGGTTCAATTATCCAGAATGTTAGCTCCATTATAAATCTAATCCTTACTTGCCAAGGGCATCTTCCAGTTAGAATCATAATGAAATGTCTTTTTTGATATCCAGAATTTTAGTGTCATCACCCATCAGAGAATAGATAGGTAGGTAGGTTGGTAGGTAGGTAGGTAGGTAGGTAGGTAGGTAGGTAGGTACAAAGGTAGGTAGGTAGATAGATAGATGGAGATAGATAGATAGATAGATCGATAGATAGATATTAATGATATATTCTTGTGTCAGATATTCAATGTGACTGAATTTAAAGAATTTATAGGGAAAGTTTCCTATAATCTTTTGAACAATGACATGTGAATCTCATTTTTGAGAAATATGTTCTCTAAATGAATGATTTTGTGCAGGGGCTGACTACTTGAAAGCTATCAAAGGAGAACTATTTTACAGAAAGTAGGAATTAGTAGTTGTTCCTCATCTATCCTGGAAGCTTCTGATAGTTAACTTAAAAATAGTCCAGTAAAACCTAGTGTCTCACAAGAAATAGTTTTAAAATCACTGTATTAGACTGTTTCTTAAGTGATGTTCAAATATATAAGCCATATTACTAAGAGTAACTGAATATTAACTAATGTGAGAATGTCATCTGAAATTGTTATTTTTTGTTATTGATTGAAAAAAGTCTGCATATTCTAAATACCAGACATTCTGCTATATATAGACATTCTGCTATCATAGTTGACATTTAATTATGAAAATTAAGAAATCCATTGTGACTCTACTTCAAATGAAGGACTTTTTTATTCCTGTAAAAAGATGTCAGGACTGCCTGTAGATAGAACCAGGTCTTTCTCGTGAATCATAAGATATACTCTATTTACATGAAAGTCAACCTAGTGTTAATAATGGGATTATCATGGGAAATGGCTTGACCAAAGCAAATTATTCATTGGTCCACATTTAGAACCATATATAAATCTCACTGGACCACATTTGGGACCAGAATTTTATTCACATAACTAAAATCAAGACTGTACTGATGCTGAAAGATTCTTCTGTGTTTTGAGTTATGTACATTTTAGACCCTTAACATTTTGATTCATAGTTTAAAGACCAAACCTACAACAACTACATTTCTCTGCCACATGAATAACCACCATTCCTTTATTGTTGAGTTATAAAAAAAAGCAGATAATAAAAAGTCAAATATTTTTAGTAACCAGAGCAGGCACCCTACAAAGATACTACCTTTCTTGAAGAATAGTCAGAAAACCATCACATGGGAGAGTTCATAAAGTGTATTAAACTCAGATATTTGAATTTTTTTCTTGGGAGTTAGCATGTCTTGATACTGTCTGTCAACTTCTTATCAAGGACAACCATCATGATGAATAAAGTAAGCTGTCGAATTATACACTTGAAAACTTCTGGTATCTACTTCTTAGACTTCAAACTCTGTAAGAATTTTGACTATGCTCAAGTTACTTCATTTTCTAGATAATCTTCTGCCTAGAACATTATTTTCTTTGTCTTTGCCTAGGAAAGGGCCCTTCTCATTTATGACTTAGTATTACTTCCTAAAAGAAGCACTTCCTGAACTCTCAGGCTAAGGTGGGTTACTTTGTTAAATACTGTGACCAAATGAAAACCTAGCTTTACAAAACACTATTTTCATTTAATTTAATTTACTTATATGTTTACTTGAGGTAATCACTTATTTATTTTCCTGCCTATAATAGCAGATTTATGCCTGTTCTGTCCTCTTTAAACCAGCATTTAGCATCAGATACTGCTCGTTACACAAGCTTAAGTACTCAGTGAAGACTTTTGACATCTAATTTTAAAAATAACAAATAATAAATGGCAATGTTGGAAAAATTAAAGTTTAAGCCTTACCTTGTAACAGCATAATCTAAAAAGGTGAGGTTCCATGTTCCCTGACCCACCTATTGAAGGGCAGAGCTGAGCTACAAAGGGAAGCTATAAAGGACTTGGGAGAGAAGACTTGCAGGAGGCACATGGAGAAGTTGCACTTGCTTCTTGGCCTTGGACTTTTACCAGGGTCTTGGAGGACATGGAAGGAGGCACTTGAAAGAGAGTTGGGTGAGAGACCCATGGGGAGGTTAACAGTGGGAAACTTTACCTTGACTTTGCTCCTTTCCTTCCAGGCATGACTTGCCCTTTCTACTCCTTTTCTATGGTTGTCTGCCAGCAGATGCCTCAGACATGTGGCAACATTTTGGGCTTTCATGGCCCAGTTAGGGGGAAAGGTAGTCCTGAATGGATTACACAGATAGGTTTATAGGCTCCAAGCTCCATTCCAGACCACAAATCAGATAATATGATTAGCGAAGAGTGGATCACTGGGACCTGAAGGTGGAGTTAGGAAACAGGCTGGCTATAAAACCAGAGAGGTGAGACTTGGGCTGTCTCTTCCTTGGGAGCCATCTCACTTGATTCAGCCAGCTATCAATGCACCATTGCATTCCAGCTCAGAAAATCTGGTAGAATATTTACAGATTTGTATCCCTCTCTTCTCTTTGTAATATTTCTACTTTATTCCCCTTCTTTTGTAAAATAAAACCTTTAATAACTTTTGTCACATGTGCCTAAAGTTGAAGCTTATTATAAAAGTCTTCTGAGTGCACGGGTAAGGACCCAGTCAGGGAAACCCATTTTATATTAGGTTTGCCCTGTAACAGCCCGTTTGGTCCAACCCTATTTGGCAGGGCATTTACTCATGAAGGGATGGATAACTGTAGGTGCTTTATGAGGAAATTATTTTTCTATGTTTTCTTCTCTCACTATGCTATACACACTAATTCTATTAAAGTTCTCTTCTGTTAAAAGCCTTACATACTAAAAATATGTTTTGTCTTTATGTCGTGGATGGCAGAACCATTTAAAGTGTGCAAGCTTGGGAATCTCAGGGTACCTCTGTGTCTGTATGAAAACAGACTCAAATATGTTTAATAGGGGCTTAAGAGAGATTGTTAAACTGATATTCTGAATTACACTCACTCTTAAGCTTATTTGGCAAACTGAAATGAACTGTTTATATATTTAAGAACATAACATAGTAAATTATTTTAATTGCATTATTTTTTCTTGAGGTAATATTAGTGCCTGTGAATGATTTAAGGGTATAAGTTCATACCTTTGCAGATGTAGGTTGCTACACTATGCATAGCACCAAAACACCCTTAACCTGTACTTTATTCCATTAGACACTCTCCCTAGTTTCATTTCCCATGCCCACCATTCCCTCTAGCAGCTTCAATTCTACAGTTTTCTATAGTTAGATTTCTAGGGTTTGTTTTGGTTTAATTTTGTTTATTCCTTTGTTTTAATTGTTTATACACTGTGTATAAGTGAACTCATCAGATAACAGTTTTTTCCTTCTGCCTTATTTCACTTAATATAACCCCCTTCAGTTTGATCTACATTACAGCAAATAGTAAGATTTCATCTTTTTTTTTGTTTGTTTGTAGCTAAGTAGTATTTATGTGTGTGTGTATACACATACCGCATATTAATCCAATCATCTGTCTTTGGGCACTGTGTTCCATGCTTGGCTATTGTAAATAGTGCTGCAATGAACATAGGAATGCATTTATCCCTTCAATTTAGTGTTTTTGGATTCTTTGTATAGAAAGCTAATAGCAGAATTTACAGCAAATTATTTGGAAATATGTCTTCTACTACTACAAAAGATGAGAAATGTATCATCAAAAAAGGCAGCAAGTAAGAAATGAATAAGAACAATGAAAATATCAGAGGAGAAATAAAGGCACAGTAAAGAGGAATGTAAGTGAAACTAGAATTTTCTCTTTCAGTGAAATAATGGTTTTCCTAAAATCATTTTAATAGGCAATGCAAGTAAACATAATATGATTCTTTCCCCATAGGTTCTTCAGTTTGACTTTTCCAAATAAGATTAATGGTTTTGTTGATGTTGTTGTTACTTACTTCATACACTTTAAACAATTAGATATATGGCTTAATGCCATTCTTACAAATACAAAGTGACTGACTTTAAAATTCAGCATCTTCTAGGTCACTTTTTTTGGTACATTTGTGTCAGCATAACCATCTAATCAACAACAATAAAATGCCATTTTATTGTTGAGCCACTTTTTTTTCTTATCTTATTTAGAAAGATATGTACTTATTTTTACCTTTTTTGCTAGAGAATATCTGTCTAGTCTCTTATAATAATCCTTCAAGCAGAAGTTCCGCTACCATAGTCTTCAAGTATTAATTTTATATGCATATATTACAATATATTTATCTTCATTCATTCATTTAGCTTTAGCAAGCAGCAATTTTCAAAGTGACTAAAAATCACAAGACATACAATGACAGAAAATTTTCTTTTTATTTATTTTTTATATTATATTAATTTATTTATACATATTTGACATCAGTTGTAGTTCCCATGGAATTCCCACCACCCTTTCACTAGTGCACTGTCATCACAGTCCCTTGTGTTCTTTCTGCCTTCATCCCAGTCCCTCCCCCAAAAAATTTCTTTTTAAACAGAAAAAAAAAGATGGCTCTGAAAGAACAGCCAAGGTGATTCAAATTATCTTCCAAGAAGAAGACCTTTGAGGATACCAATATAAAAGTTATAATTACTCCACTTGATCAATATCTAAACATTATTCTGTTACTGAAAAGAAAGCCCATTTCTTAAGGGACAGCAGTACAAATGAACTAGCAGGTCAAAGCTATGACAACTCATTACTTTGATATTCAGGCATGATGGATAGAGAAATAGATGGTTTGTCGAAAAAGTATATATATCCCTTCCTGCCAAACACAACACACAAACACAAGCTCCTCAATTAAAAGATAGGTTTATCCATATTTATCTGACTATGTTATTACATAAATTGAAAGCTGAAGTAGGGCTCATGCAACGAAAATTCTAACCAAAAGAAACTGTTAATTGATTTTGAGGAGTCATTGCTTTCTTATTCTTTACCTAATCAAGGGAGACAAATAATGAAAAGAAAACAAAGAAAATCTGAAATAAAGAAAAGTCAGTCACTTGACCTTCAGAACAATATCTTCACTTCAAGAGCTACTATATCTATGCACTGACTTTTCCTTTTCAAGCTATTTAGACTTGTTTGGGCTTCCTAACTATTAAATAGCATGTTAATCAAATTTACAAATAAGCAAAATTTTCTAAAATGTCTGTCAGCAAATCAACAAGTCATGCTTGAGTGTCAAATTAACTGCAGGGAGATAACAGAGTAAAATGGAATTAAATATGCATTATGCTCCCCTGAGGTTCATTCAAGAACATTCTAGACCTGAGATGACAATATGCTTCAGCCAATACAATCTGAAAAATAACCAAAAATAAAAATATTTACAAAAATCTAGTGATCCAGATGATGCTATCAAAACAATTTAAATATAGGAAACCCTATATTTTAGAAATATAGGGTTTTTAGAAAATCCATGCATTTTAGAAAATAGCATTAATTTTCTTCCCATTCATATATCACTGAGATGTCAACATATAAAAATTCACTTATATAAACTTCAAATTCTGCAGCTATCTCTAAAAAGTTTGGATGGAGTTTTTTATTAAGAACATTTTTCAGATTAATTAAACTCTAGTCAGAACCAATCTAATGGTAAAGGTAACAAAAAGAAAATTAATTTACTTAAAGAAAATTAAAATGTTTTACTGGCTTCCTCTTTCCATCTATGAAATGGAAATACTCAGGAACCATTCCCTGTGGCACATGATGCATTTTGCTAGATCAGAAGAAGAATGAATGGGAAATTCACAATTATATAGGACAATACAAATTCCCAGTGATTGTATTACTCTTCCATTTTTAGACATCTTCCTACTCCTAATATCATACAAAATAATTACAGGATAAAGAATGTACTGTTATTTTCATCCATATAAATATTTTGCCCAATATAACCTCCTTTATCAAAATTTTTTCACAGAAGTATATGGTTTTAATTATTTCAAAAAGTTTTCAATTAAAATTTTATAGTATTCATTATATACCTGTTTCACAGTCAATGTTTCTTTGTGACTAATTTGATAAATAAATTTTGATTCTGAGTGATTTCTCCTACAGGAATAAATTACACATATACTTTCTTTGGATAAAATAGTCCTCCATTATGGCAACTGTTTGTTTATTTTTTTTCAACACTAATATTATATACATGGAACCTTTTTAATGAGGTTCATTTTACAATTAATGAGCACTAACCAATGTTTGGCCACCAGCATTTGCTATGTTCAGAAATGTTCCACCCTACAGGTCTTATTTGAAAGAAGAGCTTACAACTAATTTTGAACCTAAAATACTAGCAACTTGTTTTTCTAATCTCCTTAGCAACTCAGTATTTCAGATACATAAGAAACAAAATCTTGTGTTTCAAGCATAACGTGAAGGCTTTTCTTTCAAGAAGAGTTCTAGCAACATCATTCCCAAGGGTAACTGAGACAGTGCAAATATGGTGCCACATTCTATGCCAGCAGCACCAGGGGTAAAAGTTATGTCAAAAAACGCCCAATGGTGGGTATCATTACAATCCTCTCTACCCTGTTCTACCCTGATTTCTGCTATTATCTCATGTGACTCATCACTCTCCCTATAATTTTATAGGCCTTCATTCTGTTAGAAACTCCATACAATTTCATTAATTTCCTAGGTCAATCAAAGTTGATTGCTATTGTGACACACTATTGATATACAGAATACACACACACACACATACAAACAATTAAATACGTATGGCAGACATAGTGAAACCACACTTATATGTGAACACATGTTTATCTAATATTCATGAAGATGAGATAAATACCTACTAAGGAATAGAGTGCATGGGACAGAAAAAATATAATTCAAAGAAAATGTATGATGGAATAAGGAGCAAATCAGTTGTAATTAATTGATTTATTAGTAATTATTTTGGTAGAAAAAATATTGAAAGAAAATATTCTTTTTTTATAGAGAACTTGTACTGGACACTAGTCAAACTGCATTAATATCTTATGTAATCTATAGAACAAACTGTGAGGTAGGAATTAACATTGTGGATGTGAACGTGAAACTTGAGACTTATGAAGTTCAGGTAATTCTACTATTCACGCAGTAAATATAAGGAACAGATGTGAACCTGGGTCTATCTGATTTCCAAAAAAGTTCCTCACCGTCAGACTATACCCATGATTGTGCATCTGTAGTTAATTTGTTACACTTTATGGTTGTATATTGAAAGATTATTGTCATACATCAATATTAATTAGGAAAACAAATAATATTGGAATTGACAATTAATGCAAATTTTGTATGAGTCCACAATTTAAATTATGCCCTTGCCAAAAACCCTTTCCAAATTTCCATTCAATAATTTATGTATGGACTTTCTTTATAAAAATAATACAGTATAATGTATTAAAAAGCAATATGTTATAAGTTTTTGTTGGTTAGATTTATGATGCAATAGAAAATTGAGTAAATTATTTCTGTTCTCCAGCTTAATATAAATGTTAATTTACTCATGAAAATACATAAATTCTCAATCAAAAGTTGGGAAATTTAAATGTGTCCCATTTTCCTTCAGTCTGCATGGAATGCAATCCATTTGCTATGTCTCCATGCCCTGGCTCAGCAAGGTGAAGAATAAGTTTTTACCTTAAGTTTCCAGAACCCCAGGAAGTAGTCCAAAATGTCATAAAATGGAGTCAGGATTAGACCTGTAGAATTTGTCCCTGCTAGCCTAGACTCTGTCATCACATTGTTAAATCTTTCACACATGCAATATCAGCAAATCAAAGTAGGCAGACCCATGATTATTGCTATTAATATTTTTTTTGTTAATGACCAGAGAATAGCGTTTGCCATCTTAGAAAATCAAAGTTGTGTGTGTGCAAAGCCCTGCTCTCATAAAAGAGCACATGCACAAATATTAAAAGAATTTATGCCAGTTCATCTTTATTACCATAAGAATTTTAAATTCATTATGTCTGAGAGAGGTCATGGGAAATACAGAAGGTCATCACCCTCACAGAGTCCCATCAATGACAGAGGATGGAGGATTAGGTTTCCTGGAAAGACCAATATATAAAAGGTTCAAAGTCAGCTGACCCCAGGAAGCAAATGGACAGTTATTACTGAACCTTAACATTTATATTTGGCATTCCTAGTACATGGAAATCTGACAACCAGGTATAGAAGTGACATTTTTTTTTTCTAAGAGAAAAAGATGAATGCTATCATGTACAAATTATGGTAGGCTTCTCAAACTTCAAAGCTATAAAAACTTTTTCTTCATGAAGGAAATTCACAGTTCCTCAAATATTATTTTTCTTTATGTTTTTAGTAGAATTTAATATTTGATAGAGTTTAAGCTCTGCAGATATAGCTACATGAGTAACAAAAAAATGAAGTACTTGTACTTTTTTTCTTGTATAACCAAATCCTGTTTCATTTCTATAACTTGCTCAACATGTAAGAGTCTTCTTTAGTGAGGTATATTTTTATTTATTTTATTGACACACAATGCTATATTATTTTCATATTTATAAAATAATAATGATTCAATATTGGAACAGTGGAACTCATTATAAACATTGGAACATTAGAACTCATTATAAAAGTCAAAAATTTAAAAGGACAAGTTTTGCCACCACTAAGTTTTGTAGATTATAAAAAAAAAAATCCATAGGCAACACCAGTAAAATAATGCTGGGGTACACAATTTTTGTTCAGCTATATTTGTAATCTATTTCCTATAATGGGTATGGTTGGTACTGACAGAATATGCATCTAGAAATTTTGCTAAATGGTAGTCATAAGAAATATAATATGAAGGTGAAAATAAACGGATGACCATTAAGATTCCTGACTTCAAAGGAAAATCAGTACCATCTATCATATTGTAATGATGTGTATTACAGCACCCAGGAGTATTTCAAATAAGCTTTGTAATGAGAGGACTCCTTTAGAAGAAGTCATTGTTGTCAGTGTTCTCAGAAAGCTGTCATCTCCACTTGGTAAGCTTCACACTCATTGTTTAGTTGTTACAAATTAATTTGACTACTTGTCACTTCATTTTTTTTTCCTTACTTGCATTTGAAGCATCCAGTGTTGAACTGTCATTCATATGCACCTTGTTATTCTAACTCTGAAAACTTTGTGTTCTCTATTAATATGTAAGCGTGTGTGTGTTTCTGTTTTTAAGAAAGAGAATCACATCTTAATATAAAGTTCTAAAGGAACACAATTTAAAGCATAAAATTTGTCACTATTACATTATGTTTATTTTTATTATGTTTTTCTAGATCTATATGTAAACCTTCTCTTAAAACTTTTTAAATACTTTTTTCAAGAGAACATTACTTTTGTTTGCTATAGAAATAACGTACCACTGCAAGCATGGTTTTCCTGTGTTTCAGTTTGTTTAGGTTTGTGGCCTGGGTGGGGGTTCCTTGTATTGTGTATGATTTTCTAAAAGCAGAGATAACATTTTGTCAGTATAGTTTTGTTAAACTGAGATCAGAGAATATAAGGTGTGACAATCTGGTAGGTGATTCTAATATAATTCTTACATGGTCCAATTCTAGTATTAGGAATCTCATTACATTTAAGTAACCCAATTTACTAGGGATATTTTTTATATTTACTTGAATTGGTGGTACATAATTTTATTTTTTCCAGTAGAAAAGACCCTCAATTTTTCTGAAAGTCTTCATGTGAAACGACTATGCCTTCTCTTCCTTCTGGCAATTCCTCCAGACACATTCCAGCTGTGATCTCACTTGAGAAATAGTACCAGAAATAAATCTAGCATCATAAATAGACTGACAAAAGAGCACTCTTTATTTAGAAGAATAAAACAAAACTAAAAACCTGAGATACTATGTCTTTTCACATATTAGTAAGAAAAGATAAAGGTTAGCAAGTTTCAAAACTACAACTATCTCGATCACTACCATCCAATTAGTTAATAGTGACTAATTTAATGGGGAAACATCTCTTATACATTTTCTTATTTTTATCCTTACTGTCCTTTGTCAGTGTGGATGTCAGAAGAATCTTCCTAAATCACAATTATGAGAGTACTACAGACTGCTATGTAATTAACATTTTCCATGTGCTTTTCTTCATTCCCCAGATTTTCCAAATTGCCCTTAAGATGGTAGCTAGAGATGAAGATACCAAGGTTTAAAGATAATGATTAAATTTCCCATGATTTCACAGCTAGTATGTGTAGGAGCTAGAATACTAACAAAGGTCTCCCCACATTCAAATACCATGCCAATTACACTACTTCAAGTTCCAAGTACCCACAGAAGATATTCCACTTTCTATCCTCCTAGGCAGTCACCTTCTCATACAGTGAAATTCAGCAATTATTATTTTTATCTCACACACTTCTGACTACAGTTTCCTTTCTTCATTCTCGTTGAAAGATAAGGATGCTGAAGACAATAAGAACAAAAATGGTATAATAGTTTCCTAAGGCTATCATAACAAAGTTCCACAAACTAAGTTACTTAAATCAGTGGAAAGTTACTCTCCCTCAGTTCTAGAGTAAAAAGTGAAAAATCAGTGTGTTAGCAGGACCACGTTCTTTCTCTGCCAGCTTCAGGGGTTTAAAGGCTATCCTTGACATTCCTTGGTTTACATCTGTTTAATTCTAACAATGTCATTACATGGCCAGCTTCTTTCAGTGTCTGTCTTTTGTATGTTTTCTTCTGTCTGTGTGTCTGTCTCATAAAGACACCAGTCGTGTTGGGTCAAGGGCCCAGCCTACTCTAGTATAATCTCACCTTAATTTATGTCTTAGTTGCATCTGCCATGACCATATTTCTAAATAAATTTCACATTCACAAGGGCTAGGACTTCAGCCTATGTTTTTTGGGGAAGTAACTCAACTTAAAACAGATAGTAACAGTAAATAATAAAAAATAGCAAATTATTAACATTGTAATAAATAATTACAATGTCAGCTGTTAAAATTCAGTTGAAGTATTAATCTGAGTAACTTCCCTAATACCTACCTACTCACCAACGCGCACTTTATTATTATTGTATTTTTTTAGTTTTATTTATTTGTGCATTCAAGAACTAGGGTATAGGTCAGAGGTACGTGTTGGGGGGTAGTAAGAGGAGTCACCAGAGATAGAGTGGGGAGCAGAACAGGCAGATTGACTGAAACACACTGCTGAAGAGAGCAGTAGGCAAGACAGTGAGGTTCGCTGCACCATGTGGGTCACCTACCTGGCCAGGGATCGAACTCATACTGCAGTGGCTGTGATAGCTTCATAGTGCTGTGCCTCAACCCCTTGGTCCACCAGGCAGGTCCCCCAACTCACACTTTAGGCAAAGGTAAATGCCTCTTCCTCTATGCAGCTCTAGATGATTCTTTTTATTTCTTTCATAGTATTTACAAATGTTTTAGGTATTTACATGCAGACTGTTTACTTCCAGACTGTGAAACTTTGCAATTTGCATTAGGACTAGCATGCAATAGACAGACATTAAATAGCTGCTTAACTAAACTTGGTCTCCACCTATCACCACACTGATATCCACCACACTGTTTACAGGACAGCATTCAGTGAGTACTTGGTATATGACCAGACATTAAGTATCAAGAAATGTGAATAGTCTGAAATTGTTACTTGCAAGGTAACAAGTTAGTCAGCCACAGTTTCACAGATGCTGGCAGAAAAGGACAGCTTTCAGGGTCAAGTTTTGTATAATTCATGACAGCTGGCAACATAAACTTCAATTTTGCCTCTGCTTTCCTTCCCTCCCAGGATGATATGTAAGTGGACTCACAAGTGTGCTGTACAGTGGGTTTATGTCACAGCTTAAGAATCCCAAATTTTAAAAACCCCAGTCTTTTAGAGTGGGTTTTTAGCAAACCTGTCCATCCTTTGTCCTTCAGGGAGATATTATCTTAATAAAGATAATCATCCTAGCTCTTTCCTATTGGAAGATATTATCTCTATCTCCCAAGCCTATTTTATCTGTAAACATTCTTGAAATGATATTCAGAACAGTAGTTGATATAAGACATGCAGAGGGCCACGGAGAATTGTTTTTGAACGATAAATGTTTTATATTCGTGAGTTACTTACTCTTCACTTTAGTCTTATTTTGTCATTCTTTATATATCAGCAAACTAACATACCTAGGTATGAAGTAGACTGACAAAGTGATTGGCTGAGTTTTCTCTACCTGTGGATTATCTTCCAGCATTTCAGAAAACTTCTATATCTTACCATTTTTGACTTAATGAATGTTTATTATATTCCAGAAACTAGTGCATGAGAGTCTGTCATCTTTAAGACATAGGTATTATAGAAATAATAGCTGTGCCTACCTCATAAGATATGCAAATAGGAGATGAGTTAATATCTGAAAGCACTTGCCACAGTATCTGGCATTCATCAAGTGCTCAATCATGTCCTATTTTACAAATTTTAAAATGAGGCATAGAAAGAGGAGGTATTCCTGAAAAATAAAAAAAAAAATTTAAGTTGCAGAACTGAGATACAACATGTGTTATCCAGGGTCAACTCCCTTGAACAAGCACAGTGTAATAGTGTCGCCATCACACTTGCTTCTCCACCATGTAACATCACACACCATCACCACCGTGTAGTGTCTCACTCTCCTAATATCCCTCCTCCAATTCTAGTTCTTATTCTCTCATATTCTTGACTGTTCACACTGTCCTGAGGTTTCTTTAGAAGTTAGATTCTCAGTCCCACCGGCGCTTTTAGAATGCGTGAGAAGCAGGTATAGCGCACCAAGTGCTGGGCATTGAAACTCCTTCCTGATCCATATGTCTCTTAGAAAAAGGCTCCCTAGTGCAGTGATTCTCCAACTGCTGGTTGCAGCTCTGTGTATTATGAAATGATGGAATGTGACAGAAGTAGCTCTTAATAAAATAAATTGAAACTAATTAAAAACAGAATAAACCTGAGAAAGGAAGTGTGTGTGTGTGTGTGTATACATGCATTCACTGGGTTCTAAGATAAACTAAAAAGTTTGAAAGTCACATCTTCAGTAGAATCACATAGGCAAAAATATGCCTATTGTTAAAATATATGAACGCTGTAATCTAAATGTCTAGTCTAGTTGTTTTGTTTTGTTTTGTTTTATTCTACTCCCTTTCAAACTCTTTTTAGACAAGCACGGGCATCTTGCCAACAAATTGCCACCAACTACATAACTATAGCTTAGTGTTTAATCCCACCGCTGTTGTTCTCCAGTGGCAAATTTTCTAGTAAATAGAAAGTGTGCCTTTTGGCATTTTAAAAGTCACATATAGTCTCATCTTCCCACAAAATTGAGGAGATACTATTCTGACTTTACCACTATTAAACTGACTCAAACATTATAAAAGGTCTTACTCATTCTGAATAAAACCTTCACATTAATTATAAGTGAATTCTCTTTCTTTTCCTGGATATAAACATATACAAATAATTTATGCTAATAAAATATTCTTTTCCAGGATGACCATTTTTATTTATGTTGCTCATACACAGTCTGCTTAACTAATTTTCCTCCAACATTAGGATTCATCCTTCAAGGAAAATGTCTTAACTATCAACAATCAATTAGTAAAAATTAATTGGTCTATAATTTTTCTGATTTTTTTTCACTGTCAATATTTCATTTGATAGACTGTCATCTTGTCCAAATGTACAGAATTCAATTTTATTAATTTAAATATTAAGAAAGAGAAGCTGAGGGACAAAATGACTTGAAAAGCTTTCTCAGTTAAAAGTGCCAATAGTATTTTCTACTTCTTGGAACTTCATGGGAACTACTTTCCCAGTGCTACTGTAAAAAATACCACAAACATCATGGTTTAAAAAACATAAGTGTATTATAGAACTGGAGATCAGAAGTCTAGAATGACTCTCACTGGGCTAGTGAGAGAGCAGGCCTGCATTCCTTCTAAATCTGTTGCGATGCATGCCTTAGACTGTTTCAGTGCCTTTCTGGTTTCCAGAGGTTACTCTCCTTTCTTTCCTGGTGATTCCATTCCTCTGTTCAGAGGCAACATCAGGCTGACTCTTCCTACCAAGAATATAAAGCGACAGTCTTTACAATCAAACAATAGCAGCAGTGTTTATCAACCTAAATTCAGACCTCTAAGATGAGCTATTAAATTATTTTAAATTTTTTAATTAGATTTATTTAATTATATTTGACATCATTTGTATTCCCCAGGGAGTTCCCACCACCATTTTACCCATGCGCCATCACCTCATCCTTGTGCTCCTTCTACCCTCATCGCTATCTTTGCCCTCCCATCCTCCCCCCCCCCCATAGTTCCTTTAGTTTATATTTGACCTTTAGGCCTTGTTGAGTTTGTTGTTGTTTGTTTGGTTGGTTTTGGTTGTAAATGCCCATTTCCTTGAGCTTATTCTTCTTTTTTGTTGTTGTTGTTGTAGCTGTTGCTCTTTCACATTCCTCCTAATAGTGAAACCATCCGATATTTTTCTCTTGCCTTCTGACTTGTTTCACTAAGTATAATTCCTTCTAGCTCCATCCATGTTTCTATAAATGGCCCTACTTTCTCATTTTTGATTGCTGAATAATATTCCATTGTGTATATGTACCACATCTTCTTGATCCAGTCATCTACTTTTGGGCACTTGGGTTGTTTCCAGGTCTTACCAATTATAAATAGTGCTGCAATAAACATAGGAGTACAAGTGTTCTTTTGGTTTGGTGTTTTTGTGTCCTTTGAGATACAACCTAGGAGTGGGATTGCCAGATCATAAGGTAGTTCCATTTCTAGTAGACTGAGGAACCTCCATACAGTCTTCCATAGTGGTTGGATTAACTTGCATTCCCACCAGCAGTGTAGTAGAATTCCTTTTTCCTCCACATCCTCGCCAGACTCTTGTCTGTTGTGTGGAGCGCAAAGAATTTTTCCCAGTCAGTAGGGTGTCTCTTTGTTTTATTTAATATTTCCTTTGCTGTACAGAAGCTTTTTATCTTGATGTAATCCCACCTGTTTATCTTTTCTCTCATTTTTATTGCTTTGGGGGAGGCATCTTCAAAGGTGTCATTGAGATGTATATCTTATAGCGTTTTACCTATGTTTTCTTCCATATATTTTATAGTTTTGGGTCTTACCTTTAGGTCTTTAATCCATTTTGAGTTGATTTTTGTACATGGTGTGAGATAGTGGTCCAGTTTCACTTTTTTGCATATGGTGGACCAGTTTTGCCAGCACCATTTATTGAATAAGCTGTCTTTGTTCCATTGCAAATTCTTTGCTCCTTTGTCAAAGATCAGTTGTCCATAGTTGTGTGGTTTTACTTCTGTGCTTTCTATTCAGTTCCATTGGTCTGTGTGTCTGTCCTTGTTCCAGTACCATGCTGTTTTAATAACTGTTGCTTTATAGTAGTGTTTGAAGTCTGGGAGCATGATACCTCCATTCTCCTTTCTTGTCAATAGAGCTTTGGCTAATCAGGGTTTTTTGTGTCTCCATATGAATTTCATAAGATGAGCTGTTAAATTGTTCTAAACAAATGCAATGTACTTCTAGAGGACCTACTAGGATCTACCCCACACCAAACTGCTGGTAACTTTTTAAATAGTAACATTGATTACTCAGTTTCTGACTGATAAGGTTTGCAATATGGTTTATCCATATTTAAAAGCTGCCTTTAAGAAAATTTGAGTATAAATTTGATGATATTCTATCTCTACCTTTCAACTGATCTACAGTTTTAAAAAGGTGACTTTTGTTGTCAAAAAAGGCAGTTTAACAGGAATTTAAATATTTAAGTGAAACAAATTCTGCTTCCACTGGTCAATTTCAAGCATCAGTGAGCAGGTGGGGAATTTGCCCCCTTACTTGAAGTCTTTGACATCATTCATGTCTAAATCTGAAGAGATGCTTTTATTAATATATTTCATCTCATGTAGTTAATTCAAATTCACTTCAACATGCATTATTTCTACTGAATCTATATATATTTTCATATAAGAAATAAGTACCCAATATTTGTCTGTAGTAATAATTTTTAAAACTCTATTAATCTCTTTTTGCAATATTGTTTGAAATAAAGAGCAGCAATGACTTTATATGTGTTTCCAGTTCCATAGAAAACTCTCCTTTCCTGTCTTTTTTTGTACTGACATAAAATGTTAAGGCAAAAAATAATATTGTTTACTATGGTGATATTATCATGAATATAATTTAACCTAAAAATGTAAAAGCAAATATTATTGTAGGTGTATATCTCTCTTAAATGATATAGGCTTTTTTCATAAGTCATATAATTAAATTCACAGTAACTAATTCTATGAGAGGATAGAAGACTGCACACTTAATTTTGAGAAGGTAAAAAGGAGCCTGTCTTTTGAGGCTGAATGTAAATCAAGTGCTGTATAGTTTAGTTTCTTTCCACAAGTACTTCAAATTCCATTGTGTCTATGACACACTAAAATTTGTTGATCAAATTGAGACAAATTACTTGGTCCTTTTAGATCTTTTTTAAAAAATGATGTATTTATTGATGCGTACAAAAACTGGGTTACAGGCCAAAGGTGTGTGTTGGAGGGGGGGTGCTGTGAGAGGATTCACCAGAGACAGATTGGGAAACAGAATAGGCAGATTAACTGAAATACACAGCTGAAAGGAGCAGTGGGAGAGACAGGAGAATTCTGGTGCTCCATGTGAGTCATCTCCCTGACCTGGGATCGAACTGCAGCAGTGGCTGCAGATAGCTTCATAGTGCTGTGACTCAACCCTTTGCACCACTAGGAAGGCCTCATTTCTTTGAGATCTTAAGATTCATACATGGAATGTTTTTGGCAGAAGTCAAAACTTTACTGTTCTCCAGACACACTCCATGAGAGCTTCTTTAACAATTCTGATACAAGCTCTGTTAGCCAAGTGCCTCACAAGATGAGCTATAGGGGCAGATGTTATCAGGATACCCTCTAACTGCATAACAATTTGAGTTAAAAGTACTTGTCCCTGAGGATCATGATTTAAATATAGGAACATCATTGCTCAGCAAACTCTAGATAAAACTGTGACTTAATAGCATTAATATTTAATTCTCTCAGTGAATTCAGTCAATGTCTACTATATGTGAGGTACTATGTGAGTAAAAAGATTAATATAGTTACTTCCTTTACTGAGAAATTTCAGTTTCATTGAAAAGCAAACATAAGTAAACAAGTATAAAATATAAAATATTAGGCAAAATTGTATATGAGATGGAAAAATTATTTGTCATTATGTCTCTATGATAGAGAGTATTATTGTGTGTAAATATTCACTGTCTTTTCTATTTGGGGAAGGGAAAGTATAACTTTCCTAACCAAGTGATGTCCTGTGTGGTCATATGACTTGATTGGCTAATAGAATGTCAGGTTGAGTGATACATATTACATGTGAGCAGAACATTTAAAAGTCAATCTATAGTTTATCATGTTCTCTTTCTTCCTGACAGTTTGACTGTTGGTATTTTGCTAGAGGTAACAATCCAACTAGATCTAGGTGTAAAAAGTACTAGAAGGAGAGACATAATGGGCCAAGAATGAATATGTGATGTAGTAAGGACTAAACCTTTATTAGTTAGCCACTGAGAGTTGGAGGTTATCTGTTACTGCATCATAACCTACCCTCGGCAGACTAATACAGTTCCATGGAGTTGCAGCACGTACATTTCCAGGAAATGCTATGATTTTTTTTGTAATATAAAATTGGAGTCTTGAAGTGATAGGTTGTACTATCAAGGCTCCATGATTTCTTATGTAAGAAGACTATACCACTCCACTTGAGAGTCAAGGAATTTATTTACTATTAGTGAAGTAAATTAACACGGTTAGAATTGGAAGTGGAAAGGAAAGTGGAAGTCAAAAATTTTTTAAAAGTAAAGTCACAAAAGGCAAAGCACTCCCTAAATGTAAGACTAGTGCAGGAATAGGTGCTGGAATGGGAGACTATCCAAGAATTACTAAAAACTCAGGGCAAGAAGTTTGGTTTTACATGTCTTAATATTTGCTTAAGTATCAACATTTACATCATTGAGCACTAGATTACTGCCATGCTAGAAAGAGTTCTACCTTAAAGTGAGAGACAAAATTGATGTGAAAGACAAACATAAAAACAAAACTTCAGTGTCCCAATATCTCCATTTGCCTACATAATTTTCACATCCCACTGCCTGATTCTTGTGATTTGTGTTGGTAAATGGTCTCATTTGAAGTTTATGAATTGGTTGAAATCTCTGTGGGACTCAAGAAACTTAAGCATATGATACCATGTTGATATATAAATTTATGTAGAATTACTCTGGGGTGGAACCTGAGTACATTTTTTTTTGGATTGCCAAATAATTGTAAATTATAGCCAGAACTTGGAGTCGTTGCAATAGAAGGAAAGAAAACAAGTTCTGGTAAACATATATGTATTTCATTGGTGCCCTTTATAGATAGTGACATACATATATTTACTTTGTATTCTTTTAATAACTCTAGTAGTGGAAATTTTAGGATGGAAGTGGGAAGGATGGATAATGAGAAGTACTGTTGTTCTGCAAACAGCATAGGAGAGTAGCTGGTCAAATATAATGGATATTTGTTCAAGTATACACAAAACTGGCCTTGTGGTATATTCCAAGCACTGTGATGGGCATAGTGAGTCAATTTAGAGGTCCTAATTTTAAAGAATGGGAAAGTACCTAAACTCACAATAAAAGGGGTGGTTTCTTTATTCTCTTATCATACAAACTAATCAAGAGGTCTAATACCAAATTAGCTTGCCTTTATATATGTCATCCTTAGTGTCTAACTCTCAAAAAAAAAAGCTAACCATATAGTTAGTTCTCCTTTAAATGCTTTCTGTTAATAAAATAATAATGTAAATAACCATTGTTGAGACTTACCTGATTAAACCCTAAAAAGCTTTTTTCAAAATTATGTCAGTATTCTATATTGTCTCAAGGACACTTTTTATTTGGTGTTTGATAGATTTCAGTGGAGGTGACTTAATCACATCTGCAGCATTTAACTCCATTCAAGTAAATTCTAAAGTATGTGATTCAGTTCACAATCTTTATTATAGACATTGAGCTATTTTACTATTTGTAATTAAGTTCTCCAAGATTGTGAACATCAATTTGAAAGGAGATGACAGTATTAATTTTTAATTGCAAACAAATTTTCACAAATAATAGGCATTAAAACATTTTAAAATTGATAACTTCGTGGTAGTTCCAGGCTGCTAGTGCTAGTTTCTAAATGCTGCAGCAGCACAGTATTCTCTTCTGTACCGATCTAGAGAATGATGGAGAGTGACTTCTGAAGGGTAAAGGAGCAGAATATTTCCTCCAATAACTCTTCTACATACACAATTTTAAAGGGCAAGATAATGAATGTTTCCCAGGTGAGGAGGAGGGACAAGAATTAAGAAGCTTACAACTTTATAGAGAAAAGGAAAGTCCCTGTCTTCCTTACCCCAACTATGGGATTAATTTCTTTCCATAGGACAGAATCTCAATTACTCAGGAAGAATAATGATTCTTAGAACTATCTTCCTCAGGTTCAGTATTTTTCATTTATAAAGTATGCTAGGTCATGGAAAATAATAAAAGTAAGCTAACAACAGATATGCTAGGAAGCTAGACAGACTTGGATTTATTCTTGGATGTCCCATTTTTATTAGTTGAGCCTTAATTTTTAATCTACTTTATGGATAAGTTAGTATCAGAATTGTAAGGTCATCATGAAGAGTAGAGAAAATCTGTAGAAATTATGAAAGCTCAGGGCTTCTAGGAGGTAGTAACTTGAAATTATTGAAGCTCCTCTGCATTCATTTTTTGATTTGCTCATTATCAATTCATAAATTTTTTATGGTAAAGATAATTTATTGTAGTCTGTACTATATGAAAATAATATGTATATAGATCACATATCAGATGCTCTTTTAGATTCTTAGCATTGAAAAAGACACATACCCCTAACCTTGACAAATTGCAGCATGGAGACTTATAATTAAAATAAATACGGTATATTAATAAATTATGTTCTTTATTAGTGGATAGAAAATTAAAACAAGTGTAATCAGTGATGCAGGGATCAAAATAAGTCTCATTGAGATGATCAAGAGGCCAAGAAAAGTGACCATAATAAAAAGGCATCATTCCTTGACCAATGTTCAGACCAATAATCCATGGATTTTCCCAAAAGAAAGAACCAATGTAAATATTGCAATAACTGGGCCTCCTTGTTGGCACAATGGGTTAAGCACTGATACGCAGAGTCACAATTTTGTCTTCATGATCTGTGAGTTGGAGTGGGGTCAAAAGTTCTGAGTAATAAATAGAATCTGGGTCCAGGTTGGATCAGCAATATAATTTTGCAAAATAAAAATGCAAAGATCCTTGTCCAAATTTATCAGTAACTAAAGATGGTAACAGTGGAGCATGAAACCAAGAATGATGCACTTCTAAGTAGTCGGCAACTGCACAGATCACACACAGAGAAGACAGTCTAGATCTGGTCCTAGATCTGAATCACAGTGGGTTCCTTTGACCTATAGATTCCTTCAGTTGTCACTTCCCAGTCACAGTCACAAAATATCTAATTGGAACGAATATCTTTAGTAGCTGCATGACTCCTGCAGCAGGGTCTTGACAGATGGGATGAACTCTGTGATGTACAACACAGGTTCTCTCTAAGAATAGCAGAATTATTCTGCCACCTGCTATAGTGGTGCCAGAAGCCAACTTGTGGCTATTAATTCTGTTTAGGCAATTTCTCCTTGGGAGAAATTTGCCAAACATTTGACTTTGTTGTTCTAATTATTCATCAAATATTCATTCAATAAATATAAACAAGATAACAGTTGCATGTCACACACTGTACTGTTTCTCTCCTTATCTAGTTCAGATTTTAATTAGTGAGAAATTAATTTAATTAAAAGAGTAAATACATGTAAATGAAGGAATGAATTAGTGAAACAAAAAATAGTATGGAGTGATAAATGAAAGAAAACTAATACAAAATGATGTAAAGGAAAGTTACATGAACCAAAAAATAAGATTTAGCTAAGTGATTTCTTGATATCTGTATTTAGAAGAATTCTGATTAGTGAAACAGTTTGTCAGACTATACATGACATAGTTTTGATATGACTACATTCACCAAAATTTAGTATAAAAAATCACCAAATTTCATGAAAAAGAATATAAAGCTGACTCTAGAATCTAGAGGGAAAATTCGAGAGACCTCCAAAATAAAAGGGATGCAAACAACTGTAAATCAAAATTTCTGCAGTAGCTTCAAAACACCCCTCTAAACTTAAATCAAAATAAATATTCAACTTGAATCTCAACTCTCATATATTTTACTAAATAATTAAGAAAATAACACAATTGAATGAATGAATGTATGAATGAGTGGATGAATAATAAAATATGTATACTCAACTATAAATATAACAAGTAAAATAACAGCTTTTAACAAGAATGTATTTATTTTTAGAATCTCCATTCAAGGTAGTTCCATTTTAGAATTTCTTTTGTCTTTTCTCTTTATCAGTATTCTCCACAAAAAAATGAATTCAGGTTTCTTTGCAGTCATTAATCAACCAGTAAAAAGAAACTGTATAGTATATGCAAATTAACGCATTTTTCCAAGGTTTTTTATTGTGCCATGTCTATGAATAGGAAGATGTATTGTAAAAACATATTTTTGCAGTCTTATCTAATACTTTCTTTTTGTCCTGTCTTTCTAACTACAGATAAAATAATATATGAGAAAAAAAAGTTCGTTTTTCCATGAAATCTTTTTAGCCACACCACAATACAGACTGAAGGATCATATTTGCAATATAATGAACCAAAGATTAGAATCTAGAATGCATAAACTTCTATAAAACAATAAGATAATAAATAGTATATGTAACATAATATGCATAAATCAAATAAAAGAATAGATAAGTTCTTATACATATCAACATAGAACACATGTTGAGTAAAAACACTAAGTCCTACAGATTTTTTCCCACTAGTGTAATCTAGGTAAATATAAAATCATAGCAAACAATAGTGAAAGTATTTGCAGATAGATATGTGATTCCAAGAATTTAATTGCAGAGATTGGCTATAGAAATGGACCTTTAGTTGTGTCTCTAACTTTTCTGAAATAACAAATCTGAAATAAATGTGACAAAATATGATCATCTTTTTGAAGACATCAAAGATAGAAAACCAGTACTCAGGCTGATTTAAAATATTTTCAATATGTTTAAATATTAAATAACACAGCTTTTGAATGTTGTAGCATGAAATACTATCTATATTGCTTTGAGGCATTCTAAGCAGAAAACAAAAATAGATCACTATTTTTTAAGAAGTAGTATCTGACATCATGAAAACCCTAGGTCTGTAATTTCATCTTCAATAAAAAATATATATGCATGCCCCAAAGAGCTGGTTTTCAATTTTTATGAGAATTTTTTAAAACAATGTAGGAAATAAATAGTTCTGTCTTAAAATGAAACATGCCAATATAGAGAATAAAATATGAACATTATTCTACTTAAAAATCACAATGCAAGCTATTTATCTTCCATTCTCCAATGGAAAGGAAACCACATTTTCCAGTCATTTGCCCACTAACTTCACTAGAAGATACTCACATGAAACTGGAAGGCAGGATGAATAAGTCAGGATATTTTACCTAAAACTGTCATCCCATGAAAGTCTTTCTCTAGCCAGTAAAGCTGCCTGAGTAAATAGAAAATAATTACATGTTTTTTTAAAAAATGATTTTTCATTGTTTTTGTTTTCTTCTTTGTGTATTATTGTTTTTATTTTGTATAATGCAACATATTTATTCATCTGTTAGTCCTGCAAATGAGTTTCCTCACTTGGGTTTGAAGCTAAGTCACAGTTTTCAGCTTTGACAGGTCTATTTGATTATTCGTTTGTGACATTGACATTGTACTTATTTCCCTACTGTATATTCATTTATTTTTTAGTTCCTGTGTTTAATTTCAAGAGAGAAACATTGGGATAGCTCAGAAGAGATATTTGACAAGGCATGCATTCTGTTTTAATACCCTGGTGATATAAAGGAGATTTTACATGTAGGAATGTTTAAAATGCCTCTAATTTCAGATTTCATTATATTCAATTTAAGAGAGGAAAATCCAAAACCGTAAATAAAAAAGTCCCTCAAGACATAAATATATTGTTGATAAAATCTTTTGGTGTGTTCATAGACAAAACATTGGTATATTTAGTTTATTTCTCTTCACTTCTGGTATTTTTATGCATTTCGTATATATCCTATTTTCAATTAACTTATACCAGATTAGGTGCTTGTGGATACAAAAATGAATTATATAGAATTATAGCACTCAAGAAGCAATTATGGGGATAACCAGCTATGAAGAAAGAATTATATGTATAAAGTTGGCATTTAAAAGCATTAGTATGAAAAGTGATGATGAAGTTTGCATGCATGAGGTAAAGAGGTAGAGATATATATCATCGTGGAAACCTCCACAGAAAACAAAAGTGTGATCTTTGTGTTGGACACTATAAAATTTTCTAAGAAAGGGCATAAAAACATGAAGTATCCAAACATGTCTCTGAACAATGCACATGTTTTTCTATCACTGAGACAAAATGGAAGGAAGGATAAAACAGAAATTCAATGAATAGGGTCCTTGAACGCCTTTTGCATCATACTGTCTTCATGAATCAGGATTCCTTCGGTGTCAAGCAACAGAAACGCTAAACCCAGTAACAATATAAAAAAGGAACATATTCCTTCATTCTGAAATATCTAGGGCTGGCTTGGGGTGATAGATCCAGGTGACATCATTTATGAAAGGTAGTATTTAGTAATTACAAAATTGCTAGAGAGTCAGTGGGATGAACTAAAAGATTTAAAAGGCTTTTAAAGACCATTCAGGACTTAGAGTAAATAAGGATTCCATAACCTCAGCCAATGCATAGTCATGGGTGAGGAAACTGGAGATTTGAGGGGCCATGCTCGCAGAGTAGCCATTAGCCTGATTTCTTCCATCATCCTTTGTTGTCTTTTTATCCTTTGAGCTTACAGCTATGAAATATAACTCCTAAGAGTTATAGTTTCACGGAAGAGTTCATTTTCATAATGTATCAAAATCAGTTCTCTGTTGAATTAATTTATTTCTGAAGAAAATTTGGGGTTTCATTACCAGTAGGATAGCAAATTAGGTAGGAAAAAAACATGAGTCCTTTCTGAAGCTAACTGCTGGATTGGGTAGGAGACTGTAAAATGCCTTAAAGACAGAAAAAAAGATGTTCAAAAACTTCTTTTCTATATCACTCAGAATAAAGCAGAATTACAAAGTACAAATTTCTGACATTAAGATCAACAAGCAATTCCCTTCCATCATTAGAGTATTTTTTCCTAAATTCCAAAGGACTTATTATCTATATTATACATTTTATTACTGATACTTAGAGCTTATATATTTGCTAAACAGCAACAATCTTGTCCTTTAATTAGAAATAGGTTATTTTTTTATTTGTTCCTAGTCTCAGTCTCTACTACAAGTCACTAATTTATTTAATCACTCATCATTTGTCAGATTCACAGGAGAGACATACTGTGAATCAGACAATGAGTGCTAGTGCTCATAGATGAATAAGGCACCCCTTCCAGAGATTTTAAAATAACTGCTTTACATTATTACTTACCACAAGAACCAATCAGATCACAATAAATTATTAGTGCACCTATGAGATATATTTTGGATTTGCTTCCACACCACAGCAGCCAAGCGAGTTTCATTATATAAGTCAGTCACACAGATTTTGTGCTATCCAAATTCATATAAGTTATATTTATACTATACTGTGATCTATTAAATATGCAATAGCATTGTTTCTTACAAAACAATATATATACCTTAATGAAAATACTCGATTGCTAAAAAATGTTAGCCATCATCAGAACCTTTAGTGAGCTATAAACTTTTTGTTGGGTCTTTCCTCAGTGTTGGTGGCCACTGACTGAGGAGGGGAAGGGGCTAGTTACTGAAAGCTGGAGCAGCTATAACAATTTTTAATTGCCACTTGTCACATGGGTGAATCTTCCTTTAACAAAATATTTCCTGCAGCATGTGATCATGTGATGCATTTTACAAAGAATAGAGCTTCTTTTAAAATTGGAGTCAATCCTTGGGACATTTCATCAACTAAATTTATTTCTTGTTCTAAGTCCTTTACTGTCATTTGGACAGTGTTCACGGCATTTACCAGGAGTAGATTCCATCTCAATAAACTACTTTCTTTGTTCATTCATAAGAAGAAACTCAATTCAAATTTTATGAAGAGATTGCCACAATTCAATTACATCTTCAAGCTCTACTTCTAATTCTTGTTCTCTTGCTATTTCTACAACATCTACAGTTACAACCTCCACTCAGTACTTGAGTATTTCAAAGTCATCCATGAAAATCGGAATCAACCTCTTCCAAACTCCTGTTTATGTTGATATTTTCAACTTATCCCCTGAAATAGATATGCAATTAATGACATATGGAATGGTTAATCCTTTCCAGAAGTTTCTCAATTGAGTTTGCCCAGCTCCACCAGAAGATAGATCTATCACAGTTATAGATTTTCACAAATAGCATTTCTTAAATGAGATGATTTGAAAGTTGAAGTGACTTTTCATGGGTTGCAGAAAGAACATTATGTTGTCAGTTATGGCAACAACTTTCATCTTATACATCTCTGTCAGAATAATGTATTGTCAATGAGCAATAATGTTTTAAAAGGACATTTTTTCCTGAGTAGTATGTTTCAACAGTGGTTGTCAAATATTTAGTAAACTATGTGGTAAACAGATGTGCTGTCATCCAAGCTTTATTGTTCCATTTATAGAGCTCTAGTATAGATGCAGCAATTTTTTTTTTAAGAATCTAAGATTAGCAGAATGGTAAACAAGTATTTCTTTCAATTTAAAATCACCAGTTGAATTACACCTTAATAAGAGATCCAATAGGACATTTAATGTTTAGAAGCTAGGCATTGTTGAATTCTCCGTAGCTATGAAAATGCTAGATGACTTCTTTCTCCAACAGAAATCTGTTTGGTCTATGTTGAAAACCTGTTATTTAGTGTAGCCATCTTTATCAGTGACCTTACCTAGATCCTCTGGATAATTTGCTTCAGCTTCTACATCAGCACTTGCTACTTCAAATCACAATTTTGTGTTATAGATATGGCTTCTTTTCTTAAACCCATGAATCAAACTCTGCCAGCTTTAAGCTTTTCTTCTGAAGCTTCCTCAGCTCTGTCAGCATTCGTATAATTGAAGAGACTCAGGGCCTTGCTCTGGATTAGGATTTGGTTTAAGGGAATATCATCACTAGTTTGATATTTTACATAGACTAATAAACTTTTTCCTTGTCAATAGTGAGGCTGCTTTGGCTTTTTTTTTTTTTTTTTTTTTGGCTTTTTTTTCCCCCATGGTGTTTTTGCTAGAGAAGCTTTTTGAATAGCTAACTGGTACAAGAGGTCTAGCTTTTGGCCTCTTGGCATCCAGAGTGGGAGGAGGGACGAGAACAAAGTGAGAGTGAGCACAGTGGACTTGGTGGTGAATGATAGATACTTTGGTTGTGGGAATGTTGTATATAGTAACTACACTTGAGTGGGGGAGGTGACCCTATACTTCCAAAGTAGCAACAACAATGTAAAACAACATTGCATATCTATAAATATATATATGAAATAAATAATCAGATCATTTAGTCCAATGAAAAGATGGCAAATATATTACTCAGCAATAAAAAAATAAATGAAATCATTCCATTTGTGACAATGGAACTGGAGAGAATTAGGCTATGTGAAATAAGTCCTAACAAGAGACAGATGCCCTGGATGATTTTACTCTCATGTGGATATAGAGAAACAAAATAATGCAACAGACAAAGCCAAATACAAATAATCCCTGGAAATATGACTGTAGATTTGAAACTACCAAATGTGGATAAAAGGTTGTAGGGAACAAGAGAGGAGAGGTCTGATGGACTATGGCAGAGGTTGATGGGTGCTTTGGTGGTAGATATGTGGTAATATACATCTGAAGAAGTATGGAACACAAAACACATAGTTTTTAAACCAATGTTACCTTAAAAATAGCAATAAATTTTGCGTTATTGCAAGATACAACAAAGCGTAACATGGACAGAAAGTGAGCACATGTTGGTGGAAAAATGGTGTACAAATTGATTTAGTCCTTTCAAAGTTGTCACAAACCTTCCAATTCAAAAAACAAATCCACAATATCTCTGAAGTGCAATGAGGTGGAGCACAAGTAAAATGAGGTATGCCTGTGGTACGCTGTAATCAAAGAAATATTGCACTTAGTATATGAAAAAAATAATTCTGCGGTAGATTTGGAAATTCTCAGGGCAGCTTCACAAATGATGTCATGGAAGATAAACTGGGATTTACCTGAGAGGGGGAGACATAACTCACTTTAGTATATGTTTAGTTATTTATTTTACAGGTGTAGGATTTTAGGTAGGGCTTATTTTCTCTCAGCACACTTAAAATGTCATTCTACTATATTCTGGTTTCTATAAATTTTGTTAAAGAGTATTCTATAAGTTTTCTATTATTCATAAATGGTTTCTACTCTATAATGCATGCTGTTCAAAGTATAGAGGGCGACTGCAGAAGTAGAATTTTTGGCAAATTATTTGTGAATGAATTTGTAGCTCTTATCAATTAAACTTATGATTTTAAGTGATAATTTTCTAAAGTTATAAATTTTATGTTATATAATAGGAACAAATTTTCTATTTAAGCTAGGAATGTAGTTAATCAAGGGCATATGGTTATTTTAAAGATGTTGAACATCTTTTAAAGATGTTGGACATCTTTAAAATAGACAACTTGACTCTAAAAATTGCTGTAATCTTTACTGTGATCCCTTTAGGATGAGGGTTTACACCCAGGGGTGAGAAGTTGAGAGTTAAGTGGAGTGTTTTCCTAGCCACTGGGAATAAACAACAATCCAAGTAATTATATTCACAGGATCACTAGCAAATTAACAAATATATAGATAATTTTACTAATTACTCTGTTAAACCATGTGCAGAAAATGAAAATGAATCAACTACAATATGGAAAGTGTGAGCTATTGCCCACAATGTCAGGGAAATATGGGATCTGGACATAGACTCCAGTCACTATGAACTTGGTTTTATACTTGATAAGGAAGAAGTGTCTTTCTTTAGATCAAGCTGGAAAAATATAATTGAGATTTCTATGAAAAAAGTCTCAAATTCCATTAAATGAAAATGTAATATTATAAAAAAAGAAATAATAAAATAATGGCAGAACAAGAATTATGAATAGAAAATAGCATACTTGAGGGGAAAGAGAAAAATTCCAGAAGCAATTAATATAGAAATTGATATTTAAGGCTAGATATATTGTTAAACAGCAAGCTTAAAAAAGAAATGAAGATATAGAAAAAAAAATACATATAAAATTGTGCTTAGACAAATCCTGATTTATTAGTAAGACAAAAAGGATTACAGAAAGACAGCATATTGATAAAGGAAACATGGTAAGACTTTTTAACACAATTGCCAATGTTATCCTAAATTTACACAAAAGAACCAACTCTAATCCAGATAGACAAATTTTTAAAAAATAATATAAATTTGAGGTAAAAAGAGATATAGGATGTATATAAGGAAATAAATGAGAAAACTAAAATAGGGGAAGAAAAGAAAAAAGAGAAAGAAAAGAAGGTCTTTTCCTTAGAGATACAAAGACTCTTGGTTAATAGTAATTAAGAGTGTGGTATTGGGGCCTCCCTGGTGGTAGGGGTTGAGGTGAAGCACTATGAAGCTATCACAGTCACTGCAGCACGAGTTTGATCCCAAGCCAGGGAGGTGACCCACATGTGTCACCACAGCAGACCTCTTGTGTCTTTCCCGCTGCTCCCTCAGTAGTGTTATTTCAGTATATCTGCCTGTTCTGCTCCCCATTCTGTCTCTGGTGAATCCTCTCATCTGCTGGCCTGTACCCCTCTTCTTACATGGAAAAATCCACAAATATGACACTATTTTATTGACTGATATGGAATAATAAGCCAGTGAATAGGACTGTCTCCATTTAATGAGGCTGAAGAATTAGCTAATCATATGAATGAAAATAAAATGAGATCCACAACCTGTATAATACACATAAATTCAGCTTAGTTAGAAATAGAATAGCATAGAATTTTAGACATTTCCAACAAAGTGTTTACCATTTTAAAGCAGATTTTGTGAATATGTCCTTTAAACACATCCTTAAATCTACATGTAAATACATGATTTTTCTATCTTTCACCAAGATATATCCTTCATAGTCTTCTGAGTTGCTATGCTATTTTATGTTTTTTGGTTACTTAGTGCTTTAAACAAATTCCCCTAAAAGTTAGTGGCTTAAAACAATGATTTACTACTTTAAATAGTACATATCAGATAGGTGGATGGGTACAATGATTGTGCATGGTTTCATCTATACATGATATTTGCAAGGCAAGACTGATGGCTACATGATTTTCTAGTCTGGTGCATAAAGTTCATATATTCTTAAAAAATTCAGGTTGATGAAAGAGAGGACTAAGTAAGACAGAGACCCTTTGAAAGCATGGAGACCTTCAGAGTGCTAATTCAATTCACATACCCAAAATTTAGTTATATTATAGGTAGATGGTTTCTTTATTCATATTTCTGCTACCCCAGCTAGGATAGTTCCAAAAACTAGGACTAGTTAGAATGACCTAAGTGGGGGCATGTATCTGGGATTCTGATCTCACTTTACCTGGGGTTTCTGGCTCTCCTCTGTGTAATTACCAGACTCTCCTCTCCACATGGACTGGATACGTGTTCTCTCACTCCGGCTTAGGGGTTTCACAGCATGGAAGCTATATTCCTAAAAGAATAACGTGAAAGTCTCTTGTTTTCCTTAAACCAGAATTTAGGTTCTCTGTTTTTTATTGTATGAAGCTAGTCACAAGCCCAGCTATGATTCACGAGGGGGATAAATAAGCTCCACCCCTTGATGCAGAGGGAGAATCTGATGTCAAAGGGAAGGAAACTTGGAAATTATATTAAGAGTATAATGTTTAAGAAAAGTAGTCTAGTTGACCCTTTAACAACACAGGTTTTAACTGCAAGGGTCCATCCATTCACATATGAACTAATTTCTATCTGTGGGTTCCAAAATCAAGAATTCAATCAGCCATGGATGTCCGGAGTAGTAAATTGTAATTAGATTAGGCATTCAGTCTATTTGGAGACCCAGTATGAATCCCATTTGGGGCCTGTTTTTCCTACTTTTTACAGTGCCCATGCCAAGGACTGGAACTGTTATACCAGTTTAATATTTAAATGTTCTTGGTAAGAAACAAAAATATCATCGTATTACTAAAATAAAAAATGAAATAAGGAAACAAGATTACAGGGCCTCCCTGGTTGCGCAGTAAGTAAAGCACAGCACTATGAAGCTAACTGGAGCACAAGTTTGATCCCTGGCCAGGGAGGTGACCCACATGGAACAGCAGACCTCTCCTGTCTTGCCCACTGCTCCCCTCAAAGATATGTTTCAGTTGATCTGCCTGTTCTGTACCCCACTCTGTCTCTGGTGAATCCTCTCACCCCTGTGCCTCTGGCCTTTACCCCAGCTTTATGCATAAATAAATAAATCTTAAAAAAAAAAAAGAGAGAAGAAAACAAGATTACAAATAATGTTATCTTATTACCAAAAAGAAGTAATATTTACAAAGTACTTTAGAACAGAGCCTGGCTAATATAAACCAATATTTTAATATACAAATTTAAATATTATGAAAGAGAACCCAAAAGTAGCAAATATAATCTAAGACCTCTTTAAAGTTTGCATTTAATATTGTTTTATTTGTAATAAAAATGTATTTTTCCTTCCTGGTTGAGATAATAAATTGTGGTATACTTGACTTACTAAAACTGGGATCTATTTCTATATTTAACATTATTTGAAGTGGATGATGAGACAATACTGTTCCTATTATCCCTGTGAAATCTAATCATACTAACAGAGAAATGTGCAAAAAAACACTCCTGATTATATACTTCACTTGAAAAATAAAATTTAAATGATAGTGTCATAAAGATACATTATGATTTGCCTAAAGGCATCTACATGGTTACTGACATTAAAGCAGTATGTAAATGATTTTTTCTAAGTATCTTTTGTGGAATTTTATATTAATATTAATGTGAAGTTCGTTCATGATGTGCAGTAGGCAACTGAAGCTTTTAAGCTTTCAAAATATACTCTTTTGTATTTTGTTTCATTTGTCCATTATATAATTTTGATGCATATAAATACTTCCTCAAATATACATATGATTACTATATTTTTGCATATACCTTCTGTTTCCTATTGTTTCTGACCCAACTGGATCATATTCATGTTGCAAGATTATTTTGACAAAGGAAACCATTTATTAACATGTGATACCACTTTTGGAGCACAGGAGTTAGTATTTAACAAGAAAAGGTCTCCTCTATTGAGGAATGAAGGAATGTTCCATAGGAAAGAAAAGAAAGTCAGGACATTATGGACAAGGGGAGGGTTTCCATGAAGGCACTAGACAAGATGATTTCCTGGAATATTTGCTGTTTTCTGTATTATCAGTTCAAAATTGTCTTTGGTGTTCATCAGGCACATATGTTATCAGCACTCAAAAGAAACAAACTATTTCATTATCATTAACCAACTTACTAGTGCCATCCTAAGGAATTTGGCTCGGTGCACTAAACTCAGCTGTTATACAGAACATTAAAGCAAGAGTCATGTACTTTGGCTTAGGCTCAATCATATAATTACCACAAAACTTATTTGAAAATTATTTTTAAAAACTCAGCATGCTAATTTCTATGCTTCCCAAAATTTTACAAGGTCCAAACCAAAAATTAATATTGATTAAAATTTATATATCATAAAGAAAGGTGTATATAAAAAAGCTACCTAAATAAAGATAATTCCTTCTTGAATATAAAGTATTAGCCAAAATGTACTGAATATAAAGGATAGGCCTCACCAAAATGATCACATAGTTTTTTGTTTTCCAAGATGTCCAGGTTTTGTCTAATATATGTAAACTTGTTATGTGGAACTAAAGTCATTCAAGCGTTGTGGATTTCAGGAGAAACTGTTGTCATTAAACAATGACTAACAACTAGTGATGAACTTTGTTTAATCCTATACATTTATTTTATGGTAGGGCAAATATCTAGAGCATCTGATTTTGTCAGATGAGCCCTCCCCTCCCCTCCACCGGTTGCCAGCAGAACCAAGTTTCAATCCCATCCCAATGACCTTGGTGGGGGTGGTAACCTGGGGGCTGAGTCAATCCCAGTGACCAATGGTTTAATCAGTCATGCTCGCATAATGAAAACTCCATAATAAACCAAAAGGGGGAGGGTTGAGGGAGGGAAAGCAGGGCACTTCCATGTGCTACTATGCCCACATTCCATAAATTCAGATGTCCCTTTTTTCAGGTTCTTGCCCTAAGCATCTGTTGATTTGTGTGCTTTAATAAATAAGCACAATGTTTGCCCTCAAGGAACTCACATCTCAATAGAGGAAAATTCATGTAATAAATAAATGTAGGCTAGGCACAAAAATAGAAATATATTCCTTAGTATTGAGTGTAAGATGTGCTAACAGTATAGAAAACAGGCCTGTTTTCTAAATTGAGTAAAGTGTTTCCTGAGTTCTGTGAGCTATTCTAACAAATGAATTAGACCAAATGAGGGAATCAATCAATCTGTAGCCAGCTGGTCAGATCACAGATAACAGCCGTAGATTCTGAAGGTGGGCGGTTAGAGGAAGAGTTGGTAAAAAGTTGAAGGGTGGCCCTCTTGTGAGACCAAGGCAAACCCTTAACCTCTGGGATCTGATACTATATCTAGGGTAGATAATGTCAAAATTGAGTTGAATTATAGGATACCCATTTGGTGCCTGAGAGTCGCTTGATGATGTGGGTACCCTACTCCAGCCCCAACACACACACACATACACACACCACAAACACACTGGAAATTGGAGCCATTTTTTTAGGTGGTTCCCTGAATAAATGCAGCTTTTAGGAATGCAGATTAGAGCCACCTAGCAATCACTTTAATTTCTTACAAACTGTCAAAGATTATTAAAATATACATTGTAGGGTTGTGAAGGTATAGGGTAAGTAGAAGTTACCAGGTTTTTTCTGTCCTCTCACCATTAGCATCAATGATAGACCCCTGTGGTCCTACACCATGCCTGATGGTGGGCACCTGGAGTAGGGTGTGAGCCTGCACAAGTGGGCGCACCTGGTCATGTAAGACAGAAGAAGCAGAGGCAGCAGAAGAGAAGCAGCAGCAGAAGTGGCAACAGAAGCAACAGTAGTAGCAGTAGCAGTGGCAGTGGCAGTGGCAGTGGCAGTGGCAGTAGCAGTGAAACAGAAGCACGAGAGAGACCGAGAGCCGAGAGAGTGAAAATTTGCCAAGGGCAGAGAGGTCTAATGGCCTCCTGGGCCCCAGGCTCCTCTGCCTGCCTGCCTGCCTGCCTGCCTGCCTGCCTGCCTGCCTGCCTGCCTGCCTGCCTGCCTGCCTGCCTGCCTTCCTGCCGTGTACCTGGTCGCCTCACTACAAATGATGCAGAAAAATCAAAAAGGCCACTGAGGGCTCCAGGACTCCTCCTTTACCTGTCTGCCTGGATCACAGAGAACCTGCCCTGTGCCTTCCTGCCACTACCGAAGGTAATTAGACAAAAGTAATGCTAAGTCTAGATTTCCTTGATTACGTTGTCATTGGTTATACTTAGAAGATAGGAGTATTTGTACTCCAATAACGCACAATTTAAGATACTCAATATCTTCTTTAAGAGGTCTCCAGAGTGCATTTTCTTAAACAAAATTATCCTACTCTAAGACTTTCAATGGCTTCCATTACAAAGACTTATAAGCTAAAGTTCAAAACCTTCAATAATACTCATCAACATATTAAGATATCTGAGCTTCTCACTTATCTTTCTATTTCAAGTCTCTTGACCTTTGGTTATTCCATTCTCTCAGCTATGAGTGCCTTTCTCTACCTTATCTCCTGCTGCACATGCAGCCATCTTTCAAAACACAGCTTACATTGTGACAGCATGCCTATTTTCCAAATTGTTTGCACATCTTGCACACAGCACTAAGGAATATATTTCTATTTTAGTGCCTTGCCTGCAATTATCTATAACATGAAATTTCCTCTATTGGAATGTGAGTGCCTTAAAGGTAAATATTGTGCTTATTGATTATCATTTCTCTTGCACCAGTTCAATGACTGGCACTGAGGTACTCAGCAGGGAATGCTGAATAAATGATGATGGAACGTGTTGAGGCAGCCTGAACGCCATCAGTTTTGCTCTCTAGCAGAACACCTACTCTGCTTCTTTGAGTCTTGTTTTAAGATTTGAACTAAACTCCGTTAAAATGTGACTCTATAGAAGGAAGATGAAACACTTCCTTACATAAGAATTCCAAGTAATAAATATAATTATTGTGAGGGGAAAAAGGAAAATCCCATTCAAACATTACAGCAATCATTGCTGCAGACTATATCCATCAATGCATGTTGAAATTGTTTTGAACAAGTTTAAGAATAAATAGGGTATTTGCATTGTCTCAACGTATCTCTTTCCAAATGTTACTTATCAAGGGAAAAATAGTGACTTTACAGTGAAGAAACTTGGCAGACACCACATTCTAAGTTACCATCACCAGAGTGAATTTACAGAGAGATGTGATCTGTACCTCCAAAATGATGTGATGTGAAAACTCTACTTCTATTATCTGTCTTAATAACTGAAGATCACAGTATAACTGAGAAAAGAGCACACAAACACAATTTGAGTGACATTTTACCAAATAGTTAACCATTAAACTTAAACAGCCAAGGTTATGAAAGAAAGTAAAAGCCAAAGAACTGTCAGATCAGAGGTACTAAGGGAAGCATGACGGTTATGCAGGACTTAGAACAGAGAAAGGGACATTTGTAGACAGGCAACATCGGAATAGTCTAATTAAAAGTAAAGCAAAAAGAGAAGAAGAAAATACGTAAATATATTTTTTTGACCAGAAATCTGTTTTACTTCCACAGAGGGAAATATAAAGCCATAGTTTGATATTTACCTAAAACTATTGTTTTTCCTTTATTTTGACTTGCATTGATTCAGTTTCTAAAAAAATTCATTAACATCTCAAAAGTTTAAATAGCCTTACCTGTTTCCCTATACTATCGGCATTTATTCTGTATTTTCTTATCAGACTATGCTAAGTGCTTTACATTTATTAACGCTATTAATCTTGACACCTTTGTTTTAGAAGTGAGGAAACTTAAGTTATATGTAGAATATAAAGAAGTAAAATGAAGAGTTAAACAAAACTAAGCCAAAAACACACCTTAGAAATCTGACCTTAAAATTGAGGTGACCAGAAAGGTTGGGGGAGGAAGACAGAGTAAAAGGTGGAGGGAGCCAAATGGACTGTGGTAGAGGATTATGGGTGCTTAGCTGGTTGGTGTAATGTGGTGACATACATTGGAAGATCCTATCCCTCTGAATAAGATACAGTGTTGTAAACCAATGTTACCTCAATTTAAAAAAAAAAAAAGAAAGAAACGAGGAAACTGATGTTTATGAAAGGGAAGATCCTTGTCTAAAATATAATAATATATGACACAACATTGATTTGCATCCATGATTTTATGACTCCAAAGCCCTGCCTTTAAAACTCTAAATTATGCCTCTTCCTTTAAACATTAAAAGCCTCAAAGTTCATATTTAAAGAAATATCTTAAACCTAATCAGTAAACATAATTTAATCCATGACAGTTTTAGACACTCTAAAGTCTCTCTTAGGAGATAGTCTTATAATCATTTGTCAACCAATCACTGTCCCTGGCCCTCCTGGTACAGTATAATACATTTTCAACAAAAACAAGTTAATTTCATAAATGAGATACTTTAGTTTGTTATATTTTTCACTCATACAATTTCCTATTTTTCAAACAGAATGTTATATTACATATAGTGGTAGTAATATAATGGTCTTTAACAATTTATGTAGAAAATGAATGATCCTTACCTGCACTATTGGTGTATGTGAAAGATTTGTGTAATTTTGAAATTGGCTCTGGAGGTATTCATTTTTGATGTGGAACAATAGGCTTGCACAGTTCCCACCCTTTGAAAACCAGCCAATTTCCATTGAGCTGATAGCACTCTATCTGTGTGTATTCTCAGATTACTTGGTTTGAGAGACTATTGACACAGAGCCAACATGATAAGTCTCTGTTCTAACAATTCTTGCCACAGATTGCCTTTTGCAGACGAGCCACTGTAGAATTATTTTACACCTTAGAATTGTTAGCTTTTCAGAGACCTGGGGAGAGAACATTCTTTTTGTGGTTAGGTTGTGATTGGAGCTAATGTCATCTTTGCATATTAAAGCATAATTCTTTCCCAAAACATATTATGTCAGACCCTTGCTTTGCTTTGCTTTTCTGTCAGACCCTATCATCAAACTGGGGCAGATTCTGATATAGAAATATGAAGGGAATGAAAAAAAATAGCATTCTAGTAAAAGACTACAAATTATAATTTTCAAATAAAAAGTTTCTTTAGCCAAATATAATTTTTAGATAATCTAGAATGTGTTCTCTGTTTCCTACTTTATGGAAGAAAAACTAACAATTCTACTGGCAAAAAGAAAAAAAAAATCTGTTCTATATTTGTTTTTTAAGTATGTAAGTCTTCAAATGGGCAAAATATCTTCTGAACTCAGCAATTTTTCTTGCAAATGAAACTCATTTGAGCTGTGTTTCCAGACCTGTGAATGGTGGGGCAGGAAAGCATATCTCAGGAGACCACTCCTGGTCATAGGTCAGGACTTTCCACTAAGCAGGTCTAAGGATTATTTCTTTTGGTCACGCTGGCTTCCACATAATACACTCACTACTGTTTAGACTGCACGTGAACTGGAACTAGAAGTAGAAACGTGACCTGGATCTGTACTGCCCCTCATTTCTACTGTGAAGTTGGGCTGTTGCATTTCAAGTGTTATTTGTGTTCTGTAGAATAATGGCCCTTCACTCAGCAGTAAACAAGGAGTCTAACAAGCAACAATGTAACTGGGTTGGAGGAGAAAATTATTATATGAGTGGATGTGACTGGGAAGCATTTTCAAGTTTGGAAATACATAAGATCTGACAAACAGTTGAATAAGAAGTGAATTTAAGTAAATTGAAATATAACAGATTTCTAACAGAAGATTGTTTGGGTCAAAGGTAGGAAAGAGAAAGTTGTGATAAGGAAACTTTAACAGAATGATTCCAAAGTTCATTTGGAAAAATAAACTTGAGAGAATGGTGATGAAACTTTTGAAGGGGAAATAATGAAAGAGAACTTTTCCAGCAGATATTTTAAATATTTGTACTGAGATGCATAACAGTGGCTCATTGCAGTAATACATGGTAAAGGAGAAGGACTGTTGCTAGCCCAGATAGTGCTTTGGGACAAATTAGAGACTTTCCTGCCTCCTCTAGACCCCTTCCAAGGAAGCTGTATATGTGCTTGACTAGGAACTAAGGATGCCTCTGTTATTAAATAAGTATGCCCTTTTCTCCACACTTACCGGCTCTACTGGCTTGGCTGGCAAAAGATCCTGGGTGGATTTCAGTTTGCACTGTGCCTTTTCTGGGAGTCTTACTGCATTGTATGTGGTGTTTCACCACACTTGGAAATTTCTACATAAATGAATGCTACTTTACATATGTGAATATATTAACAAATGATAAGGATTATTTCTAAAATCATAAAACACCAGGAAAAATATAGTCGAATGGTTCAAGTGGAATATTTCTGTAGCATTACCGGAAATTATAAAATGCTACATTTAAGAATTCTATGAAGTTTAAAAAAGAACAATATTGTTTAATTATTTCAAGTTATTCTTAAAGTAACAAAATACCTTAGTTTACTTGACTAGAGATTAATATATTAAGTAACCCTTAAAAATCAATAAGGAAAATAGATAAATCAGTAAGAAAAAGATAAAAGTGTATACTTATAAATAGCCAGATCATAAAAGAAAATATAAATAGTAGTTATTATGTCAGCTTTATTAATAGTGAAAATATCAAAATTTAAAATAATATTTAAGTTGTTCACTTTTTAGTTAGATTACTTGAAAATTTAAAAGTATTTGGAGTAACAAGTAACAAGGAACCAGGATGGAAAAGTTTACACAATAACACATACATTACAAATGCAAACAGAAATATTTTTCAAGAATACATAAAAAAGCAAAAAGAGCTACATATCATACACAATACAATGGGATGGGTCAGTGAGTGGGAAGAAATTGGGGTAATATTGCATCATTAAATAAAATTGAGAGGTACCTGTAAGCTAATGTGTCAAACACTTAGCCATCTGCACCAAAGTTCCCTTACTACTACAGAGATCGTGTAAATGATAAAATACCAGTGTCACGTTTTGAAAAAACAGGCATTTGTATATTGCTCATGGGAATACACTTTTGATAAACTTTCCAGACTTAGTTTTGCAGTATCAATTTCAACTAGTCGAAGTCAAGTGAGGTAAACATTGGTATTAGGATTCAGGTATTGCAGTATTCCAGAGACCAGTCTAAGTTGGTGAAGAGAGTGCCCTGGTAGAAGAAGAGCAACCTTGCTGACTAGTTGGAACCCAAGTGAGAGGCAGAGGGAAGTCATGTGGGAGGCAGATTGGCACAGTGTGCTGGAATCCTCTGAGGTGAGGAGGGTAAAGAAGATTTGTCTGTCTTGAGTTGTTGGCCTTGGAGTCTTACAATGCAGTAAAGGGGACCTTAGTACAAATATTAAGAGACCTCACTTCTGGTCATAACACCTCCTAATCATGAGATTAGGGGGGCTCAGTAAAGATTCTTGGACCTCAGTTACCTTGTATTCAAATAAAGGAACTTCATTAGAAATAGATGATCCTTAAACTTAGTGTTCATTTCAAAAATTGTGATGCTGTAGCTGTATATTTTTTAATTGAAAAAGCATCAAAGAGAAGAACATTGGTTTAGTTATCAGAGTCTTTGGAGTAAATTTCCAGTATCATTTTGTTCCCATTACAACTTTAGAATGGAATATAAGAACCACCTATTTCTTGGATAACTTCTCTATGCCTGACACAACATGATTCTAACTCTTGTAAATGTGACCATGACTGTGAGTTCTATTATGTAATTTCTTTTGGCAGTTGTAATTACATTGAGGGATCCTGGGGCACAGAATGAGTAAGTAGACCTCTGGAGAAGAATCTAGCTTGTGAGATTAGAAGCCCTGGATCCCCCTGTAATGTGCAATAGCTGCTAACCTTGAAAAATGCTTTTTCACATTATTCATCTGTTTTTACATTCAAACTAAGTTTTAGTGAAATTTAGTGTACTAAATTCTGAATACACCTCAAAAAACTTTAGTAAAGATGCTCTCATCCTCTAAGAAGCGCTTATGCAAGGAGGTTGCTTTTCCTTCCCATTCTTCCTACACAGGTTTACAGGCAGGGTCAGTAAGAACGATAAGTTGCGTTTTCTTTGTAGCCCTATACACATAGGATAAACATCCGATGGAAAAAATGCGTATGATCTGATGGTGAAGGCAGTTTTTATTTTCTTTTTCTAAAAGGCATAACAAAGGGCAGAGAATCGAGCTGAATTAAAAAAAAAAAAAAAACAAGGCCAAAATGTCTGTAGAGGTGCGGTCAGAGCCGCAGAAACAAGTATGTCAAAGCTTTCCGGATTAAAGGCTGCGAAGAAGGCATCTTCTATTCATATTTGCGTGTGTGTTGTTCTGACGCTTTCTCCCCCTTATCAAGCCACAGAAGTGCTTTAAAATTGTTAGAGAACACTTTGAAATCAGGGAAGGCGAAGAGTTTTGATCTAGTGCTGGAGGGAGGAGGCTGAAAGGAAACGGCGGGGGACGAGGGATGGGGGTGGGGACTGTTTCTGCCTCTGTCCCAGCTAAGGGCAGAGTGAGGTAAGGCCTCTCTCCCTACAATCGGGGTGTCTCTCACAACCCACTCTCCTCCGTCCAAACTCCCAAATACCCAGGGGACCATCAGAGATGGAAGAAAAGTCAGAGAGCTTGAATGCGGGCGTCCCGTTTGGAAGTGTCCAAGGAGACAGCCCGAAGTGCGCCAGCCAGTCTGGAGAGTTTCCTTCTGGCCGAGAGGGGGAGCCCCGCATTCCCAGCCTGAGCGACCTGGAGTCCTGCGCCTCCAGCCCCAGCCGCTGCCAGCGCCAGTTTTGGCTTCAGTCGATTAGCAAGAGGAGGGAGGGGGAGAGAGCGCTTCGAGAGAGGGGGCGGGAGCTAGAGGGACCCCATTCCTGCACGGTGTTGACGTAGAGAAACTTTCCCTCTCCGCCACGGAAACTGCGCCCGGGTCCTGCTGCCGAAGATCGCAGATCGCAGGCTGCGAGGACGCGGCGGCTCTCCACGCCCCTGCCCGAAGCCTGACCCGACTGCACCGGTCAGTGAGGTAGGGAGTCATCGAGATTTACCCGGTCTTCCCCGCTGCCAGCCCAGCTGCCCTCCAGGTAGCAGTCTCTTAAACTGATGTCCTGAGAGGCGTGGGCTGGTGGTCAGCCCCGCTGCGGGTTCCTGGGAAGAGGGGCGCAGAGTGGTGTGCTGCCACTGCCGCCGCCCGGCAGGTTGCAAAAATTAGGACAGTGAAAGCGCACCGAGTCGCCCGGCAGGAAAGGAAGCTCAGACCTGTTGACCACTGGTGGCAGGGCTGGAGGGATGAGCGGGGAGCCCACCAAGGTAGGGGACGCAGTGGTTCCCCGACTCCTGGAGCCTCCTCCAGTCCTTTGTGATAACTTTGGTTCCGGTGGCGGGGCTGCTGGGCTGCAGCTGGGGGGGGGGGGTACCCGAGGGTCAGTACAGTAAGGATGCGTGGACCAGATGGGGACTGAGCGAGTGAGTCATCGCCGGGTCACTGAGAGGAGAGCCAGAAGCGAAACTTCTTTCAGAGTAACGTCTCTTTTGTTGGCTATGGGGGTGAGTGTGGGCTTGGGGGCGGGGAGGCGCGAAGCTCCGGAGACCAGCAGCGGATTCTTTAAAGCCCTGGGCTGGGAGGGCCCAAACACGGGGGCGGTGCCCACATGGTTACCCTTTGGCTGGGTGGGTCTAGGAGTTACTTCTGGCGGATCCTACGGATCCTAGTTGGAGGGGTGCTAGGCGCAGCGAGGTGATGAGACTGGGGGCGCTAGGTCCAACTGCCAAGCTCACTCTATCTGGTGGACTGACTCACTATACGGGTGGGAACCCAGAACGTTCGGTTGCGGGTTTGGCTACTGGAGCCGCTGCTCTGTTTTACCCTATTGAGCGAGAGGGAACTCTGGGCAGGCTGGTTTTCTTGGAATGTGTTTACGCTGTTGAATGGGACTAGAACAGGAAGCTGGACGCTGCAGCTGGAACTAGCGTGCCAGTGTAGAGTAAGGAAGACGGAGCTGGTAGGTCCATTTGACGGGTTGGGCAAAACCCCAAAGTAAGTGCAGACTGGCGATCAGGGTACCCTTTCCAGGGTCTTGGCCCATTTTTCCAACTGAACTCATCTTATTTTCACTTACAATCAGACATTTACATGCACTCATTTAGTCTGCAAGTTTGACAAAATACAATGCCGTCAATCAGGAAAAATTCAATGCATTTATTTTGGTACCTGCTTTAAAAAAATGTTGCATAAAGACTTACTAAAAGTTTTTGGAGAGTGTTCTAGTCATGATTGCTTCTTCGTTTCTAGAACTTGTAGGATACCAGGATGCTGATGATTTTGTGGCTGGTATTATTGCGTGATTCCGTGCTAAAGTGGGAGGGGGTGTGATGAGACAGAGTGTTTGTAAGGAGATAGGAAATCCTGCGGGGAGTTGGAAATTTTTCTGATTTGCAAATTGTCCCCTATCTCTAGAGGTCTTTCTTCCCCCACATAAATAAGTAGCCTTGCTAGAAAACCCACCAATTGGAAAGTCAGTCCTTGGCGACTATAAGCCTTTCTGGAAACATCAGACAGGCTAAGGTGGTGCCCCATTGCATAATTAAAAGGTCTCCTTGAGCTGTCCAGGAGTGTTTTCCAAGTTTTTAGGACTGACAAGGAAAGAAGAGAAGAACCTGGCAGGCAGCCAAACTAGTCTGAGCTCAGTAGCCAGACCTGCAAGTGACTGGGAAGTTGCAGGGGATAATTGGAAGGGAGCTTTTGGTTGTACATAGATTTAAACAAGGGGGTTCTTTTGCAAATGAGAATATTTAGGTGATCAACATCAGCCCTCTTGGCTAAAATATAAGCTAAGCATTGGGTGCAGTGGGATTGTTGACAGAAGAGAATGTAAAAAGGGCTATAGGAGGCAAGTCTGACCATTCCATTTTAGTTGTGGTGGAATAAACTGAGGACCCAGTGTCTCTGGCGTTGACCAGACTTTACACATGCCTGCACTTTTTTGTGATTTGTTATCGCCACAACATGGACCAGGCTGCTGAACTTCAGTCTCTTGACCTTGACCTCTTTTGTTGTCATAGTCAAGAAAGACTGAAGACTTGGGCTTTGAGCAGATGGTTTTTCCATCTAAATGGAATAATTCAATTAGGTATTCTCAAATGGTCCACATTTGGACCATGGAATTAAAGTGAAAAAAATGTGTCCAGCATGTCTTCCCTGTGTTTGTTTTAAGTAATATTGATAGATTTTGCTCTTGCACTGAAGAAGTTGGGATAATCTCAGTGTTTCACACAACATGAGCCCAATAACTGAGGCCTTGCAGATTCTGAATTCCAGACTAGCCCAGAATTTCAAAGTCTTATTTGAAAGTCAGACCTTTATATGTGTGAAAATTGTGTTTCATCTTTCTACTTTTTTTTTTTTAAGGAGGTAGGGGTCTACTATTGTGGGTTTAGGGGTTGAATGCTAAAAAGGCACTAATATAGCTTACATTAGCTCTGAATTGGTGAGTTTGAGATTGTATCAGCCTGCTGTCTGAGAATGACTTTATGAATCACCCTCCACAAAGTGTTTGCCTTGAATATGACTTCAGCTTTTCCACTTGTAAAGAAATTTTCCTTTACATAATTACAAGCTTACTGTGAGTGTTAAATACATGAAATTATGCTAATAGGCTTTTAGATATAAAATTTGTAGGGTTCCTGACTTATATTTGCTTCAATTGAGATTATAGGGGCAAAATAGTAACATTTATATGTAGAGCACACATATAATAGTGACATACCTGTACATAATTTATAGAAATCACTACTTTTACCTTTTAATAATAGCTTTCATTTTATCATAAATTTTAACTTTTGTGAATATTGGGTGAGATTTTTTGTTGTGGTTAAAGCTGAGTCATTCTAAAACAGAACAACAATGGGAAAATTCATTTATTTTTATTTCAGCTTGTATTTATATAGGACTTGCTATTTTCTAAATCCAGCTCAATTTTGTCTTTATGAGAAGTTAGTAAATGTATTTACAGTGTTTGGCTCTCTTCTTGCAAATGACACCTGAGACACTAAAATACTTTTATGATGTACAAACTTTTTGCTCCCGATGGCCGTAACAGTCCCTTAAGATTTAGAGGGTAGGTTTATTAGCCATTTGTTAATTCAATAACTGTTTATGTCATGCTTTTCATGTCCCCAGAAATTTCAGTATTGGATTCAAATCCTAGTACTATGATCATATTCATTTCATGTCACTTCTAAATATTTTACCGACATTTAATTTATTGTCTATATTACGATCTATAATGTACAAAATTGTTAATTGTTGTTTCATCTATAATTATGAAATATTTAATTTTTATTTTGGCATATCAATTCATAAAATGAACTACCTATTTTTATCTCTCAGTGTAATACATGGGTATATACATGGGTATTTAATCGTTCAGGTGAAAGGGCAATGCATGAGAGAAAGAAAATGGAATAAATATGGATAAATTATTTAATGAATGAATGTTTTGATAAAGTACTAGTCAAATGTTATTATTAGACTTTACATTAATTGTGACTATAAAGTGTAGGTGTATATGGGAAATAGTAATTGGGTTAAATTTATGATCATATAAACATAATGGGCACTTTTTGAATAATCAATGAACAAGTGAATGTCCAAGAATGTATTGGGGTAATTTTAATTGGAAATATTCAATTATGATTTTGATTTTAATTTAAAATGAATTTTTAAAAATCTTAATCTCCACTGCTGAATATTAAATAATATTTACTTAAATTTCACTTAGCAGAACACTTTGTGATTCACCTGCAGACCTGTAATTTGTTTTCTGAGGTCTCTAAAGTCTTTAAAAGTAATTTAATTTGATATGATAATTAATTCACGAGTAGTTACAATTGCATGGATTCCATGAGCCCTGGTCCCTAAACATATTTATTACAGACTGGTGGATCTAATAGTGTTTGTCTTAACACATTTAGAGATCAGGAAACAAAAACTTGTCCTATGGGAACTTAAATATATTCAGTTTGAAAAAGGACAAAATAGTATAACTTTGAACAGAGAAGTTGTGTTGCTTCCAACCAGTGGAGAAGCCAGCCTGAAATCAGGCCTTTATTTTTAAAGATAGTGACCAAAAATCACGATTCCAAATTTTGACTTAGCCAACAATGCCTCTGGTATTTGCAAATTTTTTAGTCTCTGGTATTTGCTATAGGAACAAATCTCCAAATATGAGGTAATTGGAAGTTTATATATCTATGTACTAGATTTTAGCCTCTCACTTTCTTTCATAGCTATTTACAACCTTCAAGAGACTGCATGTTTTATGAAAGTAAAATTTTAGCAGTAATTGGGTTCATTTATGCAGATTTCCATTTGGGTAGGTTAAAACTTAGATAGATAAACACTGATTAGTGTTTTATTAAGAAGACTGTGTACGTTATGTGTTTTTAAGAGTCACCATGCTTGTTTTTCACTGCAATCTATTAAATTTTTGTCTGCTTTAAGGACTCCAAAGTGTTAAAGATTTTGTCTGATGGTAGAACTTTCTTATTACCTCCCTGGGGTAGTACATTATGAGAAACATAAAAAACAGTCGTCCAGCATAAAGACTGATAGTTGCTAGTAGTATGCATAAATACAGAGAAAGTTTGGCTTATCGTGAAGAACAGTTTTATAACTGAATTGACTTCAAGTTGATTTATACTTATTCTGCATATAGTAATTAGATATAATTAGATGATTTTCTAGCAAAATATATTTTTAGAGACTTAAGGAGTCACATTTGACTAAAATTGTATTTGAAATTATTAAGTAGATTAGGAAATTTATGATTAACTTGGAAAAATTGAGACTTTTGGATTAGTGCAGATGATATTTTAAAGAACATTTTATGAAGTGATATAATCTTCCTTTGGGACTTCTTTATTCAATGGAATACTGATTTTCTTTTAAGCTGACAAAAAGGTAAAATCTTTTCATCCTCCCTTTTCTCATTTTGGAAAATGTAAATAGTTTATGATTAAAGAATGAGTTATCAAGTAAGAAATTCTGATATGATCCTGTTGACTTTGATGAATATTTATTGAATATCACTTGACTTATTTTGTGATTGTGTCCTTTTTAGTAGCAGATAAATCTCAATACTACCAAAATGGCTACTATCCTGCTTAAAATGCTATACAAATTTAATGCAATTCCATCAAACGATCAGACATATTTTTGAAAGAAACTAAGCAAAAAATATTGAAATTATATTAATAAGGAACCACAAAAGACCTGGAATTGTAAAACAAAAAAACAAAGACAAAACAAAGCACCCTGAGAATAAAATAGACAGAGGTAGTACATTTTCTGACTTCAAACTTTATTTTAAATCAACAGTACTAAAAACAACATGGTGTTAGCACAAAGATAGATACACGGATCACTGAAACAGAATAGAAATCCCATAAATAAATCCAGCCAAATATCCACCAGCACTTAATCTATGATAAAGCAGCTATGAGTGTAAAATGGGGAAAGATCAGTTTCTTATAAATGGTGCTGAGAAAAATGGAAACCATACATAGAAGAATGGGGTTTAATTACTTGCTAATATCATACACAAAATGGATGGAAGATTTACAGATAAGTCCTGTTGACAATGAAATACATAGAAGGGAACACTAGTCATAGGTTCCATGATGTCAGCAATAAAGCTATATTTGGAAATTTGACCTCTGTGGCAAGGGAATTAAAAAAAAAGTCAAGTTAAAATGGTTCTACACAGGGCCTCCCTGGTGGCGCAGTGGGTTAAGCAACGCACTGTGGGGCGAACCGCAGCCACTGCAGCACTAGTTCGATCCCTGCTGCCGGCCAGAGGGGGATCCACATGGTGCAGCAGACCTCTCCTGCTGTGCCCGCTGCTCCCCTCAGCGGTGTGCTTCTGTTGATCTGCCTGTTCTGCTTCCCTCTCTGTCTGTGGTGAATCCTCTCACCCCCCACACCTCTGGCCTGTACCCCAGTGCTTGTATGCATAAATAAATAAATCTTTAAAAAAAAAAAAAGGTTCTACACAGCAAAAGGAAATATAAGAAAATTAAAAGAACACCTTATTTTAAATGGGAAAAATATTTATACAATATATACCTGATAAGAGGTTAATATCCAAGATATATAAAAACTAATAAAATTTAACAACAAAAAACCTAAATCACCCAAATTAATGTCATCAAATATGAACAGAAAGTCAAAAGGCGTATGAAAAGAAAGTGCATCATAACTTCTAATAAGAGAGATGCAGAATAAAATCACAGTGTGGTACCACCACACACTGATGAAATTGGCATATATTCAAGAGATCCACAACCACCACTGCTGGAGTACATGTGGAGTAAAAGGGACCTTGTTTTGCTTTTGGGAATGTGAACTGGTATAACAATAATGGAAAGTAAATATGGATTTGACTTTAAAAAACTGAAAAAGAAAATAGCATAAGACCCAACATTTCTACTCTGGGGCATATATCCAAAGAATATGAAAACCTCAGCACATATGTAGCACAGTGTTCATACCAGCATTATTTACAGTAACTAGGACATAGAGGTGTAAATGTCTATCAGTGAATCATTGGATCAAGACAATATGGTATATCTTCTTGGAGTGCTATACAGCTATAAGAAAGGGCAAAAGTGCAACCATTTTCAACAAATTGGAGAGAATTTGAGAGAATCATATGCAACAAAGTAAGAATGATAAAAATATGTTGGACATTTACATAACAAAAATATATATTGAGAACATTAAACCTTTCAAAAACCAGTTGATATCAATAAACTGAGGACTGTGGGGAGTAGGAGAGAAAGGGACAAGGGGACATACGTGATGGCGGTGAAAACAAAGAATAAAAAACAGCAGTTAAATATAATAAAATTACAAGGTGTGGGTCCATGCTCATAGTTTGTACTTGAAAACTGACAGTAGCTTCAAGATCACAAGGAGAGATAACTGTTTTTCAGAATTGTTTTTGTCTCTATGTCTTCTCTAGTGGTCAGCATCAAGTATAGTTGACACTTGCTTCCTTCCCTGTTGGAGTTCCCTGTTCCCTCTGGATGACCTTGAATGATACTAGCTTAAGCCAGTGGCAGACACTGCTGGCTGTCCACCAAATGATTTCCTCACTGCTCTTTACTTATAGGACTCTGGTATTATTCATATGTCCACTTTTCCCAACTGTATGTGGGAAGACAGTTCATTTCTAATTCAAGCGTTTCTAGTCCCCTTGTCAGTGATTTGTTATTGAGCATTACTTGTTCCTTGTCCCTGTCATAGTCAATGAAATGTAATGACAGGACTTGAGAATGATGGAGGATAAGGGTAGAAAAAACTGGAAAGGAAGAGCCGCTAGATCAGAAACCTGGCTCACAATTCCAAGATCTGGAAGTGAGGATAGAAGAAATTAACATAGCCATTACCCCAGCCATAGGCACTAAGTCCTTCCCCACCCAATGCATGGATCACAAAGACCCAAGCAGGTATCAGGCTGCTCTAGGGGTTCTTAGGAGTGCAGACCTGAAGGTAAAAGTGAGATTGAGGGTCATTATAGAAATCTGATCCCTTTCAAATTCTATATGGTTTAAGTCAACAACAAACAAACCATTCCACAAAGGAGTGAGCTCCTCCCAAAGAGAGGAGGACTGTATCAATCTCTGCACTGGCTCAGGGTTGCAGTCCTGCCCATCTGTGTCTATGCAGGTGTACCTTTTTGCCAAATATCTGACCCTCTACAGGGCAGCAGCCTTCTGTCACCTGTATTGTGCTGGGGATTCAATTCACTGACATCCCTCAGCAGAGACAGCTCTCCTCGGGGCTGCCAGTCCGCAACCATGCAGGCCTCTTTTAGCAAACCTTTCTTTAGGGTCACTCTTTCTGCCCACTTGTGTCTATGCGCTGTATATGCACTTTATATGCATAAGAATAAATGTCTTTATTCTTATGTCCTGAACTCTAATAAACCTGCTTTTTAAAATACAACTATTGTCTCTGTCTCATGGAGAAACTTGCCTGAGAAATTCACTGTGTGCCGCTGAAAGGGGAGCTCTGGTAAAAACTTTCCCAGAGTGAACCCAAAGACCCTGTTCTTCAAACCTAACAACTCCAAAAATGACATCAGGAAGATGAGGTAGAAGAAATTTTTTTACACTTAGCAAGGGGACATTGGAAGCACAGGCATTGTTGACTCTCTATATTGGTCCTGTTACAGGGCAACCCTAATATAAAATGGGTTTGCTTGACTGGGTTCTCACTGGTGAGCTCAAACGGCACTTATAATGCTTCAACTGCAGGCACATACAATAAAGGTTAATAAAGGGTTTTATTTACAAGGGAAGGGAAAATAGCTTAGTGAATAATACAAGGGGAAGAGAGGGCTACAGATTTGTAAATATCCTACCAGTTCCTTGGAGCTGGAACCCAACGGTGGGCTGAGAGCTGACTCCCCAGGGAAAATCGCCTCCCCCTCCCCCCAAGGCCCATGTGTCTGCTTTTATGCTCAGCCTGGCTGCTCAACTCCACCCTTAGGTCCCAGTGATCCGCTCTTCGATAATGACCTTATGGGATTTGTAGTTTTGGGATTTTGTAGGTCTGGAATGGGGGTCAAAGTCCATAACTTATTTGTGTAATTTATTCAGGAGGATCTTTCCCCCTAATAGTCCTATCCAGGGTAGAGAAAATTGCTGTAGGAAGAGACTGTCCATGGGGAGATCCAGCTAATGCACAAAATAAATGTTTTAATGATGGCAGAAGAAACGTAAGGTACTTGGGTGTGCCGAAAGGCATTTTAGGGTTCCGGGTCATATAATTGGTGCTATTACTGTACAACTTTATGAGTCATCAATTTTTGTGGGGTTGAATATAGTTACTGGGTTAATCAATTAAATTTGGTCTGAGATGAATAAATTTTACCTGTATCTCAGAAAGACACTATTCAATCAAACATTTTTAAAAAATAGACCAAAATTATAATCTGATAAATTACAAAGTCACGCCACTATGTATCTAGTTGCTTGATGGCCTGAGTATACTGGAAACATTAAGTTTACATTAAGAAACCTTGACACAATCTTAGTGCTACTCTAAATAATTTAAAGCTTGTAATCATGATAAACTATGATAAATAAATAGAAATGATAGAGCTGCTAGGGATAAAATTAAAGAAAATTGTGAAGTTTATACAATTTGTATCACAGAGATACAAAAATGCAGACATATAGTAAACTTTAAGGAATAGTTTTGTAAAATTGTAGCTTATTGTAACCATTGACATTTATTTGTTTTCTGACCCTTGTTCTTGAGTTCATTTTTTCTTTTTTGCTTGGTTTGTTTTTCTTGATGCATATCCTTTAGGGGATGACAGGCAGATTAGTTAACTAGTGCTAATCAGGAGTTTATTGATCGATTGGTTTAAAATTCCAGTACTAGGTGAGCCATAGCTGTAATTAACTTAAGACTTTGGTTATGGGGGTCTTAACATAAGAGACTCCATTTTGGGTCTGTTGTCTTGTTTTTCACTGTATTGGCACCAGCGTAGTAAGGAGATAGATCTCTGAGTATCTTCTTGTTCTAAAAAGGACAATTATCCAAAAAGCTGAGAATTTACAGAGGCAGGAGGGACATGTATTTTAGACTATTAATGTTGTCCTTAGTAAAAAAAAAAAAAAATATTAACTAGGAATTTAAGAGTAGGTGGAGGCCAGCAAACCAGGAATAATAGGCTCAGACAATTAGGTAAGTGTCACAATGAGCAGGTTTGTTAGGAATGAGGGGGTGTGAGAAACATAAAGCTAATGATGTGTAAACAGTACAGATGAAGAAGAGTATGGTGAAATTGGAGGTGAGATGTTACAGATGTTGAAAGCCTGAGTGTTGGTCAAGAAAAAGCAAAGCTATTGTATTTGAACTGATAACAGCATAGATGTTGAAAGCATGAAGACTGGGTTGGAGAGAGATTTAGACAGCCTGTAACTTGACTATCAACGGAAAGTGAAAGAGACATCAGAAGAGTACTTACTAATAGAGACATCCTAAGTAACAAGATTTCCTACATTCCTGAATGAAATTGCATATCATTTTTTTGCATAAAAATTCAATAAACATGCTTGAGATGCTCCCTCTATGAGATCATGACCTCCTATAAAGCTAGACAAGAGAGACCAGGGAATAAATACAAAGTGCTGCAATAAGGATTATTGTTCTTTTAGACTCTGTTGTTTAGGGATTATCCTGGGGCATCCCTTTGCCCTTGCAGAATAGGAATGCCCTCTGGTGACCTTTTTCTGGCTTAAAAGGGAGCTGCATTCTTAAGGGTTTTTGAATGTGAATAAAAGCCTCTTTGTATAGAAATGATTACTACTTAGGCACTCTGCTTACCTACTTTGGCAATTACAGCATATATAGAATAAGGAAGAGGATAAATATCCAGATAATTCATATCCTAACTCCTATCTGTGATAAAATAAGACAAAGGAAAAATAGCCCCTCTCCAAATTTTCTCTATTAAGATCTTCATGGCTCCTGCACTCTTTTCTCAAACAATTTTGTTATATATGTGAGTCTATATCAAAGATGAGTTTTGAACTGGAGAGAAATGATAAGACAATGATGGGTTTGGGGCATACTACCTCAAATATATGACATCGTAATATATTGATTATTTTCAAGCGGAGGGCATTTGAGAAATTGTTACAGGGCAGGGAGGGGAGCACCCAGAACCTCCAAGCATGCCCTCTCTGAATGGGTTCTGCCATCCGCCGCATTAAGACAAACATACAAAACCTTTAATGGAAAGGAACTTTAATACAACTAGGGTACAATAAAGAA
>JAGFMF010011702.1:5972119-5994534 GCA_019455555.1 Galemys pyrenaicus | reverse complement strand
TCTTCTCTGCAGAAATCTTCTTATCCTCAGCTCCACCCATTTAGGGTGGAACCAGGATTTTGGGAACTTCCCCTTTTCCTGGGACCACCCTGTTACAAAATGACAGTGAAAGGACTTTGACCTCACTCTGAAGGAGGTCATATAGTCTTTCTGGAAGTGCTCTTCCTATTCAAGAGGAATGAGGTGTCTTTTTATCTGAAGACAAAGGGCCTAATGAAGAATCTGAGTTATTTTGCCAAATTTGCCCCAGTTAACTATAGTGGGTTCATTCTCTTGTCCTATCACATCTTCCCCAAATTTGTAACATTTCTTCAAAACTAGTATAAAAACACTCATCTTTTGTTACCATGGAGAGTTTAGAAGAGCAGAGAAAGGTATTTTTGTCTCCCCTACAAATGGTATTTACAGAGCGCTTCCTATGTCTTAAGCATTGTGCTATTTTTTGGTATTTTATAAAGGATTAAGAAATTTCTCTAAAGCTTGTTAAAAGATCAGTAAGGTGTATTAAAGAATCTAAGAATTTACCTGAGCAAAAATGGACTCAAACAACATTGCATCTAGCTGATAGAAAGGAACTCGGAGTAGCTGAACAAATGGAAGAGTTTTATAGGCAGAAGGGAGTGGAAATAAGGATGTTAGGCTAGGCAAACAAAAAATCCACTTGGTTATTGCAAGATTTCTTTGGTTTGGGGTGGCTGTTAAGTGGATTGCCTAACAAGTGCTAATCAGATGGGTCATGATTGACTGGTTTATGATTTCATTTCTGGAGAAGCTGAAACTATAATTGTCTCCCTATTTCTCCCTTAGCATAAATGACTCAATTTAGGGCGAGTTGTCTTTTTTTTTTTTTTTTTAATAAGTTCCACAGTTTCAAACAGGGCAGGTAGTGGGATGGGAAATTATTTATTTATTTATTTTTAAGATTTATTTATTTATGCATACAAGAGCTGGGGTGCAGGCCAGAGTTGGGGGTGGGTGAGAGGATTCACCAGAGACAGGGTGGGGGAACAGAACAGGCAGACTGACTGAAACACACTGCTGAGGGGAGCAGCGAGAGAGGCAGGAGAGGTGTGCTGTGCCATGTGGGTCCCCTCCCTGGCCAGAGGCAGGGATTGAACTCATACTGCAGTGGCTAGTCAGCTTCATAGTGGATTGCTTAACCCATTGCACCACAAGGGAGGCCCGGAATGGGAAGTTATTGCCTCTAACCACCATAATAGCTGAGACCGCATGCAGTGCCTAGCAGGTTGGGTCAGGTTTATATTTTCTTCACTAGTGAGTACCTGATACCTTTGAATATCCTGATGGCCTACACTTCCGATTAATGTCTGATACTACCTGTTTTGCAACATGATGAGATTTTTCTCTCCTACTCTCAAACATGGCAAATTGGAACTCACATGGGAAAGACATTTATACATTTTACTTCTGTCAGATAAAGCATAAAAAATAACCTATTGCCTAAATTGTTTTTGCTTATTAATACTTTGGCTTTGCATGATTTGTGAGAAGGTTACAATGTTAAGTGATTTTTCCTTGAGCTTATTTTCCCCTGGATTTGGCAAAATGATAAGGTTTGGATAAAGTCAAATATGTAGAATCACTAATAGTAATAGTTTCTAATAAGTCTGACATGTACTTTTCACTGAAGTATTTGGCATTTTCCTTTACTGAGAGGATAACTTCAAAGAATGCTTCAGCCCTAAAACACAGTAAATTTTGATTTGACTAGTTTTTTAAACTAAAAAGTTTCTAGGATATCATGTTCAAATTTGTCCTAATTTTAATGTTTGATTGCATCATTTTGTCTTTTGGGAGTTAGATTTTGATCTCTTCTGGTCTTCATGGCTTGGGTATATAAAAAGGTTTTCTTGAGGTTTTGAATTCATAGATGGGGTATATGTATAGGACTAATCTAGCTGTTAGGAGGATCTCCAGATAGAATACAATGAGAGTAGAAAGAGTATTTCAAGGATGTAAGAAGTCTTAGAGGATCAAGTAGATGGTTTGGCACAGAATTAGAACACTGAACTATTCATTATAGTTCTGCATGATCTATATAAGGCTTTAGTTGTATTGGAAAGAGCCTGAGCTTTGGCCTTTGTCGAAAACGGGATATGCTATTTATAAGCTGGGTACTCTTATATAGCCATATTTATTGTGCACTGCTTCTCTTTTCAACCTGAAAGGTGACCTATATATCATGTAGGATTCTTAAGAGGATTAAAAGCATTTGTGTGTAGCATAGTGGTTAGCATTTTGTAGGTAACCATATTGATAGCTATCATATAGTACAGTTTTATTTATGTATGTACAGCTCTATTCCCATAGTAAAATTACATGCTGTTTTCATTCTTATTAATAAATTTGCTATTTTATATAAATGAATTTATCCTAAACTATAAGTACAGAAGGAGCATCTTTAATGTAGCACATTTTCATTTATGAGTTATTGATTATAAAACATTGGAGAGCAACAAAACTAGTGGATGGTTTTGACTGTCATCATCAAAAGTTATATATAGCCAGTTAAAATATTCACTGTGTAAAACATGTAATATGAACTCTTAGACTTTTTTCAATTAATAAGCACACACATATTGCTACATGATGGATGTAAAATATTAATATGAACACAAAACAAGAAATGCTCAATCCTAAAATTATGTAGGAGAAAGCTAGCATTATTTTAGTGTATATACATCTGTATTGTTTTCTAAATTGTGTAATAATGCATACTTTTGAAACAAGAATACTGACGCATATAAAAGGAAAATAATGAGTCTCACTAACTGTTTTGATGACATTTTCCTTAGTTTAAAAAATGTAATTGGAACCATGTTCTACACTCTGATTTGGGATTTGACCTTTTTCACACAATATGCTGTGACATACAGCATCTGATACAGGTGCATGTGGTGGTATAGAGGTTGGAAGAACATGAGTAGGAGAATTCTGCAGGTATAACTTAATGCTTTCAAATCATGTTATTATTAAAGGTAAATGTGGAATGATAGCTTGCATGCAGAAAATAAGTGATCAGAGAAATAACGATCATTTGGTAGTAGTTTCTGTTGGAATTGTGATTTTGCTCCAATAGATAACTGAGAAAGGATGACTACAGTTTAAACTGATTAGCACTCACACCAGTCTGTTCCCCTTTCTTTGATCTCACTCAACATCTTAAATCCTGGTTCTCTAGAGGAAAAGAACTCTTGTTTCTGCAGCCTGACTTGTACCCTGGCACTCCTGGGAAGGAGATGTGGAAGGAGACACATAGATGAGATGGGTGGAAAATTGGAAACGTGTTTTATTACATGGCTTTGAACAAAATTCTTCTGGGACTTGAATTTGAGCTGAGCCAAGAAGAGAGCCTTCCACTTTGCTTGTAAGAGACCAGAGACCTCCGGCAAAGGGGGAAAGCTTGCCTCCATTAGTAGGCCTGGAAACCTCAGAGAAAAAGCCCAGGCGACTTTGAGGAAACTTTAAATGGAATCTAGTAAGACTACAGCTTTAATGCACTCTGATGCTGCTGGAAAGAGGACATGGCACGAGACACATGGAGAGACACTTGGCAGAGACTTGTCGGTGAGAGGCACATAGAGAAGCTGACAATGGCAGACATTATCTTGCTGTGGTACCTCCTTTTCATCTCAACTTTCTGGAACTTGCTTCAGAACCTCTGTTGTGTGACTCCCTAACAGAAGATAACCTCGACTTGCAAGCTTTCAGGCCTCAACAGCTTTGGGCCCACCCTATTTGAGCATTTACCCTCAAGGGGATGAGTAATTTGGGGTGATTTATTGTGAAAAATATACTTTCTTCCTTCTCTATGTTCACTAATTCTATTGAAGTTCCTTATCACACATACACACACACACAAAAAAGGTTAATTTTTCAGTTCAATAGCTGTGTCCATGATTTACTAAAGACCCTAATATCTGAATCATTTAGGTCTCTATTTTCTGGGTGTATGCATTCATTAACAACCACATGTGCCTGTACTCAACTTATTCTGGTTATGAGAACAGCCTGTGTCTGTGAATTTCTTCTTGATGCTTACACAGGCGTTAAAGTAACTGGACCTCAAGAATGGAATCGATTTTTCAGGTCCAGTGTTTAAAATGCATCATTTCCCTTCAGGACTGAGAGCAAACTGCATTTTGATTTGTAAATTTACATGTGAAAATGATTATCACAAAAGTCTTTTAGAAACAAATTCTCCTTAGTATTAAAATGAAAACTTTACTAAAATCAGCTTTTAGTTATTTTTCCCTCAATACTTTTAAAGGAAACCTCCTAGTTAAAATTTGAGAAAGAGGGAGAGAGAGAGAGGAAATAAAGCAGAAATTCTCTGCAGCTTTGTTTTGCTTTTATTTACATACCTCCTTTACATCTTATGCACTGAATCTGTGCAAGAAAAATTTTAGTGAAATGTGTAGTCTCTGGAATGAAGGCCCCAGATGAGTTGTTGAAGATGTACTGAGATACAGTTAATCTGGCCCCATACCAGATGTTCCTGTGGTGTGTAGACTTGTTCCTAACCGAGGGATCATTTACTAACTCAGGGATCTTGAGGGGATCATTTAGCTTCCCTGAAATTTATTTCTTGACTGTCAAATGAAGATAATGACTTGAAACTTGTTTGCAGGGCTAGGAGCTACAAAGATGAGAATCATTAGTAGTACTAATAGATAATCGTGTACTTTTCTCTTGTGTGTCTGCTCTCTTGATCCCCAAATTTTTAGAGTTCACACTGTCTCTTTTGAGTTTGAGGAATGGGGAGCACCACATCTCCTTGCATCCCTCATCAGATCCACCAAGAAGTTTCTGAGAATTAAAAATTCAAACTCTTGTTCTACTCCTGTTTTTGAAAATTTCCTTCCCATAGCTTGAATCCAATGGCATTTTTCTCTTTCAATCTGTATTTTGGGATATGTAACATTCTAAATAACCTTTATGTTAGGAAGAAATTAAGTCACGCTATCTTCAGATTCTGACCAGGTGCAAAAAAGAAACCTTTTATAATGGATCATACTTATTCAATATTGATGTTCTGTTAGTGAATCTAATAGGAGAAAGGCTGAATAACTATGGGCCAAGGGCTACTATCGCAGAGTATTGTGCTACTTGTCTATTGTTTGAAAACCTTAGGTAAGAAAATTTCTAAACTATAATCATGATGCTAAATTAAATTTATTTATTTTAAGATTTATTTATTTATGTGTACAAGAACTGGGATACAGGCGAGAGGTGTTAGAGGTGAAAGGCGTCACCAGAGACAGAGTGAGGAGCAGAACAGGTGGATCTACTGAAATACACTGCTGAAGGGAGCAGTGTGGAGACAGGAGAGGTCTGCTGGTGGTGACCATGTGGGTCACCTCCCTGGCCAGGGATCAAACTTGTGTTTTAGTGGCTGCAGATAGTTTCACAGTGCTGCGCCTTAACCCCTTGCACCGCCAGGGAGGCCCCACTAAATGAAATTTATATGGGGTGATCAGTTTCCTGAAAATAATATTTGTAAAGTAAGGAAGATCTATTTGTGTGAAATGAACACTGGGATTCCTCCATTTAATCATGTTAGACCTTCATTCAATATTCTTTCAGACTTTATTTTGTGCAAGTTACTGTGCTATATTTCTCTAAAATAAGTAATGTTAGGGAAGTATGGACTTAAAACCTTTTTCTGCTTGCTCTAAACACAGTTCCCTTAAAGTCTCAAATTCATTTAAATTTGAACTCCTACTCCATTACTTTGTTTTAAAGTAAAATTGATTGATTTTGTTAATAGATACAATGAGGCAATGCCATTCCTCTAGGACTATGCAGGCATTTATTTTGTGACTATATTTATTTATATGTGTCTCTGTTAGAGTAGTACAATGACTATAAGATGTGGAGAGTGCTTCAAAGTTTTCAAACAGAATAAGAGCTAGGCAAAAAGAAGGAAGGGGCATGATACAGTTTGAACTTACGAAACCTCTTTCCTTTGGGTGAGATGGAATGAAGTGGTATGGAAATAAAGGTATGGGACTAAGTTAGGAAATGTTTAAATAGTGTAGTTGAGAGATGATGAGGAACTGAAATTAGGAGATATCTGTGAGGTTGGAGAAGTGTGAATTTGAGATTTGTTTAATGTATAGAATTGTTGGCTTAATGGATGTGTTTCAGACTACAGGAATATAGACTTGGATTGATCGACTTGATTATGGCAATATTCTCCAAGACAAGGAAATATAGGACAAATATTTTGATTGCAGGAAAAGAATAATGTGTTTCCACTTTGAATGTTTAAGTTTGAGGTGTTATGAACCATTCCATTTGGAAATGGGAAATCCTAAGATAGAGATATAGGTTTAAAAGTTGTCCGTATGATGGGCTTCCCTGGTGAGGCAGTGGGTTAAGCAACACACTATGAAGCAAACCGCAGCCACTGCAGCATGAGTTCGCTCCTTGCCATGGGCCAGGGAGGGGACCCACATGGCATAGCAGACCTCTCCTGCCTCACCCGCTGCTCTCCTCAGCAGCGTGTTTCAGTCAGTCTGCCTGTTCTGCTCCCCACTCTGTCTCTGGTGAATCCTCTCAATGCCCTGGACTCTGGCCTGCACCCCAGCTCTTGTATGCATAAATAAATAAATCTTTTAAAAATAAATAAAGTTGTCTATATGAAAGTGTTTGTTAGTGTCATAAGGTCAGACCCATGACAGCATTGATAGTTAAGGGGAGTCAGAAAATGAAAAGATAGTAAAATAGATCATGAAGAACCTAATATGGAAGTTGAAGTCTTTATGCAAAGGAAAAGTCTTACCTACCTAGGAAGTAGATAATGAAGAGCTAAACAGGAATCATTTTAAAGGAGGTAGAAAAGAGGGAAGTGACATACATCTAATAGCTCCAATATAAGGCAGTTATTTCTTTATTGACCAGTTTAATTGGGCAGAGCTTCATGTTAATTTTGGGTTTGGGTTGTTATTTTCACACTCTTCTACTGCAGAAATTGAGTAAAGATTTCAAAGGCTTGGTAAAATGAACCTCAATTTTTGGTAAAAAAATGATATATTAAAGTCCTATCTACATTATCCCTAACTCCCTAAAGAATATCTTAGCACTTTGTTCCACAAAGCCATTCTTAAAGTTAACCAAAACTGTATTATGTAGTTATCTGTTTCTGTTTATGATTTCAAATTGGTCTTTGCTGATTCCCAAACCATTTTTAATGGTTTGGTCAAATGTTGAAGTAAGAGTAATGAATTAAATATTAGTAGATATGGGGCCTCCCTGGTGGCGCAGTGGGTTAAGCAACACACTATGAAGCAAAACCGCAGTCACTGCAGCACGAGTTCAATCCCTGCTGCTGGCCAGGGAGGGGACCCACATGGTGCAGCAGACCTCTCCTGCTGTACCCGCTGCTCCCCTCAGCAGTGTACTTCTGTTGATCTGCCTGTTCTGTTCCCTGCTCTCTGTGGTGAATCCTCTCACCCCCCCACACCTCTGGCCTGTACCCCAGCTCTTGTATGCATAAATAAATAAATCTTAAAAAAAACATTAGTAGATGTGATTAATTTTGACAAGATGCATTTTCTTAGATTATTGAAAATTATTTACTATAAAGTGATATTATTATAAAGTCTTTCATTATTTTATGATAAACATTGTAAACCTATATCTATATGATTAATATATTATTTCTTGTTTTAAATCTTTCTTAAATCAAGTAAGACAGTTCTTACATGCAGTACTAAAACAGATTCTTTTAGGGCTTTACTATGGAGTTATTTTTAGTGTATTTTAATTGTGAACTCTTACATTTTCTACCTGATTCTTGGTACTAACTGGATAGCCTTCATCAAGTTACTTCATTTCTCTCTATGCATTGAAGGAGGTGAGTTAGAAATAATAGTGTATTTAAGTATTAAGCTACTTTTATGCTTGTATTTCTTGCTCACTGAAATGAAAGCCCCACAAAAACAGGGTTTGTGTGTTCACTCACCCCTGGGACTCAGAGTGTCCATTACAGTAGGCATTCAAATATTTGATGAGTAAATCGAGAAGCAAGGAATTCACACTAAGTTTCCTTAAACTTCTAGAAAGTATGCCTCATCCAACATGTGTATGTTAAAATAATGCCCTGAAAAGAGCTGTTAGAAAGATACATTAAATGTTGGATAATGAATTGGGGCAGGGACACACTCCTTGCATTGACTCTTAGCCTCTATATTACCTGAGGGTTAGTACTTGGGAGTCAGTTTTTATCTCAGAGACACTAGCAGGAAGCAGTCTAAACTCTGCTCCATGACCTACATAGCTCTGCACAATCTCACTACTGCATCATCTTTTTAGATGAAGGAGAAACAGGATTTTTTATCGGCTACTTTTTCTTTGATTAGTAAGATCATGCATACCTATGTAAGGACTTCAATACTAGAATCAATTTTTTCCTCTCAGATTAATGTGGACTATTCTAATACTGAGTGAAATAGAGATCGAATTTTATAAAACATACTGAAGGTAAAATGCAGTTGACACTATCTAAACTGGTATTTCAATCAGTAATTTGAGGAGCAAATTCCAAAAAGTGGTGATAACTCAAGAGAAATTATTTAACATAACTTGCTTTGCATGTTTTTGTCTACTGGAATAATTACATAGATATATTTTATATGTTCATTATGTCTATTTTTATATATTTTTTATTTTAGTTCACTTTTCTATATCAGAATGCAACTTGTCAAAATATGTGTTAAAAATGCCACTTACTATAAAGTATGATAAATAAGGAATAAAAATGTTTTGATTTAGTTATATTTTTTATTTTAGTTCACTTTTCTATATCAGAATGCAACTTGTCAAAATATGTGTTAAAAATGCCACTTACTATAAAGTATGATAAATAAGGAATAAAAATGTTTTGATTTAGTTGTTGATGCCATATCTATGGATAACTATCTTGAAGAGTTGTGGATTTTATTTATAATACATAATAATGTGCCAAATTATATATACATGACTTAGAAATATAGTATGGTTTTAGAAAGGTGTATTTATTTTATATTTGAAATATGCTATTATGTTATTAGATATGTTTTATTTTTTTCTGCATTGTGGTATATATGCATGCTTGTTATATAGGTAGAAAATAACAAGAAGTATTTGCAGTTGAAAGTCCTCATGTGTCTATAAGAATATCAGTTAACAAAAATCAGGCGTTTTTTATTATGTATTAATAAAAGTACAAGTTCATTCCAGTTTCTTAGTACTTAAAAAATAAATTTATAAGTGTTTTCTGAAGTGATAAGCCAAACCAAACAAACTTCTAGAGTAGATGCTATAGTATAACTCTAAACATATCTACTTTTTTCATACAGAACCCTTCAATATTTATTTTCAAAAAATGTGAATGAGTAATAGTAAATTTTAATGAACAAACATAACCAAAAATTTGATATTTTTTCAAAAATTTGTAAGACTGAAAATGTTTAATAATTAAAATAATAATAATAATAATAATAATAAAATCCTTATCCTGTGTTTGGTAGGAGATGCTTTCAAACACATTTATTTTTGAAACTTAGCATTTTGGCACTCCCCCGGAAAGGGACCAAGAACAAAAAAACTGACCTACATAATGAAATTCAGACTACTTCAAACAATGTTTCCTAACATTTAGATTAAATGTTCTTACTTCTGTCACCTGTATATATGTATGTTTAATAAATATCCTACTATTTTAAATGAAATCTTTATTCTTGACTACTTCAAAAGATTTAATGTTTTTCCCAATGTATATTTTACTAACTTTCTTCACATAAAAAACAACTTTTCTTGAATTTAAATATGAAAATAAATTAATTTATTTTGCTGTATTCAGTACACTCATCTTTAAATCTGTACTTTCTGATTTTGCTCTTATTATTTATTTTAACTTAACCTAATCTAACTTAAAAGATTTGAAAATAGCAAACTAAATAGAAAAATGAAGTATTTTCTTTGTTTTCACACAGAAACTCCTAAATATCACTTACGCTTAATACTAGTACAAGTTCTGATTAATTTCACCATTAATTTCTCCTAAGTCTCCCAATTTACTTGAGATCAAGTAAAAATTATTAGAAAGTAAGGCTATAAAAATAGTTATGTCACTAAGTAGTAGCACTGTGTCTATTGAAGTGTTTTATCATTGACAATAGCTGAGTATCATTTAATTTTTTGTGGTACAGGCCAGAATTGCGGGAGGTGAGATGATCCACCAGACAGAGCGGGAAGCAGAACAGGAAGAGCTACTGAAACACATTGCAAGGCGCACAGCGGGAGAGGCAGGAGAGGTCTGCTGTGCCATGTGGGTCACCTTCCTGACAGGTGGCAGGAATAGAACTTGTGCTGCAGTAGCTACGGTTTGCTTCATAGTGCATTGCTATGTACCCATTGTACCACCAGGGAGGTGCTCGAGTATCATTTTAAACAGTTTTTAGTATTTTTATTCAGCTAGATCTTTAAAAAACTTAACTGTATTTGAAAGGATGGCATCTTTATATTTTCTTTTCTTGAGAAAACATTGGTTTATAACACTGTACATGATTTAGAGAACTATGTTCTCACCTCAGATGTATGCCACCGCCCCACCTCCCTGATCCAGTGCCATAATCCTTTAACATAGACCCTTGTTGCCTTCCCTCTTTTGCTTCCATCCCCCAACCTCTTTGCCCCTTTAATAGCCTCAATTCCACAGTCATGCTTCTAGGCTTCATTTTGGTTTATTTTTTTCATTGAAATAAAAAGGGTTATGGAAAAGTTTTCTTAGGAATCATATAAGAATATATAAGTATAATATAATCATATATTAAATTAATAATTATATAAATAATATATCACCTGCTACATTTTTGGAAGTACTCAGTTGAAGGAAATACAATTTATTATCCTTTGATATGCAGAGGCTTTTCTAGAATATAACCAAAAATTCTTCAACTTTATTATTTTGAAATTTTGTACACAATGATTTCCTTAAAGTACTTGTTTGAGAATAGTACATTTATGTCATTGAACTTTTTTGTTGGAGGGAGAGGTAGAGATTGGTGTTGGGTGTTAGGCAGGCTTGTGAAGAAAATAATATGGTTTTATTCCCGTGACATAAACTTTAGTAATACCAGAGTGAAGGAGAGTGGAAGCTGATTTCAACTTGTCTGATTTTAGATTTTTACAAGAATTACATTAAAAATAGTGTCATTATGTAACTGGGTATAATATTCATGGTGGTTTTTTAATAATCTAAATTTATAGCTCTTTTTTTGACCAGGCATGTTTTTAGCTATTTCCCCAGTTTCTCACAACACTGCTGTTTTCCCTTACCTTTGTTATTTCAGCTGTTTCAAGGAGGTTTATTTTGAAATATATATTGACTGAAGTTTCTGAGGCCACTCACAGCTCTCTGTAGAAAGGGTCACATTCATTTAAAATATAGACTTTATGGCTGAGCGGTACATTTGAGTCAGCAAATTTTAATACCCACTGTTGCTCTAACCCTAATTTGGCTTCACTACTTCTTGCTTCATTGCTTGAAATTCATTCTCAGCTTTTCTCTCAGCTTTTGATATTTTCTCACTTTAGTTCATTGCAGCTCTGATTTTGTTTCACACTGGTCATATGCCTTCAAAATTTTACCAAAAGGTTTGTACCTCTTTATCTCTATTTTCTCCTCCTCTCATCACCTGCCCTGTCCTTATTTGTTCATTACTCTTAAGCACCACACAAACTGGACAATTACTATACCCTTAGCAGATTTTTTTTTTGCCCTTGCTTTTACAGTTCTTTCTTCTCATTCACTTACTCTTTCTGAAAAACAGTATAAATTCATTTGTCTGTTAATAGCTGTACTCCTTGCAGTTTGGGCTCATGTTTTTCCTTAGGCTTCTTGGGTTCTGTTTTGACTGTTCACAAATAAGGTTCATTATCTCCTTTTTGTCTGAATTGACTTTCTTTTTTATATCCAGATGCAATTGTAGTGGAGAAAGCCTGGGTTATAGATTCAGCATATCAATTTTCTGATCTGCTCACTGTGTAACTGCAGGGAACTAGTTGTGGTATATATTCTTTTACATCTAGGGAATCCATTCCTTGCATACAAAGTTTCAATTGTGAATAACTAAATGTTTAGAATAAGAATAATACTGGGGCCTCCCTGGTGGCCTAGGGGTTAAGTCTTAGTGCTATCACTTCTATGGCCTGAGTTCTATTCCCAGTCAGGGAACGAACCCACATATGGCACAGCAGACCTCTCCTGTCTATCCCCTTGCTCCCCTTAGCAGTGTCTTTCAGTAAGTCTGCCTGTTCTGCATCCCATTCTGTCTCTGGGGAAATCCTCTAGCCCCCCACACCTCTGGCTTATACCCCAGTTCTTTTTATGAAAAAAAAATCACTTATTTATGAAGGAATATTATTTTAATATTTGTTCAAACAACATTCCTGAAAAACCTCAATGTTTTTAGTTAGCACTGATAGAAACAAAAAGTGCACAATTAAAGATTGTGTGCAAGAATTATTGAGAAGATATCTAAAGATGGCTCTGTGTGTGTGTGTCGGTGTGTGTGTGTGCACATGTAGGTATAAGGTTGAGAAAAGGTTTAATTCACCATCACTACTTTTCTATTCTTCAAGTCTCTGTGCACCCACCTATTAAATATAGTCAATCTCACTGATTTTTAGAGTCATCTATGGTCACTTAAGATCTCTAAAACCAATTTTCAAATATTTTAAGGGAGAAATTGTGATGGCATATCATCTAGAGATTGTAGAGCATCCCAATTTCTCATTTTTCTCTTTCCATGCAGCAATTTATTAGACAGGAAAAATAAATTCTTAAAATGTTTGCCAATAGAAAATCAAACAATTTACTAATTTGACAGTAATTTGATAATTTAGTTATATATATAGGCCCCTGGAATATAATAAATTTGACTTATGCTTTCTTGAATTTTAAGTAGAAACCTTGTTATTGGAGCACACATAGTATAAATACCAGGTATATTTGTCCTAAGCTTAGTCTATGGAACTAAAGGCAAATATAGGAGAAGGAACTTAATTATAAGACATACTAATCTGTAAAGCAGTCTGGACTCTTGTGCTGCTCATGCATAGCAGTGTCTGTGATTACTCTGAGCACTTTTTATTTAATCAGGATTGAATTAGTAAATGACTGAATATTTGATATTTTTCAAAATCATTTTTCAGGGAACATTTTGAAACTTAACCTGTAATAATAACTGCTTAGTGAACACCTAATATGCTAATGATTTCCATGCTTGCTCTTCCAGAAGAATTGTATTTAAAAGAGCCTTCTTTATAATGTTTTATAAGGATGTTTTCTCCCTTCTTAGTATGACAATTTTGGAAGCTTTATGTTTATACTCCAGATTGAAAAATTGATTTTCGGGCCCTCCCTGGAGGTGCAGTGGGTTAAGCAATGCACTATGAAGCAAACCCTAGCCACTGCAGCACTAGTTCGATCCCTGCTGCCTGCTGGGGAGGTTACCCACATGACAGAGGCAGACCTCTCCTGCCTGGCCCGATGCTCCCCTTAGCAGTGGATTTCAGTCCATCTGCCTGTTCTGCTCCCTACTCTTCTGGTGGATTCTCTCACCACCCCGTACCTCTGGCCTGTGCCCCAGTGCTGCTTGTATGCATTAATAAATAAATCTTTAAAAAAAAGAAAAGAAAAATTGATTTTACTTCATGCTTTAAGATTTAAGCAAGACATCTTAATTTGATTTAGGTGGTGATAAACAGAGCATTCTGATAAATTTGCTTATTCATTACTACTATTTTCCTAACTATAATATTTTATACTTACTTTATAAAGCTTTAGTGAAAATTTGCAGACCATCTACCCCCATCTACCTTTGAGGTACTTCTTAAGGCAGGGGTGAAGGGGAGGGTGGTACATGGAAAGTATAGCAATATCTCTGCACAGGTATAATGGCAACTGGAATAAAACAACTTGAGTAATCTTGTCCCTTAGCACATAGTCATCACTTTCTTGCAAAGGTGAATTGTAGTCTGAAAATGTTATGCTAAGCACAAATGTCACTGAGCTCTTATTCTTTTTTTTTTTTAAGATTTATTTATTTATGCATACAAGCACTGGGGTACAGGCCAGAGGTGTGGGGGGGGGGGTGAGAGGATTCACCACAGAGAGTGGGGAGCAGAACAGGCAGATCAACTGAAGTACACTGCTGAGGGAAGCAGTGGGCACAGGAGGAGAGGTCTGCCGCACCATGTGGGTCCCCTCCCTGGCTGGCAGCAGGGATCAAACTCGTGCTGCAGTGGCTGCAGTTTGCTTCATAGTACGTTGCTCAACCCACTGCGCCACCAGGGAGGCCCTTATTCTTTATAGATATTTGGATTTCTGAATATTTAGATTAATGCTTTGTTTTACTAGTGATTTCACATTTATTCTTGTATTCATTGCGCCAAATAGCAATAATTTTATATATATATATGTATATATCTGTGTCCTTAAAACAGTTACAGATGACTTGTTACTACTTTCTTTGGGACTTTCTACTCTATTGGAGTAGTCTTTAACACATGCTGACTGATTTAAATGATGATATACCCCACAGAGGTGCTTTTTCTTGAATCTCTGGGATCAGCACAGCATTGTCCTAGATGACCTGAAATGGGATGCTTGAAAATTTTTATATTTTATGGTATACATGTCAAATATCAATACTTCAGCATACATATACTCTCTATAAACTTTCAGTTTAGTAATATTAAATAACAGATACTTTATTATTTTATACATCTATTGAATGCTCAATACTTTACCAATATTGTCATTGTTACCAAAATCTTGCAAAATTAGTCAAATTATGTTCTACAGATGAGAAGAATAAAGTTTAGAGGGTTAAAAATCTTTTACCTTAGGTAATAACATCCCCATTCTTGGGTTAATGTGAGCATGAAGGCAGCTTACCCAGAGCCAAGCTCACAGCTTATGCTCTTACTGTTGTTTTACTGTTGATGTTATTACGCTATCAGTGCTAGTGTTCCACTAGTAGCTTAGCTGAGGTTTTGGAGATCTGAACCTAAAGTCTGCTGATGATATTTTATATAATTTGAACTTTAAATGAACTCTTGGTATGGTTTTAGTAATTTTCCTGTGCAGCTGTATTTTTAATTATTGTAAAGAAACCAGGCATCAATGTCCTTCTGGAGTAAGTAAAGTTCTGACTTTAACTTCCAAAGCCTAATTCTCAGGGCTGACATTTGTGTTTCATGCTGATGCTCTGTTCCTAGAAGCTCTGCAACAGATGGTGGCTATTGTGTAGACTCAGCACAGTTTTCCTGGACTGTGTTGCCAACTCAGCAGAATTCCACAGATGAACAGTCTGTCTATACAAATACAAGGCATCTATAAAACCAGATAAAAAAGATTTTTATTAAAATACTTGAGAGTTCCAACTGAAGTCTGTTCTCAGTGTGTGGCATTTTGTGTCAGATTTAAAAAGCACATCTCCAAAAAGCTACTTAACCCTAGGGCCATTTAGCAAATAGGCTGGCGTCAGATTCCAGATAAACCACAAGTTAGTTTACAGTTTACATCGAGACCATTTTTATCAGAGGGCACTGTGTTTTACACGTGCCCATGTGAGGGCAAGATGCCTGGTTGTATAGAACATGCAACTGATGAATGCCCTAGGGAATAATGATCAGGGGATGAGATTCCTGTGCCAACAAAGGACTCTTTGTTTCATAGAAATTTTCATCATTTGGGCAGGATTATTTGAATTCAGTAATGGATGAACAAGGCCTACTCTGCTTGTGCCTATACATTGGGAATAATTTCTTGGTGTCATGTGGAAACTTTCTTTAGCGAAAAGAGGTGTGCTATTTTTCTGTGACCCTTTGCGGGTTTCCCTGGGGTTAGTCATATTACAAAATTTTCAATGACAGGATTGGGACTCCAGAGATGATTTACAGTGAAGTTAATGGATATTAGACTTAAAAGTTTTTGTTTTTTTTTTTGTTTTCCCAAGTTCTGTCCACAATCCTGGGCCTTATTCACATGATGGTATGTAGAATTCGCCAATAAGATGCTTCAAGCATAATCAGGGTGGATTGTAGTCTTTTTGTACTTCTACTTCCCTCTGTCATATTTCCACTAATGCAAAGTGTGTTAATGGCCCTGGGAAATTTTGGAATCTGGCTAATGGGATACTGAGTTGGAGGTACATTTATTTGGGCTTCCTAGGATATATTAGTATGAACCATATGGAGTTGTGTCTTCTGGAGGTGGAAGATGAGTGAACATTGGCAATCTCATATGGTTGTATGTGGTTTGAAGTTACTTCAGTGTGTAATTATTTCTATTGTCCTGGTAAAGAAATGTTTTCCAGGAATGTACCAGTTATTCATTGACTTATATACCCAATGTGATAATTGAAAGTACTTGGATCTGTTCCTAAATAGGAAGCATATACAATAGGATTCAAATAACATGCAGATTTTTCTCCATGAACCCCAAGATCCCTTTAAAGATTATTTACATCATTTATTACGTTGGATTCCAGTGACTGAAACAATTCAAGGAGCAAGGCTGCTCATATTCAAGATGGCTTCATTATTCTGAGTCATTTTCCAAAATTCCAGGTAGTGTTTCCTGTATCAGTTTTGTGGCAAGACAGATTTGTGTTTTGCAGAATCATATATTCACAGTATGGGTGACTTTAACCCTTTGACAGCTATATAAATGACTCAAAAACCATACCTTTAAGTAACATAAGTTAATGATAAAATTGACTTTGTCTTTTGATTCTTAAAATAATTTAGAGATGGAAGGAGCAAGAAGTTTCCCTCACAATGATACCTTTAGTTTCTAAAAAGTGTACTTTTATTTTTTTACTGTCATACCTGGGGATGGGAATAGCAAAGTATTTAACCAACATTTGTTGAATAAATATATGAATCAAGGAATGAAGACAATCTACCAGTTCTCACAAGCCACCTTGGAATATTTTGTTGTCTTTTTCAGCTTAGCTTCAGAGAACTTAAGACTCATGTCAGAACATCTGAGATCAGTGTTAGGTTTTTTTTTTTAAAGATTTATTTATTTATGCACACAAGAGCTGGGGTACAGGCCAGAGTCGCGGGAGGTGAGAGGATTCACCAGATAAAGCTGGGAGCAGAACAGGCAGACTGACTGAAACACACTGCTGAGGTCAGCAGTGGGCGAGGCAGGAGAAGTCTGCTACGCCATGTGGGCCCCCTCCCTGGTCGGCAGCAGGGATCAAACTCGTGCTGTAGTGGCTGCAGTTTGCTTCATAGTGCATTGCTTAACCTGCTGCGCCACCAGGGAGGCCCAGTGTTAGGTATTTTTAATAAACCATCTGTATTAAGCAAAAAAATAAATCAGATATCAATCATAGTAACAAAACTGACTTCTGAGTAATGGAATGAAAACATTATGATAGTAGAGTATATAAGATTAAGTTTCAAGGGTTAACATTAGAGTAACATCAAAACCTATAGCGAATCTTTCTGTTCATTATCATCTTCTCTATCTTCTTTCAGTCTTCTGTGCTACCATTTTCCCTTTCAAGAAAATGATGACATACAGGTATCATCAGTGAATGAGAGTCTTTCTTAATGAAGTATTGGGACTGGGTGTGAAAGACCTTTTTTAAACATACGGCCAAATATTCCACTGTTTCTCCTAATGGTATGTTACTCTGATTGCTTTTTTCCTTTTCTTTGTGGGTGACCTAGGAGGTGCTACTAGAATCAGCAAGTATATGTTGCAAATAAATTCACCACCATGAATTCATCATTTTTCACAAGTAAAACAGATCTTTGCTTTTCTGCACTATTTATCTTTTCTTCTAACTGCACCAACTTTGAGGAGTTTAGAAAACTAACAAAATAATGCTTTTCTTATTGTACACATATCCTTAAATATTGCAAATAATTTACAAAAACAATGAACTAGAGGTTCTACTAATGCATGTTCCTCAAAAAAATGTTCTTTGCCAGCAGGATGAAGTGTCTCATGAGAGGTCTTGTTTGATTTATTCATGGTGGATGCAGACATGCAGAATGGATATTTAACATTTAATACTCCCTTAGCTTTTGGGATATACCATGTGCGTGACTTTTCTTTCCATTTTTCTTTTATCAGAAACATCTGTGATATACATCAAACATCATTTATCAAGTCATCATAAACCAGCAGCAAAAACACAGGGGAAGGAAACCTACATGCCATGCCCACCTTTGACCCTACCTCCTTGCTTTCATATTTCTCTATCTTGGTGAATGTGATTACCAGTTTTAAGTTATGCAAGAAGTGATGTTTTCAGAGCATATAATGACTTATCCATTCTATCAAGCTCATGATAGCTCTCCTTTGGAGAACCTTTGTGCACTTGAGTCTTTCTGATTCACTGTCAGAATTCTCTTTAAGAATATATGGTTAATATAACATGCTTGAAAACTTTATTCACTGAACAGTCACCATTACACCATATTGATTCATTTAGTAAGTATTGTTTGAGTCCCAGAGAGACATGAAGTGGCAGGTTGGTTATCTTCTGTTGTTTCCTACAGGGTTGTTCTGCACCCTTTTCCAGCCTGCTCTCCGCCCTGAGAGACAAGTCAATATAAACTCTATTGACAGCTCCCTTGGGGAGAGAAATGAGGTTGGTAAAAGTGTTGAGTTCAGGTCATTTATTTTTTTAGCTTTTTTTTGGGGGGGGGGGCAGGTGACCTCAGGTAACTGCTGCCCTGTTCCAATCATCTGTATTTCTCTCAAGGCAACTCTCTATCAAACTAGTCTTTTCTTTTTGGTTTCCAAAAGAGTTTTTTCTTCCCTACTTGCTGTCCCTTCAGGTTTGCGGGTGTTAATCGCCTGATATCACTATCTTTGAGGTTCTACATTATCCCTTTTGATTTTCCTATATTCTTCTCGAACAGTTGTAAGTAGTTCTTTATTAAACTCTCCATCAATTATTTTAATTTTAGTGTGGTGCCTATTTCCTTCTATCACCTTGATTATAGCAACAAAAGTAGTGAGATAGGCTGGGATTCTGTGTGTATTATACAGGACAGAGTTTGCTGATGGATGCCTAATGTTAAGAGTGGAGCCCGGAATGTATCAAGCTGAGCAGTGAATGGATGAATCTGTCAGTTCTGATATGAGGAAGACCAATGGAGGGAGAAATTAAGGAGGAAGATTAGACATTTGATTTTGTTCCTGTTGTTTGAAATGCATCAAAGCAGATGTATTGAGTGGGAAGTTCATGGGAAATGTCTAGGATAAAGATACAAATTTGGAAGTCATCAATATGTAGGTGGTATTTAAATTGAAACTAGTGAGGCTGTTGATTCTCAAACTACTTATTTGGACATTTGTAAATGCAATTTTCACTGTAAATAGATTGAATGGGCCAGTCTAGTCAACTTTTAAAAACAAAGTTATTGGGATTAGACATAATATCTTATAAAAAAATAAAAGCTTGTATATTTTATAATTAACATATATAATACAAATGTCTATCATTGCGTATATCCATGGCAATAGTGACATATGTATGAAAATTTGTAGATAAGTCTATAAAATGTGTATAGCACAAGAATTATGCTTGAGATTATTGTTTGTGTTTTTGGAAAGCATATTTATTTTTTTTTAAAGATTTATTTATTTATACATATAAGCACTGGGGTACAGGCCAGAGGTGTAGGGGGTGAGAGGATTCACCACAGACAGAGTGGGGAGCAGAACAGGCAGATCAACTGAAGTACACTGCTGAGGGGAGCAGTGGGCAAGGCAGGAGAGGTCTGCTGCACCATGTGGGTCCCCTCCCTGGCCGGCAGTAGGGATCGAACTTGTGCTGCAGAGGCTGCAGTTTGCTTCATAGTGCGTTGCTCAACCCACTGCGCCACCAGGGAGGCCCCTGGAAAGCATATTTATTTAAATGTCAGAAAGTGAGAGTAATCACTGATTTTATTGTCAAACAGGGAATTAAAGTATAACTATGAAGAGGATAGGAGTATTATTGCAACTATCCTGGAAATGTCAATCTACTTTTAAAATAAAATTATTTTAAGGCATTTGTACACAGTCTGCCATCTTTATATGTAAAAATTCAAACACTTGGAATTTCTGTGACTTATTTTCAATTTTGGGGAGATGGGGTTGAAAAATAGCAGTTTGCAATAAGAAATCTTTATTGCCCAAAATACAAAATTAAGTATCAGAAGTGTAGATTTTGGGTATAATTTTTCACTAGTTAGCCATATAAATTTATAGTACATAACTTTCTAGGCTTAACTTCTCTAGACCCAACTTCTGTAGGCACTTTGTTTGAAAATGAAAAGAGTAGATTGGTAGTGTCACCTTATTTCTATAGACCCTCATCCCCTTCAGACTCATCACAATGGACCATGCATGACAAAGATGAATGGATCCTTCACTTGATTGAACCAGAGGTTTTAATTTGCTTGCTGTGTGTTAGTGCTACCAAGGAAAACATTTTCAAGCTACAGAATCATAAACTTAAAAGTCTAACAAAAACAATTAATGATCTTTTCTGGAAACAGATTTTTAATTTATTTTATACAAAGTATTCATCAGCTTTGAGAACTGCCTTACCTCTAAAGCATTGCTTCCCAAACATACCCATTCTATTCCATAATTGTCTTGTCAGGTAAGTATTCTTTTTTTGTTTCTGAAGTATAATTTAGCCTAAACATTCTTTAAGTATAGAGTGTTAGGATCTTATGGTTGAGACAGGCCTTAGAAATTATCTCTTTCAACCTCTTCCCTGATACAGAATGACCACTACATCACTGAAACTAGTTATTAAAAATCTATTTGCAGAATGCCAGGGACTCATCAACTGTGATGGTAACCCATTCCATTTTGAAATAGCTCTTGTGCTTTCTTATAAGCAGCCAAAATAAATACCTTTGAAACCTCTAGTTTTCTGTATTTTTACCATAGTGATTTGAAAACAATGTCTGTGGCTAGTGGTTCTCAAAGTTTACTGTACATAAGAATCACTTAAGAGCATTAAGATGAATATTTTAGGAATCTACACCAGATTGTTTTAGAGATTAAGAAATAGAGTCTAACAATCTTAATTTTGAATAAACATTTCATGTAATTATAACTGTAGATCATTTTAATATCGCCACAGACTATTGTGACTGAAATGGAAAAATCACTTATGAAAGTTTGTATAACGTGACTTAACTTTCATATGTAATAGTGTTATGTAAAAAGAAATCAATTTAGGATAATATCCACAAAATATCATCAATGGTTGGTTTTTTCTGCTTATAGGGATTATGAACAAATTACACTTTACTTATCTTTATAGTCTTATTTCTACAATTATATATTTTATTATACAAACCAATAAATTTTAATTAATAATTTATTACCACCACTATCATACAGGTAATTTTATAGCAATTGTATAGAATTGCAGGGGTGAAGGAGACCTTTGTAGTATGGCAACATTGTTATTGCTGCTGAGTCTTTTCAGGGCACATTAGATCCTTTGGTAAAAAACTGACTTTTCTAATTCTTTCTAAAGAGGGGATATGGTCAGCATTGATAGTCATATCTTTATTCAGTTCAAAGCATTCAGTTCAGCTATTCATTTGTTCTTTTAACAAATACTTATGTTCTAGGAGCTATGCCACTCACTATAGCCATACAGAAAAACTTGCATACCAAGCTCTGACTATCCCAGAGGAAGCAAATGTAGCATAAGAACAAAGGAGCTCTCTCCTAAAGAAACTTTGAAGTCCTGTCAGTAGAGCTGAGTAGAGGCTTGAAAAGTGAGGAGCAGTTTTATCTCAGCAGATGGGAATGAGTTGGAGATTTATCCTTGAGAAGCATATGAAAGTTACAGAGTGTGACTGAGTGTGTTATAATTGGAGATCTGCTAGTAATTTGATATAGCCAGAGGGCTGGATGACCATGAAGGAATCACAAGAGATAACTTGGACTGTTAAGAGCACAGTCTCATAGCATTTAAATGCCATTTTTAAGAATTTGGGAATTTGGGTGAGTAAATTGTTCAATGTGGTATTGTGGCTATGGGGTAGCAGTTAGATTGGAGGCAGTGCCTGGAGATGGTGAGGACAGCTAGAAGACTATTCTGGTACTGAGCAAGTGTTAGAGGTAAGACTTGTTAATGGGTTGGAATTAAAAGAACAACCTAACTGATTGGAAGTAAGGGTTAACTAGATTTTTATAGATGGTTTCTGGTGTATTGGATTCTATACCATTTTTTCAGGTCAGAAGGTAAAAGGGGGCCTCCCTGGTGGCGCAGTGGGTTAAGCAACACACTGTGAAGCAAACCGCAGCCACTGCAGCACGAGTTCGATCCCTGCTGCCAGCCAGGGAGGGG